>BLSH010098984.1:142111-163280 GCA_018402905.1 Glandirana rugosa | reverse complement strand
TACGTTATTTTTACACATCGCGAGTTTTTGTATTTGTTCCATAATTTTTTGTGGTTTTATTACTTTTTTTTCATTATTTTGGTGTTTTTTAATACCTTGTTTATGTTTTTGAGCGCTACACATTTTTATTGCATTTATTTTTGTGGAGGTAGTGTTTTCTCTTCGTTGCGTTACTGCTTCTGTCATTTCACATTTGGGGGCTGATTATTCACAAATCTTCCTAAAAAAATATTGTTTATCGCTCTTGTGTAATTAAATCTATTGATACGTTATTGGTATGTGCATTCACGTTGGCTATATAGATAAACCGCATTATCTGTTGAAAAGCTACCAATGTTGAGTGTAACATCCTATGTAATTAAGGACAAGGCAGATATAGAGTTTATCTTAACCGTGGTGTCACTGCCTGGGAGTGGACAGGACCCCATCTAATTAGCATAAGAGTGGATATTTAGTTTTTGAGTTGCCGTGCCAACATTCAAATAGGATCTGACGCTTCTTCATGGAGAGGATGCCCAGCTGATGCGAAGCTGACGGGGTTGGGTGAGAGCTACATCCCTATGCAGTGACGGTGGCTGTGACTGTTGAAGTCTGTTCTGATCTTTATCCTATATGCAATACTTCAGCTTTGTCTGTAAGTGCAATACAGGGGGGGTGTTATTACAATAAAAGTTTTTTTAAACGTTATCACACTATGCGGAACTCTTTCTTTCTATTATGCACGTATGACTTCATTGTCGTGGTCCGGTGCTGGATATCCTATTGAATAACTAACTGCCTTATCGCCTATGCATGAGAGTGCTAGGCAATTTCGTCTGGTGAGTTTTCTTCTGTGGGGAGAGGTGTGGTGAAAGAAGTATTGTTTATTTATCAGCCGTACATCTAACTATCTATGGACTCTATATTTCATTTGATGGAATCATATGTTGTCACATGGTGAGTTTTTTGAAGTAGTAATTTTTACTACTTTTACACAGCCTGGTCACATACAGAGGCCCAACATTGAAGTAGCACCTTCAGGCCTTCTATGAGCATACATTACACATCTCATTTCTCAACCACCTATTACAATTTTGAAGGCCCTGGAGCACTAGGACAATTGAATTGCCCACAAAATGACCCCATTTTGGAAAGCAGAAAATGATTTATACCACCTAGGCCAAAACCCAATTGCAACATCCCTTTAATCAATATGTAGAACAAGATGTACCCCCTGGTACTTGGGACTTTAACGACAAAGGCAAATTTTATATACATAGTAAATATAAATTTTATTCAAATATACAGATAAAAATAGGTGCATACTTCCCCTTTTAAAGACATAATAGTGATATATTAAAAACAATTCATGTGAGGATTTTGAAGCAAAGAAAGACCCTTCTCAAATGCCCGACGTGTTTCAGAGAAGTTTTTCTATAATAGAACATGAAAGAATTTTTAGGGACATTTTCAAGTGCATTACATTAAAGGGGTGACATCATACTTTTTTGCAAGGTACCTGTGAGATGGTTCAAAACAGACTTTTCACATGAACAGACAAACACACCATTGCATAGATTCCTGGAGAGGATGGTATATACCCCTCGCAGAATACTCCCCGAATAATCAGTGAGAATCACACAGCTATGCCCAGACTGCTTCACACAAAATTCCCATAAAGTAAGGTCTGACTGAACAGCTCTTGGTGGCAGAAGAAATGTGTGTAATATATATATATATATATATATATATATGAGGAAAGCAGATCCGAGTATCCCTCCGTGTGAAAAAAGCATCCACAATCGGAAAGGAAAAGGCAGCCAGCGGGTTCTATATTAGTACACGGGGGGGAATAATGAACTAAAAAAATGCTTGATTGTCATCAGTATAATTGTTAGGACAATAGTGTCAGCATTCTAGATAATTATTAAGATGATAAGCTCAACATTTGGTTATAATAGCAATTTAGATGAAAGGATACACCTACAGGAAGTCCATAGATTATCTAGGATATAGGGCCTCTCTAATCCTCCAAGGGATATACATACTAAAAAACAAAAGCAAAGGATCCCGCCCAAAAGTGGAACTAAAAATCACCAGTAATATCTACCTTTGGGGGCGAATAGAATCGCTGAGAATGAGCTGATCGCGAGTGCGTGCTGTGTGTTCCAAGCATAGGAATGCCAGCATCTCATGGAATTGAACACTGGACGGTAATGAGCATGTGTGGCCGGGCCAGAAAGGAATTCCCAAAGGAAGAGTGCATGGCCAACCCCCATGGGCATCATGGGAGGAGGTCATGCATGCCCCCTCCACCGACGCACAAATGGATGGCGAGCATCGGAAAAGAGGGCAGAGCCCAGACAAGTCCAGGACCAACCCCCCATCCAGTCAGCCGCGCAAGACCAGCCCCCCACACATAGCAATGCGTGGGGGGCCTTTATTTGCCGGGCTAAAGCAGAGTCGGCACAAACCGTGCGATGAGGCTCCCCGGCCAGTGCAACAATGGTGGTAATGCAAGATATCACAGCAAGAGTTAAATAAGCAAACCATTAGCTTAATGAAATACATATGTTAGCAAGAGGATTTTGGTTAATTGGGCCAAAGGACCTCATATGGACAATAGTTCATAAAATAAAAAAATGCAAATTGCATACCTACATAGCAAAGGAGGGAATTGGAAATATGGGCACTCATAGTTTATGTGGATTGATCTACCCACTGTCAGCCAAAAATATATAAACAACAGGTCAAGATACAGTATCTCACAAAACTGAGTACGCCCCTCACATTTTTGTAAATATTTTATATCTTTTCATGTGACAACACTGAAGAAATGATAATTTGCTACAATGTAAAGTGGTGAGTGTACAGCTTGTATAACAGTGTAAATGTTCTGTCGACTCAAAATTACTCAACACACAGCCATTAAAGTCTAAATCACTGGCAACAAAAGTGAGTACACCCCTAAGTGAAAATGTCCAAATTGGGCCCAATTAGTCATTTTCCCTCCCCGGTGTCATGTGACTTGTTAGTGTTACAAGGTCTCAGGTGTGAATGGGGAGCAGGCGTGTTAAATTTGGTGTTATCACTCTCATTTTCTCATACTGGTCACTGGAAGTTCAACATGGCACCTCATGGCAAAGAACCCTCTGAGGATCTGAAAAAAAGAATTGTTGCTCTACATAAAGATGGCATAGGTTATAAAAAGATTGCCAAGACCCTGAAACTGAGCTGCAGCAAGGTGGCCAAGACCATACAGCAGTTTAACAGAACAGGTTCCACTCAGAACAGGCCTCGCCATGGTTGACCAAAGAAGAAGTTGAGTATGACAATATAGAAAATAGACGTATGAGCACTGCCAGCATTGGTGCAGAGGTTGAAGGGGTAGGGGGTCGGCCTGTCAGTGCTCAGACCATACGCCGCACACTGCATCAAATTGGTCTGCATGGCTGTTGTCCCAGAAGAAAGCCTCTTGTAAAGATGATGCACAAGAAAGCCCGCAAACAGTTTGCTGAAGACAAGTAGACTAAGGACATGGATTACTGGAACCATGTGCTGTGGTCTGATAAGACCAAGATAAAGTTATTTGGTTCAGATGGTGTGTAGCCTGTGCGGTGGCAACCAAGTGAGGAGTACAAAGACAAGTGTGTCTTGCCCACAGTCAAGCATGGTGGTGGGAGTGTCTTGGTCTGGGGCTGCATAAGTCCTGTCGGCACTGGGGAGCTACAGTTCATTGAGGGAACTATGAATGCCAACATGTACTGTGACATATTGAAGCAGAGCATGATCCCCTCCCTTCAGAGACTGAGCTGCAGGGCAGTATTTCAACATGATAACGACCCCAAACACACCTCCAAGATGACCATTGCCTTGCTAAAGAAGCTGAGGGTAAAGTTAATGGACTGGCCAAGCATATCTCCAGACCTAACCCCTATTGGGCATCTGTGGGGCAACAGAAGGTGGAGGAGTGCAAGTTCTCTAACATCCACCTGCTTCGTGATGTCATGGAGGATTGGAAGAGGACTCCAGTGGCAACCTGTGAAGCTCAGGTGAACTCCATGACCAAAAGGGTAAAGGCAGTGCTGGAAAATAATGATGGCCACACAAAATATTGATACTTTTGGCCTACTTTGGTCATTTTCACTTAAGGGTGTACTCACTTTTGTTGCCAGTGGTTTAGACATTAATGGCTGTGTGATGAGTTATTTTGAGGGGACAGCAAATTTACACTGTTATACAAGCTGTACACTCATTGAAAAGCATGAAAGGATTAATATTCTGAATCCCTAGCAAGTAGCAGAGAATTCTGATTTCTCAATCGTTCATTGACGGACGCAGCCTCTATTCTTGACATGTGGGGTTTATGCACCTTTCACTAGGAGTGGACTAGGTAGAATGTAGTTCAGCTCAAAGCAGACACAACCCCTCCCGGGGGGCAGTGCTCACTTGGCATAACCCCTCCTGCCCTGCTCAGAAACTCCCTGCTGGGATCTGCGGTTCCCCATTCCTTTTTTCTTTTTCTCAAGATTTCTGATGAAGAATGCAATCAAGTAGCCGGCTGGGTGACAGGCTGGATATCCTAGATCCAGGCAGTCTCCCCAGCACGGCCGACGGATGTGAGCCAACCCTTAGCTGCACGCGGGGTCGGCCGCGTCAGGCCTCATTCTGTGCGAGGCGGCCGGCGGGTTAAACGTCCCGCCAGCACACCTAGGACCGGGCCCCTGGAGTCCGCGTCATGGGTGCTGTGTGGCCGGCAGCTCCCCCGAACCGGCGGGGTGGCAGGTCTGCCTCGGGTGGCTACCCACTGCACCCGTCCAGAGTGGTGAGTACGCTTCTCCTTCCCCCCTCCTGCGGGGAGCGGGGGGAGGCAGGTGGTGTCCCCCTTTTCTGCGGTATAGGTGTTCCTGCCTATCCTCCAGTATTGCCCCCCCGGGCTGTAGCATTCCCTGCCTGGCTGCGTTCCCCTGGATGGGCTGCGGGCGATCGGCATGTGGGTCGCGACCACCATTTTTCTGTAGCCGGCCGCATGCTGTGAATGGCCGCCATTTTCCCGTAGCCGGCCGCATGTGTGTAACGGCTGCCATTTTGCGCTAGCCGGCCGCTGTGTTCGGTGTGGTATCCTGGCCTTCGATTCGCTGGCTGGGTGGGCGGCCCTGTCTCTCTTAGCGCCGGATACAGGCCGGAAGAGCCTCTCCTAACACGTGGGGATCGCAGAACAGCGGCAGTGGTGGATACAGGCAGCTACAGCAGCGCTAGCAGCAGCCTCTGGGGCCCTAGTGCGACAGCTTGAGGGGCGGTGTGGGATGCACAGTCCGGTGGGTGTCTTCCGGGGTGCGGGCAATGGCGGCCAAAGCAGGTGCTTCCCAGCCAGGAGCCTCCGGTGGGGACCAGGGAGCGCTGGGACCTGTGGTTCCGCTGCACAGTTTGACGACCATCCTGGAGGGATTCTTCTCCCGGGTAGAGCTGATCCGTGACCATGGGGTGGCGAGCAAATGGCCACCCGCTCCCCTGTCCTCTGGTGAGGACTTGAAGCCTGAGGAAGGCTCCACGGTGTCGGGGACCCCCCTGGAGCTGTCAGAAGGCGAGCTCGGGGACCCCTCTGATGAAGAGGAGGAGCCCTTAGGGGCCACCGTGGCTCGTGAGAGGGCTCTGGTGGGCTCATTGGTCTCAGCGGTCTGAGACGCTGAAGCTGGGCCCGGCTGCGACACAGGGGGCGCCGTATGCTTTTGGGTCGCATAGGCCGGCCCGGATGTCTAAGGTGTTCCCTTATTTGTAGTACTTTGATCAGTTTGTTTACAAGGAGTGGCGACGACCTCAGGGTTCGTTCGCCATGTCTAAACGTTTTTCTGTGCGTTATCCCTTTGAGGATACTCTGTTGCAGAAGTGGAAGTCCCCGACGGTTGACCCGCCGGTGGCTCATCTGAATAAAGCGACCACTATTCCAATGGAAGGCTCTCCATCATTCAAGGACCCAGCCGACAGAACTGAGGAAGTGTCCAGGCTTTGGTGACACTCCAGGCCCCTTCGGAACCTGTGAAGATGGCGGACCAGCTGATTCAGGGCCTTAAGTACCTCTGTGATGCGGCCCTCGACATGGCTCCCATGCTGTCCAAACTGTCCATGTTTGCAATCGTCATTAGACGTCTGCTGTGGCTTAGATGCTGTTCAGGAGACCAGGCGTCAAAAAAGGGCCTGACGGACCTGCCGTTTGAAGGGGGTTGCCTCTTTGGGGCTTCCCTCGATGAGATCATCAAGGATTACACTGGGGGGAAGAGTACATTCCTCCCGGAGCCCAGAAGGGGCAAGGAGCCCCGGCGCAGGGCGGGCCCTTCCTTCTCTACTCAAAAGAGGTTTTTTCATGCACCATGTGCCTCGAACAAGGTCTCTCAGCCCGCCAAGGTCCCCGCGGGGGGCCAGAAGCGTCCCTGGCAGCGTAAGGCCAAAAAGGCAGAGGAGAAGTCCCCCTCCCCATGATGGTTCGCCCCCACCCTCGGTTCGGGTGGGGGGACGGCTCTTGCGGTTCGCGGACTGGTGGACCGCATCTCGGATCTCTGGGTGTGCGAGGTGGTTTTGTCCAGGTACAAGATAGAGTTCCGTACCCAGCCCCCGGACAGGTTCTTTGCCTCCAATCTGAAGCTTTCCCCGGGCGACGGCAGGCCCTGTTTGGGGCCGTGCAAGTCCTGGTCCATCAGGGGGTGATTATTCCGGTCCCCTCTGCAGAACATTTCCACGGTTTTTATCCCGATCTTCTTGTATTTCCAAAAAAAGATGGGGTCAGGCCTGTCTTAGACCTGAAGGCCCTCAACTTCTTTGTGAGGGCGTGGAAATTCAGAATGGAATCTGTCCGCTCTGTGGTGGCGGCGCTTCGTAAGGGAGATTTCTTAGCCTCCCTGGACATCAAGGACGCGTATTTACACGTTCCCATATGCGCGCACCACCAGCGCTTCCTGCGCTTTGCGGTGGGGGATCTCCACTACCAGTTTGTAGCCCTTCCATTCGGTCTGGCCTCCGCCCCACGGGTGTTTTCACCAAGCTTCTAGCCCCAGTACTGGCTCTGCTGCGGCAGAGGGGCATAGCAGTGGTGGCGTATCTCGACGACCTCCTCCTGCGGGCGGAGTTGGCCTCAGCCCTGTCGGACAGTGTGGACATCACCCTCGGTTTCCTGCGGGACTTCGGCTGGGTGATCAACCTTCCGAAGTCGGTACTGACTCCGTCACGCCGGTTGGAATACCTGAGCTTGGTCCTGGACACAGAGCGGGCGAAGGTGTTTCTCCCTGCCGCCAAGGTCTTGACGCTCCAAGTTGCGGTGCGGGCCCTGCTGTCTCAGCGGTGGTCCTCTCTCAGATTTTGCATTCGGGTGTTGGGGCTGATGGTCTCCTCCTTCGAGGCGGTGCCTTATGCCCAGAGTCACATCACCGGACTTGAGGCTCCCTCACCTGGTGGCTGCGGGCCCTGGCCTTGGAGCTGGGGAAGTCGTTTCTTCCCGTGGACTGGATGGTGATCATGACAGATGCCAGCCTATACGGCTGGTGAGGAGTCATAGGGAGGCTGTTGACCCAGGGCCACTGGTGTCCGGAAGAATCCCGTCTCCCGATCAGCATGCTGGAACTGCGAGCGATCAGGCTTTGCCTCTCCCACTGGTTGGGGAGGTTGCACGGGCGTCCTGTTTGGGTCCAGTCAGACAACGCCATGGCTGTGGCTTATGTGAACCATCAGGGCGGAACGAGAAGTGCGGCAGAAGCATCAGAAGTGGCCCACATTCTACGGTGGGCAGAGCTTCACGTGTCGGCAATCTCCGCCATTCACATATCGGGCGTCAAGAATTGGCAGGCGGACCACCTCAGTCACCAGAGGCTGGATCAGGGAGAGTGGTCCCTGCATCCGGAGGGGTACCGCCAGATTTGTCACAGGTGGGGCACGCCAGATGTGGATCTCTTGGCGTCCAGGCTCAATCCGAAGGTGCAGGTCTTCATGAGCAGAACAAGGGATCCGCTGGCAGACGTGGCGGATGCCCTTGTGGCTCCGTGGTCTCGGTACCGACTGCTCTATGCAGGCGGAGGGGATTCCAACCATACTGGTAGCGCCAGATTGGCCTCGGCGTCCTTGGTACACCGACCTGGTGCGAATGGTGGTCGACGTTCACTGGCGGCTCCCACTTCGCGAGGACCTACTCTCACAGGGACCCATCTTGCACCCTGCTTTACCCTCTCTGGCTTTAACGGCCTGGCTATTGAGTCCCAGGTGTTAAAAGATAGGGGACTCTCCGAGTCTGTCATTCCCACTATGCTCAAGGCGCGTAAGGCCACTTCGCGTAAGATCACCGCACCTGGAAGGCTTACATTGCCTGTTGCGAGGTGGGGGGGGGTTGGAACCCCCTTTCTTTCTCTGTGGCTCGGGTGCTGGCCTTCCTTCAGCAAGGCCTAGATCACAAGTTGGCATTGTGCACGCTTAAGGGGCAGATTTCTGCCCTGGCGATTCTTTTTCAGCGTCCCTTGGCGACGCATTCCCTGATCCGTATCTTTGTCCAGGGGGTTCGTCATGTCTCTCCCCAGGTACGGTCGCCTTTGGCGCCTTAATCTGGTCCTTTCTGTGCTCCAGAAGCCGCCTTTCGAAAATATCAGGGAGATTTCCCTGCAACTGCTCTCACAGAAAGTGGCCTTTCTGGTGGCGATAACATCAGCTAGGCAGGTGTCGGAGCTGGCGGCTCTGTCCTGTAGGTCCCCGTACTTGGTCCTACATAGGGACAAGGCGGTTTTGTGCCCCTCTCCCTCCTTCTTACCGAAGGTGGTCTCTTCGTTTCACATCAATGAGGACATTGTCCTTCCTTCGCTGTGTCCACACCCGTCTCATCCTAAGGAAGTTTCCTTGCATTCCCTGGATGTGGTTAGGGCTCTGTGGGTGTATCTGGCAACCACGGCCTCGTTTCGGAGGTCTGATGCGCTTTTTGTCGCGGTGGATGGCCCGCGCAAGGGGATGGCGGCCTCGTCGGCCACCATTTCCCGCTGGATATGACAGGCGGTGACCCGTGCGTATGCTGTTCGGGGCCAGGAGCCCCTCTTTCCGGTTACGGCTCACTCTACCAGGGCGATTAGTACTTCCTGGGCTTTCCGACACCAGGCGTCGGTTTCTCAGGTGTGCAAGGCGGCCACTTGGTCCTCGTTGCACACTTTTTCCAAGTTTTACAGAGTTGATGCCGCAGCGTCTTCTGATGCTGCTTTTGGCCGCAAAGTTTTGCAGGCGGTGGTGTGAGGCGCGTCTGGCACCTCCCGGAGAACTCTTTTGTTGGTCACTGTTGTTGTTGCCCACCCCTCGTTGTGACACTGCTTTGGGACATCCCCACATGTCAAGAATAGAGGCTGCGTCCATCAATGAACGGTTGAGAAAATAGGATTTTTTTACTTCATTGACGGACGCAGCACCCACCCCTCTTTTGTTGAGTTTGTACTGCTTGTTACGAACTGAGTTGCTGAGCAGGGCAAGAGGGGTTATGCCAAGTGAGGACTGCCTCCTGGGAAGGGCTGTGTCTGCTTTGAGCTGAACTACGTTCTACCTAGTCCACTGCTAGTGACAGGTGCATAAACCTCACATGTCAAGAATAGAGGCTGCGTCCGTCAATGAACTCAGAGAAAAGGACTTTATGGTAAGTCAAAAAATCCTATTTTTTTCCAATGCCTTGGGGGTCATACCCTGAGCCTACAGTGCCTGGCATATCAGACTTAACCCTTTTCTCTCCACTGCAGCAGAGATTGTGAGAACCCCTCTGGGGACATTGTTGCACCACACATGGCAGGTCACAAGCGCAGAGGTAAGGGGTTAGATGGCCATGCTACCTTAGGAGGTGGCACATGGCTTCCTGCAAGAATGGAGGTGGAGAGAGAGGGCATAGTGCCCTCTGGATAGTTGCCCCCCTAGTTTGATTATCTGCCTTCCTCTGGGCACCCTGCTGGCCCCTTGGCTACTTAGCCTTCCTTCTAGGGAGAAATTGCCTGTCATAACATGATTTCATGGGCTGCATTTCAGACATTTTTACATAACAGAGTTCACAAGCCAACCCCTTCAACCTCTCCCTCTTGGATGAGTCAGTGAATTTACCCTGGCTGCACACTACACACTGCCCAAAGAGGAGGAAGATCCCCCTCCTCCTTCATAGGATTCATGGATAAGTCACCTACAGATGAAATTTCATCTACACTTTGCTACCCTTATTTAGTATTGGAACAGCGCAATTCTGGTCACCCCAAAGTTTCCAGGTACTGAAGCCTGCTAAGAACTTTAGAGCGGAGATTGTGAGCCAGGCCTTCTAGTCCAACATCAGTGCCTGACTTCACAAATCCACTTCTGGAAGAATGGCCAAATACTCCCATAGACAAACATCCTAAACCTTATGGACAGCCTTCCCAGAAGAGTTGAAGCTGTTATAGCTGCAAAGGGTGGAGCAACATACAGACACACCCTTCTCCTTCAAAGCCAAACTATTCCTACATGAAAACCATCTTGGCTCACCTAAATTCCACTTGTTTTATACTCATTGGAGTTTTTATTAATTTAAAACTGCTTCATATCTTACAAAGTGTACAGACAGCAAATCAGCATTACATATTCATGCCAACATTCACTTTTTATCCCTTCCCATAGTGTCCAGTTTCTGTCCATTGTTGCTGTATTGATATACACATTGTCCATAAACACCCTTCCCCACAGCAGTCAGTATTTATATACATACATACTTTTTAGCATCCTAACACTTTACTGTTTTTTTTCCCCCAATCCTCCAAGACCAATAACCTACTTATCTACTACTCCACCCAAACCAGGGACATGCCTGCTATTACATGAGCACTTGTGGTAAGACAAACTGGCTTAAACTTCACCAGGACTAACTTCACTATACACCATACATATTTACAACGTATTTACAATATAATCACTCCCACCCGAGCGAGGGCCATACTGATCTTCAGATGTCTGCAAACCTTACTTCAAAAAAAAAAAAAAAAAAACACTATAAAATCTAAGGGGTGAGAAAGAGATAGATATCACCACCAGGTCAAGGCATAAGGTTGCAGACCTCAAGGAGGCTGAAAGTAGAAGCCCCTTCATAAACGGGCACTCCTTTCCGGTCCAACCCTATACCTTTCAAGATTCCTCACCTTCACCAACTCCCCGAAGATACTACCCACCACCTCATGCACAGGCGGGGTTTCGCCCCTAATGGACACAGAGCACCGAGCGTGCCAGGTGAAATTCAGCACAACTATACTTACTAGATAAAGTGACGATAACTCAAAGCCCCCACGAACCCTGAAGTCACCATACCTCCACTCAGAAAGTGACAAAGCAGAAAGGCGGTGGTAGCCAATGGCTCCCCCTACCCCCCTATGAACCTCCACATTGAAGGAGCACTGGACCAGAAAATGGTCCATGGTTTCCAGTGCCCTCCCAAATTCCGGGCGAGGACAGCCCCTGTCCTCTGGGTTCCTGTTCTTAAGGTTTGCACGGACATACAGCTGTCCATGAAACGATCTCCACACGAGATCCCAGAACTTATTCGGGATTCGCAAAGAGTTCAGGAGGGTTAATCCATCCTTGAGGACCCTTTCGGGATAGTCCCTCAAAGGCAGTGGTCTCAAAATGTCTGAGGCCATGACCCTCTGGGTACAGCTCACGCCGAGCTGACGAGCCCACCTCCAGGGCAGTTATCCTCCACCGTCTCAGTTCCTTCAGAGCCTGGGGGACATAGGATGGGAGGTACCCGTGTGATCTTCTCAGATCACCAGGCCGTCCACCATCCTCCCACTAACTCAAGAACAGCAGCAGCCAGTTCTTACACGAGCGTTCCCACAAAGAAGGCTGGTCCACAAAGATGGACTGCAGGTTAAATTTAATAAAAATAGTAGCGAAGAACACTACCGGGTGGATCATGTCCAACCCTCCTTGCCTTCTTTGTTGGTACGTGACTTCCCTTTTCACCATGTTCAGTTTGTTTCCCCACAACAGCTAACAAAGAAATTCAGGCAGCAAATACGTCTTAACCAGGCTTACCATTTCCCTCAACGTCAGCTTCCAGCTTTTCCAAGCCATTACTTTCTGGGTGGCACCCACCAACCTGCCTTCCCAATTTCGCTTGGGGTATTCCCCAGGACCAAAAAGGATGCCTAGGATTTTTATCTCTGGCTGGGGCGTGGGGAAGACATCCGGGAGGGGGAACTGCTCCCCCTCCTTCCCCATCCAAAAAACTTCGCTCTTGTCCCAGTTCACCAAGGAACTGGACGCCTCAGAGTAGTCTCCAATCTGTGTTTTCACAAATTGGGCTTCCTCCTGACCCGACACCACTACTGAGACGTCGTCTGTGTATTCCACCACTCTCAATGCTGATACCTGGCCACCGCAGGGCTCCATCAAGACCCTCTCCAGACGCTCCCGATCCAACCGCCTTACAAAGGGGTCTTTGTAATATCTCTTTTTATTGATTTTCAAATTCACATAACAACGAAACAAAATTGCCACACTACATCACAACCATATATCAACATACAAAAACATAAACCAAAAAAAAAAAGGGGAGGGGGGGGGAGGGAAGGAAGAAAAATCAATTTTTAATAGATCTAATTTCTCTCCCCTTCCTCCCCTCCTCCCAGCCCCCCACCGCCGTCTCCCGACTCGTGGATAGTTATTTATCGCATACACTAACATCGCGGACAAGCCTAGTTTAACGTTGGGTCAATTATATCTCCATGAATGTTAACCAAATCTCCCACACTCCTTTAAATTTCTCCATAGTGTTATTATTTTCTGCTACCATCTCTTCCATACGCATACCATTTAGGTTCTCTATCCACTCTGAGAATGGAAAGGTCCTGGAAATCTTCCAGTACCTAGGTATCAACTGCCTGGCCGCTGCCACGAAGAATCCCAAGAGAGATTTTTTTACTTTCGACATTTTATTTGGGAAGAGGGATAACAAAGTTACCTCTACCGAGTTGGTTATCCTCTCATCCGTGACTAGGTTAAAAAGATTTATAATTTGTTCCCATAACTTACAAATCGGTGGGCACGACCACCATACATGAATAAAGTCTCCTTCAGATACATGGCAACACCAGCACAGTTCTGAATAAGAAGGAAATATATGATGTAGGTCCCTTGGCATTCAATACCATCTGGAAAGCAATTTATAATTGCGTTCCTGAGCATCGCATGCTCTTGAAAATGTATGCATATTATTAAAAATTTGTCCCCACTTCTCCTCTTCGATCGAGTAACCCAACTCAGAGGCCCATTTTACCGTGTAGGCAGGCAAACCTGGCGAGTATAAATTCAATAATATTTTGTAAATAGTGTGTGATGGGACCTCAGAAGATAGGCATAATTCTTCAAATTCTGTTAATGGCCTATGTACATTTATTCCAGGTTGCAGAGATACATAAAAACTTCGGAACTGTAGGTACAAAAACCAAAGACCTTTCTTTTGATTATGTATGTTTTGAAAATTTGTATATGTTATAAATTTATTATTTAGAATCACATGCCTAATCTGTGGCCAATAGGTTCTGTCCCAATCCAAAAATGTTTGTAAATGAAGCCCAATAGGAAAAGCTGGATTATCTATCAATGAAGTAAGAGGGCTTGGAATCGTAGATAGTGAAGACGTTTTTAAATACTGATGCCAACATTCCAAAATTGTATAGGTAATCTTTGGCCACAGGGCACCTTGTCCTATATCCTTGAAAGGAGCCCATAACGCAGCCTTAGGATGTATTGGAGATTTCTCTATTTCAATTTGGACCCATTGTTTATCAGCATAATGATGAAACCAATCCAAGATATTTGAAAACATCGCTGCCCTATAATAACATTCAAAATCTGACAAGGCTGCTCCTCCTCTTGTCCTCAATCGACAAAGCGTTTTACGATTTATCCTAGGCTCAATGTCCTTCCATATAAATTGCAACAGACATTTATTTAACTTTTTAAAAAAGGTTTTTGGAATTTTTATTGGTAAAGTTTGGAACAAATATAAGAATTTAGGTAAGATATTCATTTTAATGGCATTAATTCTGCCAAACCAAGATAATGAGAGTTTAGCCCACGATGAAAGCTCAGTTTGGGTTCGTGTCAGGAGGGATAAGAAATTTAAATTATAAATGTGTGATAGATCTGTAGAGATCATCACTCCCAAATATTTCACTGCTACCTCCTGTAACTGAAAGGGAAAAGATGTAGCTAAAAAAGAAGCTTCCTCGTTAGGTAAAGATATATTTAACAGGTCTGATTTAGTTAGATTAATTTTAAAAAGTTACTCACATATCCAAACTTACTAAATTCCTTTAAAATAGAGGGAATACTCAGTCTAGGAGAAGAAACAAATAGTAAGACGTCATCCGCATAAAGAGATATTTTATAATCTACCTTATTTATGGAGATTCCATGTATGGAAGAATTTTTACGTATGCCCATTGCTAAATGTTCCATCGTTATTACGTACAAGAGAGGAGATAGAGGGCAACCTTGACGAGTTCCGTTGTTTATTTTAAATAAAGATGAGAGAGTTCCATTAACTCTTACTTGTGCCTGTGGGTTGGTGTATAATGCCATTATTTTATTAATCAGATTATTACCGAGATTAATTTGATAAAGTGAGTGTAATAGGAATCTCCAATTTAAGCGATCGAATGCCTTTTCCGCATCGATCGATAGAAGACAGGAGGGGATTTGGTGCCTTTGTGCCATGGACAGTAAAGAAAGAGTCTTGATAGTATTATCACGTGCTTCCCTGGTTTTCACAAAACCTGACTGGTCCGAATGAATTATGCGTGGAAGTATCGGGGCAAGCCTATTAGCTATCATTTTTGCATAGTATTTTATATCGCAATTCAATAATGAAATTGGCCGGTAGCTACTTGGATTCGTTTCATCCTTACCCGGTTTCAATATAACAGATATATGGGCTTTTAGCGCCTCTTGCGGAAAGAGTTTAGTCTCCGAAACTGAGTTAAATTATTCCAACAGGAGTGGAATTAGGTCAGGGCCAAATGTTTTATAGAATCAATTAGAAAATCCGTCTGGGCCCGGAGCTTTGCCATTTTTTGCATTTTGGATAACAGACTCCAATTCCTCTGAAGTAAAGTCTGTATCCAATAATGATTTTGTAGTTGAGTCGAGACTTGGTAGAGATGTTTCATTTATATATGATCTTATTTCTTCTTCCCTCTTTGAAAAAGACGGGTGCCCAGGAATAGTTTGAGAAATATTATACAATTTGGAATAGTAGTCCCGGAAAGTCTCTGAGTTCGCAGAGTTTGTATATGCCAAGTCTTTCCCGGGAGAGGACAATTTCATTATAGATGAAGAAGCCTTGATTGGATGAAGACTCTCTGCTAGATGCGATCCCCCCTTGTTACTATGTTCATACAAAGTTCTCAAAATTCTATTGCGATCCCGCAGAGAGTGTTGATCCAAAATACGCCTTATTTGGTTCCGTACCTTCGATAATTCAATTATGTCCTCCTTCCTATTAGTATTTTTATGTTTTGTTTCTAAAACAGAAAGATTTTGGAATAGAGTAGTGAGTTCTTTTGTTTTTAATTTTTTCAATCTAGATCCATGAGAAATAAAGATACCCCTCAAAACACATTTTAATGCTTCCCATTTTACAGCTGGAGCTGAGGTGTCTGATCTATGATCTTTCCCAAAGTTTAATATTGTCTTTTTAATATCAGCAATACATATTGGGTCAGACAATAAATTATCATTAAGTCTCCAGCTTCTATTTCTATAGGGCATTTCCGCAAAATTTAAGCGACAAAAAATTGGTGAATGATCTGACCATATTTTAGGTTTAATACTTGTTATGGGTCCTGCATCAAGTAAAGGTTGAGTAATAAAAATGTAATCAATTCTACTATAAGTCTTATGTACTGATGAATAAAAGGTGTAATCCTTTTTATTAGGATGTAGAATTCGCCAAAGGTCAAATAACTTCATTGCTGATAGTTTCTGCTTAAATTTGCGAAGAGTGGAGAAAGGAATACAAGTTTTACCAGAAGATGAGTCCAGTCTGGGATCGAGAACTAAATTAAAGTCCCCCCCCAGAATGAGCTCACCCTCTGCATAAGATTCAAGCAACTTTAGATATCTAATCCCCTGTTGAACCTGAGAGGTATTTGGCAGATACACATTAGCCAGGGTATAAAGGGATAATCCCAATTTAACCCTGAGAAATATGTACCTACCCTGAGGATCAGTTTTAGAATCAAGAACCTGACATTTTAGGTTTCTGTGTATGGCGATAGAGACTCCTTTGGATTTTGCACTTGGGTTTGTGCTATGAAACCAAGTTGTAAAATATTTATTATTACATGTAGGAAAGGCGTTTGAACGGAAATGTGTCTCTTGAAAGAGAACTATATACACCCTTTTTTATGCAAGAAGTGTAGGATCTGGGAACGCTTGTTGGGATGATTTAAACCCTTCACATTACAAAAGGGGTCTAACGCAAAGACGTACAGAAGGGGACTCAACGGGCAACCCTGCCTGACCCCGGAGCCAACAGGAAAAGAAGGACCCACCCAGCCATTAACAAGAGGGAAGCTCTCCGCCGCCCTATACAAAACGTTAAGCCAATCTATGAATTTACTTGGCAGGCCGTATCTCCCCAGGAGAAGCCAGAGGTACTTGTGGTTCACCCGGTCGACCGCTTTTGCCTGATCCAATGCCAGCAGATACCGTCCACACTCACCAACCCTGCACCTTTCCATGGCCTCCCGGACGTTCAGGACAGCACTAAAGGTGCTCCGGCATGGAACTGCACAGTGCTGCGATGCAGACAGCACCCCTCCTGCAATAGCAGACAGAAGCGTAAACAAGAATTTCCCCAGTAACTTCCTGTCTGTGTTGAGAAGGGCGATAGGTCGCCAATTCTCCACCACAGACGGGTCCTTCCCCTTTGACAGGAGGATCAATGCTGACCTTCTCATTGAGGGAGGCAGCAGGCCTTTAGCCAAACACTCATTAAATACCTCCCTCAGATGAGGAGCTAAGAGGCTCTTGAAGGTCTTATAAAATTCAGCCGTGAGCCCATCAGGCCCAGGCGACTTCTTTAGCGACAATGAGTCAATGGCCTGCTCGATTTCTGCCACTGAAATCTCTTCTGTCAAAGAGCTAGGGAACTCAAACCCCACTTGAAGCGGGGTCTTGTCAAGAAATTTCCTAGCTTTCTGTGTGTCTAATGGCTTCCACTTCAGGAGGTCTGAAAAGTGACTCCTGACTACACCCAGGATCCCTGATCTGGACCGGACCAGGGATCCTGAGGCATCCCTCAGGCCGTGCACGACCTTCAAACTTGTCGCCTCTCCACAGCTCTTGTAAGGATCAGGAGAGCAAAACTTCCCACAATCCCTTTCAAGAACCAGGGAGGCGAGACGGTCGTACTGACACTCCCTCAGTTAAAGCTTCAGAGCAGATGTCTGTTCTTGAGGGCCTCCAGCTGATACCAGACGGTCTAGCCGCCCACGCAACCTCTGATAGGCCTGGTACTTCGAGACTGCCCTGTACTTTGAGACCCTCCGGAAGAAGCCTTCTGACCTCTTCTTCACCACTTCCCACCATTCCTGGGGGGAGCAGCCGCTCTCAAGTAGCGAGGCTTGATCCGAAATGAAAGTCTCAAAGAATTCCCTAATTCCGGGGTCCTCCAGCAGCGTCACATTTAGACGCCATAACCCTTGTCCTTTCTGAGGGGTCTCGGCCACATTCAGGGCAACGGAAACCAAACAGTGGTCGGAGAACTCTACCACCCGCAGCTCTGGAGTCACGAGAAAAGAGTCCCCCTTTAAAAAAAAACTATTCTACTCCTGTGATTACCTTGGGAGAATGTGAACCCTGTGCGGCTGGGAGCACTGTGGATATGCGCATCTACCAGCCCGGCTTCCCTCACTATACTATTTTAAAAATTACCGTCATATCTTAGCGGGCCTCTGGTACCCGGCCTGTCTTGGGTCCTAACGACGGTGTTTAAGTCACCACCAAAAGCCACTTGCTGGGACGTGAAAAGGTAAGGTTTTACTGCCGTAAGGAGGTCCTTCCTTCCCTTCTTGGTCTGGGGACCATAGATGTTAATTAGGCGAAGGAATTGCCCCCTCACGACAGCCTCAATGACCAGACATCTTCCGATCTCCACCTCGACCACCCGCCTGCAAAAAAACGATCCGGTTCTAAAGAGGATTCCTATCCCACTATGCAGCTCGGCCGCAAGGGACCAGAGGGAGGGCCCACACCTCCACTCCCTCTTTGCCCGAATCATCTGTTCCACAGATGTGAGCCAGGTCAACTGCAGAAAAATAATCTCAGCATCCTCCTGACTAAGAAAGGTGAAGGCCATGTGCCGAGCCGCCAAAGATCGAATGCTTGCGACGTTGATAGTCGCAAGCCTAATTGGAGCAGGTACTGCCATCATCAATGATCAATGCAGTTTAACACAACACCTACCATAGCATCCCCCTCCTCATCCGATTCAGAGAAAGAAAGGATCCCATACCTATTTGTTGGGCTCCGTGGGGCCGGGTTTATGGCCCCCCCCACACGCTCCAACCGAATGCTGGCCACCACCCACCCCACAACTTGGGGCTTTTACCTTCCCCTTGAGTTTCTTTTTTTTCTTTTTTTGCTTGGTCACCCAACCACCGGATGTGTCAGGGATCTCCATGTTACCATCCTCGCTCGAAGCCCCTTCGGGCTCCGCGGCAGTCGACCGTCTGGGGCGCTTGCGCGATCCCGAAATAGAACTGCAAGAGGCCCCACCCACCATCCCTGTTCCCCCACTGGCACCCGAGTCAGGAGGCTTAGCCCCCAACCCACCACTAGGCCCCTCCCCGCCCAAGGGATGGGGGACCCCAAGCGAAGGGGAGACCTTAGGCACCTGGGGAGGAGGAGCAGGCTGAGAAGGGTGGACAGGATGGACAGAGGAGTCTCCCACCCCAGCCAGACCCACATCTGCCTGCTGGGAATTTGCCACCCTACTACTGGCTCTGGTCCTCCTTGGCGATGGAACCGGAACCTCCAGAGTACCCCCCTGACTAGACCCTGCCTGGCTGCCTGACTGAACCTCCACCCTCTTTGATGTACTTGCCCTCTCTACCGCACGTCTCTCAGTCCTCTTCACCTGCCTAGGGGCCTTTCTTCTCACCACAGGTCCTGAGTCATTAAATACAGGCCCACTGCCACCTGTGACCTGTGCATCCTGTCCAGCCCCCCTATCTGCCTCCTCCTCTGCTCCATTCCCTCCACCGTCCCCTGAGGTGGGTGCCCCATTTTGCCACATAGGTTGCAACATATTAAATGTCAACTCTCAGCGCTGTGACCCAGGGCATTGCAGCGAACGTATTTTGGTGTATGACAGTCTCTACTAAGGTGGGCGGGGCTGCCACATTTGAAACACAGACGGGGTTGGCCAGGGTAAAACACAAGTATCCTGTCGCAGCCAATAAAGGCGCTGGCAGGAACGTGTGCCACGCTATACCCATGTCTGTTTAGTTTCAACCTGACAGACCATGCCCCTGTCCAGATGCCTTTTTCATCTAGTTTCTTCCCCAACGGACCCATCACCTGCCCGTACCGACTAAGCCAGGTTATGATGTCTTCCGGAGGGAGACTCGTTGCGGACTAAGATTGTTATTAGTTTAATTTCTTCTTGTCTAGACAGGGCAATGACTCTGAAACCTTTCCAGGCGTCTAAATGCCTGGCCAGCTCATATTTAGTTATGAATAGTTCCATGATCACTGGGGTCATGAAACTAATATCAAAGTCCACTGAGTTGTGGGGGTGGATCACAGCAAAGAGGTCTGCCACTCTAAACCCCATTGCTAGGATCATGTCCACCATCACCCCACGTGAAGGACACTGCCCTGACCCCTCAAACTTTAACTGGACCACATTTCTTCTTTTCCTCTCAGGGCCTCCTATACCTCTTGACCAGGTGCTGGCACCCAAAGGCTCATCCCTCGGGGGGCTCTGAAATTCTGGGCATCGTAGCAGTGGTACAAGTGGTCAAGGCCCACTTTCTTGCCTGCCACACTCGCAAAGGACCTCCCCTCCCTTAAGGCAGACATCACACTACCCTCCTGTGAGGCGCTCAAGGATGTCTTAGGGGGAGCACCTCCACATGTTCTGGTGTCTGCGGGTCACCTTTACTGGCCACATTGGCCATATCTGCTGCCATTGGCTCACCGGCAGCATCAGCAGTTGACTTTTCTATATTTTTTAGCTTAGCCTTGACTTTCCCTTTTTTAATTACACCAGCTGCATTAGCCAACTCTGCTCTCTCCTTCACTGAGCATGCCACGGGTGATGTGACACCAAGGCTCCCAGCAAAAGACCGCATTCCCCACCAAGGGACCCCATTCCTCCGGCCACCCAGAATCTTCAATATTTATGTGAGCCAAAAAGGAACCAGCAGAGACACTTAACTCTTTAGCTTCTATCTGTTCCTGTTCTGGATCCTCCTGCTGCCTGATAAAGGCCATTGCTGGGCAATCATCCTGCAGGGGCTCCATTGCACAGTCCCCCCAGTTGCCCTGAGCTTGTGCCCCCTGGATATCAGTCTCACCAGTCTCTGTCACTGTCTCATCCATTAGCTCCATACCTTCAGCCGCCATGCCTCCTTCCATAGCTCCGGGACCGGAAGTAGAGACATTTGCAGCGTGGGGGCGATGTGGCATCACCTCCCCATGTAATACTGGGGATGTACACCCACGCCCCACAGCACCGGTCACCTCTGATTCAGACAGCATTTCCCGGTCAGGCTGTACACCTTCCGGGCTGCACAATGCTGCAGCATCCACTGTGGGCTCCTCCTCCGCCCCTCCCACCCCACCAATCACCTGCGGGGAAGCCCCAGTCTTACAGCCACTTCCTCCTTCTTGCTCAGCCACCATTCCACAAGGCAGTGAGAGAGCTTCTCCTCCCTCAGCAGCCACCGCTGCAGACGCCATCTTGGCTGGTCCTTGTTGTTTGTTTTTTTTTTGTTTTTTTGTTTTTTCCACCTCAGTATGCTGCCAGGCTGCTTTTAATCAGCTTTTCTTTTTCATTCCGAGTGCTGGCTTGCTCACATCATTGTGGTTTCTTTCCCCTTTTTTTTTTTCATTTTTATTACACTGCATTTGGAATCTTAATTATCCTTTCCTTACAAAACTC
>BLSH010098984.1:130623-142101 GCA_018402905.1 Glandirana rugosa | reverse complement strand
AGAGAGTGACGGAACACCTTACCACCGACTCGTTCTTCCTCCTTCACCGACATTCTGACCCCGAAGGGGCGTCCACTAACCACCCCACCCTCCCCGCCTCCTCCTCGGGTGTCACCTACGACGTCGTAACACGTCGGGCCTTCCACATGTCGGACTGGCCCTTTACGACAGACTTAGTCTCCACTGGCCACGACACCCCGCACCCACATGTAGGGGTCATAATGTACCCCTCCACTACGGTGTAGCGGGGGTGCGACGTTTACAGAGATGAAGGCCAGGGCCTCGATACCTTCCTCCGTACCGCCGACTTCCATACCTCGATTACCTACTCTGTCACTGTTGGGCTCCTCCTCCGCCCCTCCCACCCCACCAATCACCTGCGGGGAAGCCCCAGTCTTACAGCCACTTCCTCCTTCTTGCTCAGCCACCATTCCACAAGGCAGTGAGAGAGATTCTCCTCCCTCAGCAGCCACCGCTGCAGACGCCATCTTGGCTGGTCCTTGTTGTTTGTTTTTTTTTTGTTTTTTTTGTTTTTTCCACCTCAGTATGCTGCCAGGCTGCTTTTAATCAGCTTTTCTTTTTCATTCCGAGTGCTGGCTTGCTCACATCATTGTGGTTTCTTTCCCCTTTTTTTTTTTCATTTTTATTACACTGCATTTGGAATCTTAATTATCCTTTCCTTACAAAACTCTCTAATTTCCCTCTTTTCTTTTGTTCCCTACCACCCCTCCCCCCCCCCCACCAGGTCTTCCTTTGTTATCCACTTCCCACACTTAGCACCTCTAGATATTTTTGTGATTTTTTGAAACCCTCCCACATTTCCCATTTCTTATGGTATTCTCTTCCGCTTCAAAATTTAAGTGCTCCAGGTTTGCTATTTCTTCTACTCCATAGCACCATTCCCTTAGCGGCGGATGCTCCTTCTTTTGCCAGTATTTTGGTATTAGGTTCTTGGCTGCATTTAAGAGAGTTGGCACTAGCGTTTCTACATACTGTTTCATGGGCTTTTTCCCTAAGTGGAATAGGCACACCCAGGGATCTATCTCTATTTCTTCTTTAGTTATTGTTTTTATTAAATCTAGTACCTTATCCCAGTATTCTTTAATGGTTGGGCAGTCCCACCATAGGTGTGCCATTGTCCCTTTCTTATCGCATCCTCGCCAGCATTTTCCTGACTTCTCCTTTTGAAATTTTGCCTCTCTTGCTGGTGTCCAGTACCACCAGGAGATACATTTATAATTCATCTCCCATGTTTTACAATCTATAGACATCTTGTAAGCTTGCGTCATTATTTTCTCCCACTGTTGCTCTGTCATTCGTGCTCCCAGTTCTTCCTCCCACCTATCCCTGAATGGAGGCCGTTCCTCTTCGCTCAATGCCTGCAACACCTTGTACATTTCGGACACCCCACCTTTCTTTTTTTCTCTCATACACACTTTTTCTAGTTTTGACAATTCACTCCCTTTTCTCAGTGGCTTTGGAAGGGTGTCCACAAAGTGTTTCAGTTGGAAGAGCCTCCATTCATTGATCCTGGTGTACTTCTCAGTTTGTTTTAATTCTTCTAATGTCTATTTCCCCTTTATCCATTATATCCCTTAGTTTTAGTGACTCATCTTTGATCCATTTCCCGTGCCATTCCTCCTGTCCGGGTGCAAAATAATCTGTCCCACATAGTGGTGTGAGTGGTGAATTGTATTCCCATTTCCCTCTTTTTAATATATTATCCCATACTCTAAGTACTTTATGCGTGAAGTCCCTAGTGTTTACATCTAAGTTCCTGAATTTCGGAGGTATCCAAATCATTTTTCCTAGTTGTGTTTTGCTAAGTGTGTTTTCTATTTTTATCCATTTTTTCCCACTACTGTTTTGAACCCACCCAATCACTCGTGTCAGTACGTTTGTAAAAAGTAATACTTTTTTATGTCTGGTAGTGCAAGCCCTCCCCTTATCATCCCCCTATTCAACACCGCTGTTTTAATCCTCGGTTTCTGATTCCGCCATATAAAACGTGTTAGGATCTTTTTCATGGTCTGAAAAAAACTTGTGGGATATGGATTGGGAGCATCTGAAATTTATATGTAACTTTTGGTAGTATTGTCATTTTTATCGCATTTATCCGCCCTATCCCTGATAGGGGTCTGTGGGTTATTCTTCTTACTTCGTCTTTTATCTCATTAAGTAGGGGTATATAGTTTTGATGATATAGCCCCTCCTCGGTACTTGTTATCTTAATTCCCAGAAAGCTTAGATTTTCGTTGTTCTGTTTGAAGGGAAACTCCTTCTGTATCTCTCTCCCCTCCTTTTTACTGCTATTTATAAACATTGCTTCGGACTTACTATAGTTAATTTTGAAGTTAGATAATTCCCCATATATTTTCAGGACTTTCATTACGTTGTGTAGAGAGTCTCTCGGGTTGCTGTTTTATGCTCCTCCTCCCCCACTTGAAAGCCCCTTATTTCGGTGTTGTTCCTGATTGTCGCCAACAGGGGTTCCATAGAGACGATAGACAGTAACGGTGACAGGGGGCAGCCCTGTCTTGTCCCATTTTCCATCTCTATGGGGGGTGACAGTGTCCCGTTTATTCTTACTCTGGCTTTCGGGTGGTTATACAGCGCCCTGATCCATTGCATCATCCTACCTCCTATGCTCATTTTCCCCAATGTCTGGAACATAAATTCCCAGTCTACCCTGTCAAGTGCTTTTTCGGCATCTATTGACAGGAGTAGACTGGGCTTCCCCTCTCTCTTAATTTTTTGGGTCAACAGCAAGGTCCTAATCCCGTTATCTTTCCCCTCTCTTCCTTCTACGAATCCCACTTGATCTTTTATCAAAGATTTTATCTCTCCCTTTAGTCTGTGAGCCAGTGCTTTGGAGAAGATTTTTATATCTGCGTTAAGTAACGCTATTGGTCTGTAGATGGAGCAGAGACTTTTATCCTTCCCCTCCTTTGGAATAACCGTGATTGTAGCCATCAAGGCTTCGTTTCTCATGTCCCAGCTACTTCCAATGCCGTTCATATAGTGGCATGTTGTTGGGGCCAGAATTTCCTTAAATTTTTTATAATAACTAATTGAGAATCCGTCTGGCCCGGGGCTTCTTCCTGATGCTGTATTCATTATTGCTCGATCAATCTTTTCTGTTGTTAATGGGGCTTCTAGAGTACTTGTGTTTGGCTCTTCTATTCGCGGCATCTTGGCCGCTTCTAGAAAGTCTTTGATTTTACTTTTTCTCTGTTCTTCTTGTTGAGGTGTCCCTTCTTTTTAACTGAATATAGCTTCCTATAGTACTCCTGAAAGTTTTTTGCTATCTCTCTTGTTTTATATGTAATACTCCCCGTCCCACTCTGTATCCTTTCTATATAATTCCTTGATTTTTTCTTATTCAGGGTTCTGGCTAGATGTTTCCCTATTTTGTTACCCCCTTCATACCTCTCTTTTCTGATTATATTAAATGTGATTCGGGTCTCCTGTTCAATCAGCTCTTTTAATTCCTCTCTTTTCCCCATTAAATCCTGTAGAGCCTCTTTCCTTCCTTTTTTGTGCTCTTGTTCCAGTTCTTGTAGTTGGTTTATAATTTCCTCCCTCCTTCTGCTTCTTTCCTTCTTTTTTTCTGCCTCTATGGCGATCAGTATCCCTCTTATGTAGGCCTGCGCTTCCCACACTGTAGAAGCGGGGACCTCTTCTGTGGTGTTTATTTCAAAGTATTCCCTCAGTTCTTTTTTTATTCTCTCTATGGTGTCCCTGTCATTTAACAATTCCTCATTTAGTCTCCACTCATAGTCCCTCCCTCCGGCCTCCTTAAGATCCAATACCATTGTCACCGGGGCATGATCTGATAAGGTTAATACCTCAATGTTTATTTTTTCCACCTGTTCCAGGATTCTATGCTCTACCAGGATGTAGTCCAGCCTGGAGTAGGTCCCGTGCACGTGGGAAAAGAACGTGTAGTCCTTCACCTTAGGGTGTAATATTCTCCATATGTCTATCAACTGGTTCTGGTGTATCTTTCTTTTTACCCCCTTAGCTTAGTGTTCGATATCCCTCGGGCACGGGACGTACTATCCAATTCCTGGTCTATTCCAAAATTAAAGTCACCTGCTACTATTACAAAGCCTGTCTTAAAAGCTATCAGTTTTTCCAGTACCTTGGAGAGAAAACCCGCTGGATTTTTGTTCGGGCAATATACGTTTACTAAAGTGCATTCTTGATTATTTAGCTTTCCTTTCATTAATATGTACCTCCCTCCTGGGTCGGTCAGCCTTTACCCTAAAGTAAACCGTACTTTCTGGGAGAAGCCGATGGCCACCCCCTTCACTCTTTTCATCGGGGAGTCTCCATAATACCAGGTTGGGAAATTTTTCGAGTATATTCTTGTATTGGTATCGTGTGTTAGGTGCGTCTCTTGCAAAAATGCAATTTCTGCTGAGTATCGTTTAAGTTCTTGTAGGATTTTATGTCTCTTTATGGGGCTTCCCAGTCCGCGGACGTTATATGTTATAGCCACTACCATTTTCTCTTATCTTTGCCCCTCCGCCACCCGCTCCCCCCCCCTCCTGGGGGGGGGGGTGCGGGGGGCCGCGGGCATTTTAGGCCGCCCCCTTCCCAGTCTACTCGCTCTCTTCTGCACCCTACCCTCCTGGAAGACCTGGATCCCTCCTCCCTCCCCCCCTTCCCTGATCCCTGAAGGGCTTATAGGTCTAACCATGACCTTTCCACCTGAAAGGGGGACAGTGCGTCCTCCTTCCCGGTTGCCCCTAGGGGCTGGGTCCTTCCCTAGCGCCAGTCTCCGAGGTGCTATTCTCTCCCTCGGAATATCCCTTCTTCTGTCTGGCCCCGGATGACCGTCCGCCGCACCCTCGTTTCTTCTCCTGACCCCCCTGTACCATCCCCTTGTCCCCCCCTTTTTTTTTTCTTCTACGATATCCTCTCCCACGTCTCCTCGTGCCCCAGGTTTAGCTTTACTTCTTCTTCAATCCAACCGGGCATGTCTGGTTTAACTATGTCCAATTTTTTGCAAAAACTCTCTGTCTCCTCCGGGAACCTCAGTTTTGCCGATCTACCGTCTTTTTTCCCTATAAGCGAAGCCGGGAACCCCCATGAGTATTGGATCCCTTGAGATCTCATCTGATCCAGTAATGGTTTAAGTACCTTTCTTCTTTCTCTTGTTTCCCTGGCTAGATCCGCAAAAACTTTTATTTCTTCTTCTTCGTACCTTACTGGGTTTCTTGTTTTCAGTTTCTGCCAGATTTCCTCTTTATCACTATAGTTATGGAAATGGACGATGACATCTCTGGGTACCTCTTTTCCTAGATTGCTAGGTTTCCGAACTCTGTGCACTCTCTCAATTTTTATCTTCTCTGTGGCCGTCTTCCCTAGCATGGGTCCAAACACTTTGTCCATAGTATTTTGCAGGTCCTCTAGTTGTGTCTGTGGGACCTCTGGTATTCCACGTACCTTGAGGTTTTTCCTTCTGCTTTGACTCTCCTGGTCTTCCAGTCTGTATTGGATATTTCGCTGCTCCTTTCGAATTCTGGACATCTGTTCCTTCAGCTTTTTGATCTCCCCAGCCTGTTTATCATTTTTTTCTTCTGTTCCTTCTACTCTCCTTAGTATATGGCTCAGATCCTCCTGTATGCCGGTCATATCCCCTTTAAGAGATCTCTCCAGTCTCTCAAACATTTCCGCCATTTCTGTTTTTGTTGGCATCTGTGCCCCTTTTTGGTGTTCCTCCTCAATCATATTTAGTTGGTCACTTTTCCCTTGGGCCCAGGGGTCTGCTCCTTGTGATAGTCTTTTCTGTGGCCCTTTTGCCACTTTCCTTTTGTTTGCTCCTTGTTCCTGTTTGTTCAGTCGGGCTAACCTACCCCTTCTCCTGGACCATACATTTTTTTATGGCGTTGGGGCTTGCGCTCACCCTAGGTGGGTTACCTCCCCCACCTTTCACCACTTTGCCCATTTTACCCTTTTTCCCGACTGGGAGGGGGAGGGGGTGCGTCCCCGAATGACCTCGTTGGTTCCCTTTATGTCCCTCTGTATGTCTGGGGGGTTTGTATACGGTTTTTTTTTTTTGGACTTAGGGGGGACTATGTTTTCCCTTCTGTGGGGGGTACCCCCCTTCTACTGCGGTGATCTCCTCAGAGCCAGGGGGTTGTTTTTATTGTTTTTCTAGAAAAGGGGCCTATTAAAGGATTCTTGCAGGAGTAGAGATAGAATAGTTAACTCTGGGTTTGTTCTAAGTTAGTATTAGTGTCAGAGACTATGTAGCTTGACCTAGCTGGACTTCACCGAAGGATCTGCAATCACTGTCTCAGGATTCCAGAAGACACTCTAGACACTCTGTGATGTCTTGCAGCGTTTGATGAGGGAGGTGGCTGGGAGGTGATCTTGCGGCGAGAGTCAAATTGATGGGATGATCTGGGTTGAAGGAAAAAAAAATTTTTTTTTATTATCTCCTGGTTATTGACGGCTCTTCCTGAGTGGGGGCAGTCTTCGTGGCTGCGGGGGTCCCTGAGGGAGTCCCTTGTGCAGATCCTATGTTGCTAAGCTCCCCGTTTCCCTCCAGATCTCCTTCTCTGTTAAGTATTTCTCCAGTTCCCGCAGTACCGTGACCCCCTCTTCATGTGTCTCTCTATGCGGGCTAGAGGATCGACATCCTGGCAAGATCAATGATAATCTGTGTCCTCCAAAAGCCGCCGTGCTGCCCCCTCCCCTTTCCCGGCACTTACCGGCTCCTCGGTGCGAACTCTTACCGCCCTTGTGTCTCAGGGGTCAGGTTCCGGCGGAGGTGCAGGCGGCTCCAAATCTGGTTCCTTTGTCAGGGCTCGCGCCCTTTCGCCGGCGCTTCTCCGCTTCTTCTCTCCTCCCCGTTCCTAGGGTCCGCCTTCTGCTGGAGACCTAGCGGTGCAGGGCCCTGTGTTCCTCCGGTTTCCTGATATGCTTTGGGACAGGAGGTGGGGGTGCTCTAAGTCCTCCAGGCGGTCAACAGGGGTTGGGTGTGGGATGTGTGGGAGCTCGTCAGCTCCACTCGTGCGGCTCCATCTCAGCTGGAGGGTCTTGTTGTTTGTTTTGAACCTTTTTCCCAGCCACTATTACAGCTGACAGGGCTACGGCAGCCATATTAGTGCATGGCTTGCCTTGCTCTCCATCCGTCTTCATTCCATCTCCACTGGGAATGCCATCTTGTTTTGCCTTGTAGGCGCCTTCCTTCTGTCCACTGCTACTTGCTCTCTCCTTTGTTTGCTTGCCATTTCCATCCAGTTTCGAAATCAAGACCACTGGGACTTTCTTTTCCATTTTCTTCTCATCCACCGATTTTTTAGCCCCGCCATCCTCCACCATGCCAGCTCCTTTCACAAGTAAGGATTCAGCAGCGGGGTTTACAGCAGCGGGGTTCACTTCAGCGGGGTTCACTTTAGCAGCGGGGTTCACTGCATTGGGGTTCACCTTAGCAGCGGGGTTCACTGCAGTGGGCTTCACAGCAACAGGGTTCACTGCAGCAGGGTTCACCACAGTGGGCTTAGCGGGGTTAAATGCAGCGGGGCTCACTGCAGCGGGGTCCACCGCAGCTGGAGCAGTAGGGACCCCAGCAGAGGGGTTTCCAGCAACAGGGACTCTGTAACAGGGACATCACACTTGGGGGTTCCAAAACCACACTCAACCTTCACCTCTTCATTTTTTTGGGAACCAGACCCCACTGCTTTTTGTGTAGCCTGGATGGTCCAGCCGCTGAGCTTAATTGGGCCTGGGCGGTTGCCTGGCTTTCCTGGAGCCTGGATTGGACCTTCCGCACGAAAACATGCTCCTTTTGTCCAGGTGCACAAAGCTTGGCCAATAGGTCCCAAACATCACGGCAGGCATCTTTAAGCCACGCAGCTTCAGTCATACAAGCCGCCTTCTTGCCATCGCTCACCTTGGCCATTCGCAGGTAGGTCAGACGGGCCATTTGCCTTTCAAAGGTAGCCACATATTTGAGCATCAACGCCTTGACTTTCTTCCTCCGGGATTCAGCCTTGGCTGGGCTCTCACCCGGCTGTGGGCTCACCAAGTCCATTAGCTCTTTCTGTGTTTCCAAAAAAAGCCTTTCCTCCACAGCCAGGGGATCAGGCCAGGAGATGGAGCCCAAGCCTGGGCTAGAGGACGCCATAACCTCCCCTCCTTCGCTGGATCACTGGATCTTTTCAGGAGGCGCACACAGACACACCCTTCTCCTTCAAAGCCAAGCTATTCCTACATGAAAACCATCTTGGCTCACCCAAATTCCACTTGTTTTATACTCCTTGGGCATCCTTCTATATAGGAGAGTTCAATTTGGCCCAAGCCAAGTGATATAAAGCATGAAGTATGGCACCAAACTTGTCACACTGTCACCAATGCATTTCAAAGGGAAATTCCGAATAAGAAGCCAAGCTTTTCCTAAATGAAAACCATTTTGGCTCACCTAAATTCAGCTTGTTTTATACTCATTGGAGTTTTTATTAATTTAAAACTGCTTCATATCTTACAAAGTGTACAGAAAGCAAATCAGCATTACATATTCATGCCAACATTCACTTTTTATCCCTTCCCATAGAGTCCAGTTTCTGTCCATTGTTGCCGTATTGATATGCACATTGTCCATAAACACCCTTCCTCACAGCAGTCAGTATTTATATACATACATACATTTTAGCATCCTACCACTTTACCGTTTTTTTTTCCCCAATCCTCCAAGAACAATAACCTACTTATCTACTACTCCACCCAAACCAGGAACATGCCTGCTATTACATGGAGCACTTGTGGTAAGACATACTGGCTTAAACTTCACCAGGACTAACTTCACTATACACCATACATATTTACAAAGTATTTACAATATAATCCCTCGCACCCGAGCGAGGGCCATACCGATCTTCGGATGTCTGCAAACCTTACTTCAAAAAAAAAAAAAAATACTACAAAATCAAAAAGGGGTGAGAAAGAGATAGATGCCACCACCAGGTCAAAGCATGAGGTTGCAGACCTCAAGAGGCCGGAAGTGGAAGCCCCTCCATAAACGGGCACTCCTTTCTGGTCCAACCCTATCCCTTTCAAGATTCTTCACCTTCACCAACTCCCCGAAGATACTACCCACCACCTCATGCACAGGCGGGGTTTCGCCCCTAATGGACACAGAGCACCGAGCGTGCCAGGTGAAATACAGTACAACTATACATACTAAATAAAGTGACGATAACTCAAAGCCCCCACGGAGCCTGAAGTCGCCATACCTCCACTCGAGAAAGTGACAAAGCAGAAAGGCGGGGGTAGCCAATGGCTCCCCCTACCCCCCCTTTAAACCTCCACATTGAAGGAGCACTGGACCAGATGGTTTCCAGTGCTCCCCCACATTCCGGGCAAGGACAGCCCCTGTCCTCTGGGTTCCTGTTCTTAAGGTTTGCACGGACATACAGTTGTCCATGAAATGATCTCCACGCGAGATCCCGGAACTTATTCGGGATTCGCGAAGAGTTCAGGAGGGCTAATCCATCCTTGAGGACCCTTTCGGGACAGTCCCTCAAAGACGTGGTCTCAAAATGTCAGAGGCCATGACCCTCTGGTACAGCTCACGCCGACCTGACGAGCCCACCTCCAGGGCAGTTATCCTCCACCGTCTCAGTACCTTCATAACCTTGGGGATATAGGATGGGAGGTACCCGTGTGATCTTCTTAGATCACCAGGCCGTTTACCATCCCCCCACTGACTCAAGAACAGCAGCAGCCAGTTCTTACATGAGCCTTCCCACAAAGAAGGCTGGTCCACAAAGATGGACTGCAGGTTATATTTAATAAAAATAGTAGTGAAGAACACTACCGGGTGGATCATGTCCAACCCCCTGTGCCTTCTTTGTTGGTACGTGACTTCCCTTTTGACCATGTTCAGTTTGTTTCCCCACAACAGCAGGGAGAACAAACCACAGACCCGTGCACAGAGAGATGCTGGCAGAAGACACACGCAGCTAACAAAGAAATTCAGGCAGCAAATACATCTTAACCAGGCTTACCCTTTCCCTCAACGTCAGCTTCCAGCTTTTCCAAGCCATTAGTTTTGGGTGGCACCCACCAACCCGCCTTCGCAATTTCGCTTGGGGTTTTCACCAGGACCAAAAAGGATGCCTAGGATTTTTATTTCTGGCTGGGGCGTGGGGAAGACGTCCGGGAGGGGGAACTGCTCCACCTCCTTCCCATCCAAAAAACTTCGCTCTTGTCCCAGTTAACCAAGGAACTGGACACCTCAGAGTAGTCTCCAATCTGTGTATCCACAAATTGTGCTTCCTCCTGACTCGACACCACTACTGAGATGTCGTCTGAGTAGGCCACCTCTCAACGCTGAAACCTGGCCACTGGAGGGCTCCATCAAGACCCCCTCCAGACGCTCCCAGTCCAACCGCCTTACAAAGGGGTCTACCTCAAAGACGTACAGAAGGGGACTCAACGGGCAACCCTGCCTGACCCCGGAGCCAACGGGAAAAGAAGGACCCATCCAGCCATTGACAATAGGGAAGCTCTCTGCTGCCCTATACAAAACTTTAAGCTAATTTATGAATTTACTTGGCAGGCTGTATCTCCCCAGGAGAAGCCAGAGATACTTGTGGTTCACCTGGTCGAACGCTTTTGCCTGATCCAATGCCAGCAGATACCTTCCACACTCACCAACCCTGCACCTTTCCACGGCCTCCCGGACGTTCAGGGCAACACTAAAGGTACTCCGGCCTGGAACTGCACAGTGCTGCGATGCAGACAGCACCCCACCTGCAATAGCAGACAGGCGCGTAAACAAGACCTTCGCCAGTGACTTCCTGTCTGTGTTGAGAAGGGCGATAGGTTGCCAATTCTCCACCACAGACGGGTCCTTCCCCTTTGACAGGAGGATCAATGCCGACCTTCTCATCGAGGGAGGCAGCAGGCCTTTAGCCAAACACTCATTAAATACCTCCCTCAGATGAGGAGCTAAGAGGCTCTTGAAGGTCTTATAAAATTCAGCCGTGAGCCCATCAGGCCCAGGCGACTTCTTTAGCGACAATGAGTCAATGGCCTGCTCGATTTCTGCCACTGAAATCTCTTCTGTCAAAGAGCTAGGGAACTCAAACCCCACTTGAAGCGGGGTCTCATCAAGAAATTTCCTAGCTTTCTCTGTGTCTAATGGCTTCCACTTCAGGAGGTCCGAAAAGTGGCTCCTGACTACACCCAGGATCCCTGATCTGGATCGGACCAGGGATCCTGAGGCATCCCTCAGGCCGTGCACGACCTTCAAACTCGTCACCTCACCACAGCTCTTGTAGGGATCAGGGATGTTCTCGACACCACTCCACTGCTCAAACTTCCAGCACGTGCCGGACTCCCTACGGAGTCCTAGGGACCAGGCTAGGTCTAGTCCCTAGGACCCACATCAGTCCTCGGTGAAAAGCCTGGAGGACTTCACCTTCGGTAATCTGTGTCTCTTTCGATCCTTTAAAGAAC
>BLSH010098984.1:97225-114371 GCA_018402905.1 Glandirana rugosa | reverse complement strand
TTTTAGGAAAGAACCGAAAGTAGCTTCTTTGAGAACGTACTTGCTGTAGTAATCTTTTAGAAACTCCAAATAAATAAACCTCAAAGATTTTCTAATGATGTCGTTCATGCAAGAGTTTCTTCGATGAAAGCCAAGAAAGGATTTTTAACACCGGGCTTGATCCATCGGGACCAGGCAGGTTTTTTCCCTATGCGCGAGGCGAGGGATAATACCATCCGGGTATTAAACTTGATTCATGCGGCGAGAACAGGTCGACGTCCCCTTCTTCTGCTCTCCACTGATGCAGAGAAGGCCTTTGACCGAGTCAATTGGTCCTTTCTGTGTGCTACATTGGAACATATAGGTCTCTGGTCGTCAATGCTCGGCTGGATCCTTTCCCTCTATTCCACCCAATCAGCAGCGGTCAAGGTCAATGAAACCCGGTCGGCCTAATTCAATATTCGGAACGGAACCAGGCAGGGGTGCCCGCTGTCTGCCCTGATCTTCATCTTGACGCTCAAACTTTTCCTTTGTACAGTACGGTCGGATCCGGAGATAGTTGGCTTCCTCAAAGACTCGGGGGCGCATAAGGTGGCAGCCTTCGCAGATGACCTCATCTTTTTATCTGCCCCACGCACGTCTCTATCGAGGATCCTCCGACTGCTAAGGGAGTATGGATCTCTATCCTACTTCCAGATAAACCTGTCCAAATCCTCGGTGCTCAATATCACCGTCGACCAGGCTGTGGTTGGCCCGCTGAAGTCGGCCTTTCCTCTGCGTTGGGAGACCAATCACATACGTTATCTGGGGGTGGACATCACAGCTGATATCGGAGCCCTTTACTCTGCTAATTTTGTACCACTACTAGCCCGTCTTAAAACGGAGCTCCTTCGCTGGCACTCCCTTACACTGACATGGTTTGGCAGATGCAGTGCTCCGAAAATGACTTCCCTCCCCAAGGTGCTATATATTATGCAAGCCCTCCCCATCCGTCTCCCACCCGCTTTCTTCAAACGGATTAATGTCTTGTTCCGCGACTTTGTTTGGTCCCACCGACATTCTCGCATCCGATTCTCTATTCTCCACCTGCCCAAGTCCCGAGGGGACATTGGCCTCCCGGATATGAAGGCTTATTACAGGGCAACGCACCTGACTAGACTGATAGATTGGTTCTGCCATGTTGATGCGAAGTACTGGGTAGCTATGGAAATGGAGGATTCGGCGAACATGGCCAAAAGTTGGCCTTGGATATCCTCTCCTCTCCCGAGGGCCATTTCGGAACACCCAACTCTGGGGGGCACTCTGATGGTGGCGAGGGACACTTTCCCACACACTTAAGTCTCGCCATCGCCATCTCCCATGATCCCAATACTGGGTAACCCAGAATTTGAACCGGGCCTCAGTAATCCGATCTTTCAGCGCTTAAGGGATAGGGGGGCGCCTGTATGTCTCCGATTTTGTCCGTGAGGATGGGACTCTCTACTGCTGTGGGGACTGATGCCACTGAGCTTTTCTGTGGAAAAGTCTTTGGGTGCCAGGCATTCCTAGGCCACTCACGGTTCTTGAGGTGTGCCGTAGGGGGGAACCGCTTCGCCATGGCCTCTCCATGCTGTACACACCCTGACTAAGCCTCCGGAGGGCTTCACGCCCCCGTTTCTCATTAAATGGGAGAAGGATCTAGGCCTTCAACTCACGGTCCCGGAGAGGGAGAAAATATTGCATTTTGCCCATAAGTCTTCCATTGCCACCAGAATCCAGGAGACGTGCCACAAAATCTTGACAAGATGGTACAGAGTACCTTCAGTTCTCCACCGTTTATTCCCCCAGACCATCAATTTGTGCTGGCAATGTGGCAGAGAGGAGGGCACGATGCTCCATAATTTTTGGAGTTTCCCCAAGCTGCAACATTTTTGGCAGGGGGTGGTTCACATTATCAAACACTTGACGAGTGTCGACCTCGAGGATAAGCCGGCGGCCTGTTTTCTCCATCTTTATGAGTGCCCAATTAAAAAATACAAAACCTCACTCACCATACAGCTCCTGAATGCCCCCTCTGCTGGAAATCTGAGCACCCTCCCTCTCTGGCGCTGTGATTCTCCAAAGTTAATGAGCTAAGAAACATGGAAGACCTCACTGCTACCCTGCATAACAAAGAGGAGATCTTTTGAGAGACTTGGAGACCTTGGCAGCACTTTGTCTTCACATATGCCTACCTTGCGGAGATTCCGCACTAAGGCCGTCACTGGGTGGTGTCCTGTGGGGCCTGGGCATTGGGCACGCGGTTATCTGCTTCTCTTCTATGTCTTTGATGTTTCCCTACGTCTCCTACAAACTTCCTGCTTGCTCATCCTATTTTTTTTTTTTCCTTACCTGAACCCGCTGTATCCACTTTTATACCTTTATTTGGATGTTTTCTGTAGACAATTCTACACCTCGAGTCTACAAGGTAGCCAGTTTGCTTTCACTCTCATTCGGACAGGCATCCCACGATTTTGCTCCTCTATCGAGCTTCCTGCCCTTCTAGCTTTTTTTATATTAAGGTCAGTTCAACTTGGATGGACGTGGATGCTTTCTCTTTAGCATGACCAGCCAGACGTATGGTTCTTTGCCCTAAACTTTGTGTGTGTTCTTTTTTTTTATTTTTAAAATACTAAGAAATGCGAAATCTTTCTTGCTATTTGCTCTGACAAACATTCCAAAAGACGGGATGGTCAGACTGGTAGATATTGTTTTTTGAATATTGTATCAGTTACCAGTTGCAGCATGTAAACTTCAATCGCAATTGTTTCTCTGATGATAATACAGGGTGGGCCATTTATATGGATACACCTTAATAAAATGGGAATGGTTGGTGATATTAACTTCCTGTTTGTGGCACATTAGTATATGTGAGGGGGGAAACTTTTCAAGATGGGTGGTGACCATGGCGGCCATCTTGAAACGTTTCCCCCCTCACATATACTAATGTGCCACAAACAGGAAGTTAATATCACCAACCATTCCCATTTTATTAAGGTGTATCCATATAAATGGACCACCCTGTACTGTTTTTTTTTTTTACCTGGTTATCGCTGAACCCGTCAATGTAAAATTTGCTTCGCCGCATGTAAAATTGTTATTGCTCGTGTAGTTGCTTGTACCATGTTACCTTTTGTGACAAATAGAGGAATTACAAAAACAAGAGTTAAGTGCCTCTGTTGGTTCCTGCGAGGTTCACATAGATATTGAAGATTCTGGGTGGCTGGAGGAATGGGGTCCCATGGTGGGGAATGCAGAGTCTTTTGCTGGGAGTCCTGGTGTCACATCACCCGTGGCATGCTCAGTGAATGAGAGAGCGGAGTTGGCTAATGCAGCTGGTGTAATTAAAAAAGGGAAAGTCAAGGCTAAGCTAAAAAATATAGAAAAGTCAACTGCTGATGCTGCCGGTGAGCCAGAGGCAGCAGATATGGCCAATGTGGCCAGTAAAGGTGACCTGCAGACACCAGAACATGTGGGAGGAGCCCCCCCCAAGACGTCCTTGAGCGCCTCACAGGAGGGTAGTGTGATGTCTGCCTTAAGGGAGGGGAGGTCCTTTGCGATTGTGGCAGGCAAGCAAGTGGGCCTTGACCACTTGTACCTCCGTTACGGTGCCCAGAATTTCAGAGCCCCCCCGGGGGATGAGCCTTTGGGTGCCAATGCCTGGTCAAGAGGTATAGGAGCCCTGAGAGGAAAAGAAGAAATGTGGTCCAGTTAATGTTTGATGGGTCAGAGCAGTGTCCTTCACGTGGGGTGGGGGTGGACATGATCCTAGCAATGGGGTTTAGAGTGGTAGACCTCTTTGCGGTGATCCGCCCCCACAACTCAGTGGAGTTTGATATTAGTTTCATGACCCCAGTGATCATGGAATTATTCATAACTAAATATGAGCTGGCCAGGCATTTAGAAGCCTGGAAAGGTTTCAGAGTCATTGCTCTGTCTAGATAAGAAGAAATTAAACTGATAACAAGCCTACTCCGCAATGAGTCTCTCCCTCCAGAAGATATCATAACCTGGCTTAGTCGGTATGGGCAGGTGATAGGTCCATTGGGGAAGAAGCTAGATGAAAAAGGCATCTGGACAGGGGCATAGTCTGTCAGGTTGAAATTAAACAGACATGGGTATAGCGTGGCACACGTTCCTGCCAGCGCCTTTATTGGCCACGACAGGATACTTGTGTTTTACCCTGGCCGACCCCGTCTGTGTTTCAAATGTGGCAGCCCCGCCCACCTTAGTAGAGACTGCCTTACACCAAAATGCGTGCGCTGCAATGCCCTGGGTCACAGTGCTGCCATTTAATATGTTGCAATCTATGTGGCGAAATGGGGCACAAATTTAGCATATGCCCCAGGGCTTTCAGGGGATTCACCTCAGGGGACAGTGGAGGGAATGGAGCAGAGGAGGCGGCAGATAGGGGAGCCGGACAGGATGCACAGGCCACAGGTGGCAGTGGGCCTGTATCTATTGACCCAGGCCCTGTGATGAGAAGAAAGACCCCTAGGCAGGTTAAGAGGACTGAGAGACGTGCGGTAGAGAGGGCAAGTACATCAAGGAGGGCGGAGGTTTAGTCAGGCGGCCAGTCGGGGGAACCAGGCAGGGCCTAGTGAGGGGGGTGCTCGGGAGGTTCCAGTTCCATCGCCAAGGAGGACCAGAGCCAGTAGTAGGGTGGCAAATTCCCAGCAGGTAGATGTGGGTCTGGCGAGGACGGGAGACTCCTCTGTCCATCCTGTCCACCCTTCTCGGCCTGCTCCTCCTCCCCAGGTGCCTGGGGTCAGCCCTTTGCTTGGGGTCCCCCGGCCCTTGGGCGGGGAGGGGCCTAGTGGGGGATTGGGGGCTAAGCCTCTTGACTCGGGTGCCAGGGTTGGTGGGTGAGGCCTCTTGCGGTTCTATTTCGGGATTGCAGAAGCGCCCCAGGGGGTCAACTGCCGCAGTGCCCGAAGGGGCTTTGAGCGAGGATGGTAACAGGGAGATCCCTGACACATCCTGTGGTTGGGTGACCAAGCAAAAAAAGAAAAAAAACTCAAGGGGAAGGTAAAGGCCCCAAGTTGTGGGGTGGGTGGAGGCCAGCATTCAGTTGGAGCGCATGGGGGGGGGGCAAAAACCCGGCCCCACAGAGCCCAACAAATAGGTATGGGATCCTTTCTTCCTCTGAATCGGATGAGGAGGGGGATGCTATGGTAGGTGTTGTGTTAAACCGCATTGATCATTGATGATGGCAGTACCTGCTCCAATAAGGCTTGCGACTATCAACGTCGCAAGCATCCGATCTATGGCGGCTCGGCACATGGCCTTCACCTTTCTTAGTCAGGAGGATGCTGAGATTATTTTTCTGCAGTTGACCTGGCTCACATCTGTGGAAGAGATGATTCGGGCAAAGAGGGAGTGGAGGTGTGGGCCCTCCCTCTGGTCCCTTGCGGCCGAGCTGCATAGTGGGATAGGAATCCTCTTTAGAACCGGATCGGTTTTTTGCAGGCAGGTGGTCGAGGTGGAGATCGGAAGATGTCTGGTCATTGACGCTGTCATGAGGGGGCAATTCCTTCGCCTAATTAACATCTATGGTCCCCAGACCAAGAAGGGAAGGAAGGACCTCCTTACGGCAGTCAAACCTTACCTTTTCACATCCCAGCAAGTGGCTTTTGGTGGTGACTTTAGCACCATCGTTAGGACCCAAGACAGGCCGGGTACCAGAGGCCCACTGGGATATGACAGTAATTTTTAAAATAGTATAGTGAGAAAAGCAGGGCTGGTAGATGCGCATATCCACAGTGCTCCCAGCCTCACAGGGTTCACATTCTCCCAAGGTAATCACAGGAGTAGAATAGATAGTTTTTTTTTAAAGGGGGACTCTTTTCTCGTGACTCCAGAGCTGCGGGTGGTAGAGTTCTCCGACCACTGTTTGGTTTCCGTTGCCCTGAATGTGGCCGAGACCCCTCAGAAAGGACAAGGGTTATGGCGTCTAAATGTGATGCTGCTGGAGGACCCCGGAATTAGGGAATCCTTTGAGACTTTCATTTCGGATCAAGCCTCACTACTTGAGAGCGGCTGCTCCCCCCAGGAATGGTGGGAAGTGGTGAATAAGAGGTCAGAAGGCTTCTTCCAGAGGGTCTCAAAGTGCAGGGCAGTCTCGAAGTACCAGGCTCATCAGAGGTTGCGTGGGCGGCTAGACCGTCTGGTATTAGCTGGAGGCCCTCAAGAACAGATATCTGCTCTGAAGCTTCAACTGAGGGAGTGTCAGTACGACCGTCTCGCCTCCCTGGTTCTTGAAAGGGATTATGGGAAGTTTTGCTCTCCTGATCCTTACAAGAGCTGTGGAGAGGCGACGAGTTTGAAAGCCGTGCGCGGCCTGAGGGATGCCTCAGGATCCCTGGTCCGGTCCAGATAAGGGATCCTGGGTGTAGTCAGGAGCCACTTTTCGGACCTCCTGAAGTGGAAGCCATTAGACACAGAGAAAGCTAGGAAATTTCTTGACGAGACCCCGCTTCAAGTGGGGTTTGAGTTCCCTAGCTCTTTGACAGAAGAGATTTCGGTGGCAGAAATCGAGCAGGCCATTGACTCATTGTCGCTAAAGAAGTCGCCTGGGCCTGATGGGCTCACGGCTGAATTTTATAAGATATTCAAGAGCCTCTTAGCTCCTCATCTGAGGCAGGTATTTAATGTGTGTTTGGCTAAAGGCCTGCTGCCTCCCTCGATGAGGTCAGCATTGATCCTCCTGTCAAAGGGGAAGGACCCGTCTGTGGTGGAGAATTGGCGACCTATCGCCCTTCTCAACACAGACAGGAAGTTACTGGCGAAATTCTTGTTTACGCGTCTGTCTGCTATTGCAGGCGGGGTGCTGTCTGCATCGCAGAACTGTGCAGTTCCATGCCGGAGCACCTTTAGTGCTGTCCTGAACGTCCGGGAGGCCATGGAAAGGTGCAGGGTTGGTGAGTGTGGAAGGTATCTGCTGGCATTGGATCAGGCAAAATCGTTCAACTGGGTGAACAACGAGTACCTCTGGCTTCTCCTGGGGAGATACAGCCTGCCAAGTAAATTCATAGATTGGCTTAAAGTTTTGTATAGGGCGGCGGAGAGCTTTCCTCTTGTTAATGGCTGGGTGGGTCCTTCTTTTCCTGTTGGCTCCGGGGTCAGGCAGGATTGCCCGTTGAGTCCCCTTCTGTACGTCTTTGCGGTAGACCCCTTTGTAAGGCGGTTGGATCGGGAGCGTCTGGAGGGGGTCTTGATGGAGCCCTGCGGTGGCCAGGTTTCACCATTGAGAGTGGTGGAATACACAGATGACGTCTCAGTAGTGGTGTCGGGTCAGGAGGAAGCCCAATTTGTGGAAACACAGATTGGAGACTACTCTGAGGCGTCCAGTTCCTTGGTGAACTGGGACAAGAGCAAAGTTTTTTGGATGGGGAAGGAGGGGGAGCAGTTCCCCCTATCAGACGTCTTCCCCACGCCCCGGCCAGAGATAAAAATCCTAGGCATCCTTTTTGGTCCCGGGGATTACCCCAAGCGAAATTGGGAAGGCAGGTTGGTGGGTGCCACCCAGAAAATAATGGCTTGGAAAAGCTGGAAGCTGACATTGAGGGAAATGGTAAGCCTGGTTAAGACGTATTTGCTGCCTGAATTTCTTTATGTTAGCTACGTGTGTCTTCTGCCAGCATCTCTCTGTGCAAGGGTCTGTGGTTTGTTCTTCCTGCTGTTGTGGGGAAACAAACTGAACATGGTGAAAAAGGAAGTCACGTACCGACAAAGAAGGCAAGGAGGGTTGGACATGATCCACCCGGTAGTGTTCTTCACTACTATTTTTATTAAATTTAACCTGCAGTCCATCTTTGTGGACCAGCCTTCTTTGTGGGAACGCTTGTGTAAGAACTGGCTGCTGCTGTTCTTGAGTCAGTGGGAGGATGGTGGACGGCCTGGTGATCTGAGAAGATCACACGGGTACCTCCCATCCTATGTCCCCCAGGCTCTGAAGGTACTGAGACGGTGGAGGATAACTGCCCTGGCGGTGGGCTCGTCAGGTCGGCGTGAGCTGTACCAGAGGGTCATGGCCTCAGACATTTTAAGACCACTGCCTTTGAGGGACTGTCTCGAAAGGGTCCTCAAGGATGGATTAGCCCTCCTGAACTCTGGGAATCCCGAATAAGTTCTGGGATCTCGGGTGGACAGCTGTATGTCCGTGCAAACCTTAAGAACAGGAACCCAGAGGACAGGGGCTGTCCTCGCCCAGAATCTGGGGGGGCACTGGAAACCATGGACCATTTTCTGGTCCAGTGCTCCTTCAATGTGGAGGTTCATAGGGGGGTAGGGGGAGCCATTGGCTACCCCCGCCTTTCTGCTTTGTCACTTTCTGAGTGGAGGTATGGCGACTTCAGGGTTTGTGGGGGCTTTGAGTTATCGTCACTTTATTTAGTAAGTATAGTTGTGCTGAATTTCACCTGGCACGCTCGGTGCTGTGTCCATTAGGGGTGAAACCCTGCCTGTGCATGAGGTGGTGGGTAGTATCTTCGGGGAGTTGGTGAAGGTGAGGAATCTTGAAAGGGATAGGGTTGGACCGGAAAGGAGTGCTCGTTTATGGAGGGGCTTCTACTTTCAGCCTCCTTGAGGTCTGCAACCTTGTGCCTTGACCTGGTGGTGATATCTATCTCTTTCTCACCCCTTAGATTTTGTAGTGTTTTTTTTTTTTTTTTTTGAAGTAAGGTTTGCAGACATGCGAAGCTCAGTATGGCCCTCGCTCGGGTGGGAGTGATTATATTGTAAATACGTTGTAAATATGTATGGTGTATAGTGAAGTTAGTCCTGGTGAAGTTTAAGCCAGTATGTCTTACCACAAGTGCTCATGTAATAGCAGGCATGTCCCTGGTTTGGGAGGAGTAGTAGGTTATTGGTCTTGGAGGATTGGGGGAAAAAAAAACAGTAAAGTGATAGGATGCTAAAATGTATGTATGTAAATAAATACTGACTGCTGTGGGGAAGTGTGTTCATGGACAATGTGTATACCAATACGGCAACAATGGACAGAAACTGGACACTATGGGAAGGGATAAAAAGTGAATGTTGGCATGAATATGTAATGCTGATTTGCTGTCTGTACACTTTGTAAGATATGAAGCAGTTTTAAATGAATAAAAACTCCAATGAGTATAAAACAAGTGGAATTTAGGTGAGCCAAGATGGTTTTCATGTAGGAATAGTTTGGCTTTGAAGGAGAAGGGTGTGTCTGTGTGCTGCTCCACCCTTTGCAACTATAACAGCTTCAACTCTTCTGGGAAGGCTGTCCATAAGGTTTAGGATGTTTGTCTATGGGAGTATTTGGCCATTCTTCCAGAAGTGCATTTGTGAAGTCAGGCACTGATGTTGGATGGGAAGGCCTGGCTCACAATCTCCGCTCTAAAGTTCTTAGCAGGCTTCAGTACCTGGAAACTTTAGGGTGACCAGAATTGAGCTGTTCCAATACTAAATAAGGGTAGCAAAGTGTAGATGAAATTTCATCTGTAGGCGATTTATACATGAATCTTATGAAGGAGGAGGGGGATCTTCCTCCTCTTCGGGCAGTGTGTAGTGTGCAGCCAGGGTAAATTCACTGACTCATCCAAGAGGGAGAGGTTGAAGGGGTTGGCTTGTGAACTCTGTTATGTAAAAATGTCTGAAATGCAGCCCATGAAATCATGTTAGGACAGGCAATTTCTCCCTAGAAGGAAGGCTAAGTAGCCAAGGGGCCAGCAGGGAATTAAACTAGGGGGGCAACTATCCAGAGGGCACTATACCCTCTCTCTCCACCTCCATTCTTGCAGGAAGCCATGTGCCACCTCTAAGGTAGCATGGCCATCTAACCCCTTACCTCTGCACTTGTGACCTGCCATGTGTGGTGCAACAATGTCCCCAGAGGGGTTCTCACAATCTCTGCTGCAGTGGAGAGAAAAGGGTTAAGTCTGATGTGCCAGGCACTGTAGGCTCAGGGTACGAACCCCCAAGGCATTGGAAAAAAAATAGTATTTTTTGACTAACCATAAAGTCATTTTCTCTGAGTTCATTGACGGATGCAGCCTCAATTCATGACATGTGGGGTTTATGCACCTTTCACTATCAGTGGACTAGGCAGAACGTAATTCAGCTCAAAGCAGACACAGCCCCTCCCAGGGGGCAGTCCTCACTTGGCATAACCCCTCTTGCCCTGCTCAGCAACTCAGTTCGTAACAAGCAGTACAAACTCAACAAAAGAGGGGTGGGTGCTGCGTCCGTCAATGAACTCAGAGAAAAGGATTTTACGTTAAGTCAAAAAATCCTATTTTCTCAAGCGTTCATTGACGGACGCAGCCTCTATTCTTGACACGTGGGGATGTCCCAAAGCAGTGTCACAACAACAATGACCAACAAAAGAGTTCTCCGGGAGGTGCCAGACGCGCCTCACACCACCGCCTGCAAAACTTTGCGGCCAAAAGCAGCATCAGAAGACGCTGCAACATCAACTCTGTAAAACTTGGAAAAAGTGTGCACCGAGGACCAAGTGGCCGCCTTGCACACCTGAGAAACCAGCGCCTGGTGTCAGAAAGCACAGGAAGTACTAATCGCCCTGGTAGAGTGAGCCGTATCCGGAAAGGGGGTCTCCTGGCCCCGAACAGCATACGCACGGGTCACCGTCTATCGTATCCAGCGGGAAATGGTGGCCGACAAGGCCGCCACCCCCTTGCGCGGGCCATCCACCGCGACAAAAAAGTGCGTCAGACCTCCGAAACGAGGCCGTGGTTGCCAGATACACCCGCAGAGCCCTAACCACATCCAGGGAATGCACGGTAACTTCCTTAGGATGAGACGGGTGTGGACACAGCGAAGGAAGGACAATGTCCTCATTGATGTGAAACGAAGAGACCACCTTCGGTAAGAAGGAGGGAGAGGGGTACAAAACCGCCTTGTCCCTATGTAGGATCAAGTACGGGGACCTACAGGACAAAGCCGCCAGCTCAGACACCTGCCTAGCGGATGTTATCGCCACCAGAAAGGCCACTTTCTGTGAGAGCAGTTGCAGGGAAATCTCCCTGATATTTTCGAAAGGCGGCTTCTGGAGCACAGAAAGGACCAGATTAAGGTCCCAAGGCGCCAAAGGTGACCGTACCTGGGGAGAGACATGACGAACCCCCTGGACAAAGATACGGATCAGGGAATGCGTCGCCAAGGGACGCTGAAAAAGAATCACCAGGGCAGAAATCTGCCCCTTAAGCGTGCTCAATGCCAACTTGTGATCTAGACCTTGCTGAAGGAAGGCCAGCACCCGAGCCACAGAGAAAGAATAGGGGTTCCAACCCCCCCGCCTCGCACCAGGCAATGTAAGCCTTCCAGGTGCGGTGATCTTATGCGAAGTGGCCTTACGCGCCTTGAGCATAGTGGGAATGACAGACTCGGAGAGTCCCCTATCTTTTAACACCTGGGACTCAATAGCCAGGCCGTTAAAGCCAGCGAGGGTAAAGCAGGGTGCAAGATGGGTCCCTGTGAGGGAGCCGCCAGTGAACGTCGACCACCATTCGCACCACGCTGGTGTACCCAGGACGCCGAGGCCAATCTGGCGCTACCAGTATGGTTGGAATCCCCTTCGCCTCTATCCTGCGCAGTGGAGGGAAGGCATAGAGCAGTCGGTACCAAGACCACAGAGCCACAAGGGCATCCGCCACGTCTACCAGCGGATCTCTTGTTCTGCTCATGAAGGCCTGGACGGCAAGAGATCCACGTCTGGCGTGCCCCACCTGTGACAAATCTGGCAGAACCCTGCCGGATGCAGGGACCACTCTCCCTGATCCAGCCTCTGGCGACTGAGGTAGTCCGCCTGCCAATTCTCGACGCCCGGTATGTGAATGGCGGAGATTGCCGGCACGTGAAGCTCTGCCCACCGCAGAATGTGGGCCACTTCTGACGCCGCTGCCGCGCTTCTCGTTCCGCCCTGATGGTTCACGTAAGCCACAGCCGTGGCGTTGTCTGACTGGACCCAAACAGGATGCCCGTGCAACCTCCCCAACCAGTTGGAGAGGCAAAGCCTGATCGCTCGCAGTTCCAGCACGCTGATCGGCAGACGGGACTCTTCCGGACACCAGTGGCCCTGGGTCAACAGCCTCCCCAGGACCCCTCACCAGCCGTATAGGCTGGCATCTGTCATGATCACCATCCAGTCCATGGGAAGAAACGACTTCCCCAGCTCCAAGGCCGGGGCCCGCAGCCACCAGGTGAGGGAGCCTCGAGTCCGGTGATCCAAACTGATCACCCGATCCTGGAATAGGGGAGACTTGTCCCACCGCAGCAGAATCGCCCGCTGCAGGGGCCGGGTGTGACTCTGGGCATAAGGCACCGCCTCGAAGGAGCAGACCATCAGCCCCAACACCCGAATGCAAAATCTGAGAGAGGACCACCACTGAGACAGCAGGGCCCGCACCGCAACTTGGAGCGTCAAGACCTTGGCGGCAGGGAGAAACACCTTCGCCCGCTCCGTGTCCAGGACCAAGCTCAGGTATTCAAACCGGCGCAACGGAGTCAGTACCGACTTCGGAAGGTTGATCACCCAGCCGAAGTCCCGCAGGAAACCAAGGGTGATGTCCACACTGTCCGACAGGGCTGAGGCCGACTCCGTCCGCAGGAGGAGGTCGTCGAGATACGCCACCACTGCTATGCCCCTCTGCTGCAGCAGAACAAGTACTGGGGCTAGAAGCTTGGTGAAACCCCGTGGGGCAGAGGCCAGACCGAACGGAAGGGCCACAAACTAGTAGTGGAGATCCCCCACCGCAAAGCGCAGGAAGCGCTGGTGGTGCACGCATATGGGCACGTGTAAATACGCGTCCTTGATGTCCAGGGAGGCCAAGAAATCTCCCTTACGAAGTGCCGCCACCACAGAGCGGACAGATTCCATTCTGAATTTCCAAGCCCTCACAAAGAAGTTGAGGGCCTTCAGGTCCAAGACAGGCCTGACTCCATCTTTTTTTAGAAATACAAGAAGATTGAGATAAAAACTGTGGAAACGTTCAGCAGAGGGGACCGGAACAATCACCCCCCTGATGGACCAGGACTTGCACGGCCCCGAACAGGGCATGCAGTCGCCCGGAGAACCTGTCAGGGGGCTGGGTACGGAACTATCTTGTACCTGGACGAAACCACCTCGCGCACCCAGAGATCCGAGATGCGGTCCACCGGTCCGCGAACCGCAAGAACCGTCCCCCCACCCGAACCGCGGGTGGGGGCGACCCATCATGCGGCGGACTACTTCTCCTCTGCCTTTTCGGCCTTACGCTGCCAGGGACGCTTCTGGCCCCCCGCGGGGACCTTGGCGGGCTGAGAGACCTTGTTCGAGGCACATGGTGCACGAAAAAACCTCTTTTGAGTAGAGAAGGAAGGGCCCGCCCTGCGCCGGGGCTCCTTGCCCCTTCTGGGCTCCGGAAGGAATGTACTCTTCCCCCCAGTGTAATCCTTGATGATCTCATCGAGGGAAGCCCCAAAGAGGCAACCCCCTTCAAACGGCAGGTCCGTCAGGCCCTTCTTTGACGCCTGGTCTCCTGACCAGCATCTAAGCCACAGCAGACGTCTAATGACGATTGCAAACATGGACAGTTTGGACAGCATGGGAGCCATGTCGAGGGCCGCATCACAGAGGTACTTAAGGCCCTGAATCAGCTGGTCAGCCATCTGCACAGGTTCCGAAGGGGCCTGGAGTGTCACCAAAGCCTGGTGCACAATGGTCGCCCAGTCCGTAAGCGCCTGTGCCACCAGCGCAGAAGCCAGCGCCGGCCGCATGGCCGACCCCGCGACCAGGAACATTGCCTTGGACACTGCCTCAGTTCTGTCGGCTGGGTCCTTGAATGATGGAGAGCCCTCCATCGGAATAGTGGTCGCTTTATTCAGACGAGCCACCGGCGGGTCAACCGTCGGGGACTTCCACTTCTGCAACAGAGTATCCTCAAAGGGATAATGCCCAGAAAAACGTTTAGACATGGCGAACGAACCCTGAGGTCGTCGCCACTCCTTGTAAACAAACTGATCAAAGTACAACAAATAAGGGAACACCTTAGACATCCGGGCCGGCCTATGCGACCCAAAAGCGTACGGCCGGGCCCAGCTTCAGCGTCTCACAGACCGCTGAGACCAATGAGCCCACCAGAGCCCTCTCAAGAGCCGCGGTGGCCTCTGAGGGCTCCTCCTCTTCATCAGAGGGGTCCCCGAGCTCGCCTTCCAACATCTCCAGGGGGGTCTCGACACCGCGGAGCCTTCCTCAGGCTCCAAGTCCTCACCGTTTGCTCGCCACCCCAAGGTCACGGATCGGCTCTACCCGGAAGAAGAATCCCTCCAGATGGCCGTCAAACTGTGCAGCGGAACCACAGGTCCCAGCGCTCCCTGGTCCCCACCGGAGGCCCCTGGCTGGGAAGCACCTGCTTCGGCCGCCATTGCCCACACCCCGGAAGACACCAACCGGACTGTGCGTCCCACACCGCCCCTCAAGCTGTCGCACTAGGGCCCCAGAGGCTGCTGCTAGCGCTGCTGTAGCTGCCTGTATCCACCACTGCCGCTGCTCTACGATCCCCACGTGTTAGGAGAGGCTCTACCGGCCTGTATCCGGCGCCAAGAGAGACAGGGCCGCCCACCCAGCCAGCAAATCTAAGGCCAGGATACGATGGACCACACAAACATGGCTGCCGTATGCACTAGAGGCCGAACACAGCGGCCGGCTAGCGCAAAATGGCAGCCGTTACACACACGTGGCCGGCTACGGGAAAATGGCAGCCGTTCACAGCATGTGGCCAGCTACAGAAAAATGGTGGTCGCGACCCACATGCCGATCGCCCGCAGCCCATCCAGGGGAACGCAGCCAGGCAGGGAATGCTACAGCCCGGGGAGGGGGCAATACTGGAGGATAGGCAGGAACACCTATATAAAACACCACCCGCCGCCCCCCTCCCCCCGCAGGAGGGGGGAAGGAGAAGTGTACCCACCACTCTGGACGGGTGCAGCGGGTAGCCACCCGAGGCAGACCTGCCTCCCCGCCAGTTCGGGGGAGCTGCCGGCCACACAGCACCCGTGATGTGGACTCCAGGGGCCCGGTCCTAGGTGTGCTGGCGGGACGTTTAACCCGCCGGCCGCCTCGCACAGAATGAGGCCTGACGCAGCCGACCCCGCGTGCAGCTAAGGGTCGGCTCGCATCCGTCGGCCGCGCTGGGGAGACTGCCTGGATCTAGGATATCCAGCCTGCCACCCAGCCAGCTACTTGATTGCATTCTTCATCAGAAATCTTGAGAAAAAGAAAAAAGGAATGGAGAACCGCAGATCCCAGCAGGGAGTTGCTGAGCAGGGCAGGAGGGGTTATGTCAAGTGAGCACTGCCCCCTGGGAGGGGTTGTGTCTGCTTTGAGCTGAACTACGTTCTACCTAGTCCACTCCTAGTGAAAGGTGCATAAACCCCACATGTCAAGAATAGAGGCTGCGTCCGTCAATGAACGATTGAGAAATCAGAATTCTCTGCTACTTGCTAGGGATTCAGATTATTAATCCTTTCATGCTTTTCAGTGAGTGTACAGCTTGTATAACAGTGTAAATTTGCTGTCCCCTCAAAATAACTCATCACACAGCCATTAATGTCTAAACCACGGGCAACAAAAGTGAGTACACCCTTAAGTGAAAATGACCAAAGTGGGCCAAAAGTATCAATATTTTGTGTGGCCATCATTATTTTCCAGCACTGCCTTTACCCTCTTGGTCATGGAGTTCACCTGAGCTTCACAGGTTGCCACTGGAGTCCTCTTCCAATCCTCCATGACATCACGAAGCAGGTGGATGTTAGAGAACTTGCACTCCTCCACCTTCTGTTGCCCCACAGATGCTCAATAGGGGTTAGGTCTGGAGACATGCTTGGCCAGTCCATTACCTTTACCCTCAGCTTCTTTAGCAAGGCAATGGTCATCTTGGAGGTGTGTTTGGGGTCGTTATGTTGAAATACTGCCCTGCAGCCCAGTCTCTGAAGGGAGGGGATCATGCTCTGCTTCAATATGTCACAGTACATGTTGGCATTCATAGTTCCCTCAATGAACTGTAGCTCCCCAGTGCCGGCAGGACTTATGCAGCCCCAGACCAAGACACTCCCACCACCATGCTTGACTGTGGGCAAGACACACTTGTCTTTGTACTCCTCACTTGGTTGCCACCGCACAGGCTACACACCATCTGAACCAAATAACTTTATCTTGGTCTTATCAGACCACAGCACATGGTTCCAGTAAAACAATATTTTTTTAGGAAGATTTGTGAATAATCAGCGCTCAAATGTGAAATGACAGAAGCAGTAACGCAACGAAGAGAAAACACTACCTCCACAAAAATAAATGCAATAAAAATGTGCAGCGCTCAAAAACATAAACAAGGTATTAAAAAACACCAAAATAATGAAAAAAAAGTCCAAAGTTCTTATATATGTGCATATAGTCCAATTCCAAAGGAAGGAAATGATTCCAAACTTGTTATGTGCAATATATATGACCGGATAAACACGAAGTGATCAAGATGGCAACTCACCAGATCCAAATGCTGCCTCACCTAAAAGGACAGATAAAACGCATAGGAAGTTACGTATGGGCCCGGATATTCTGGTGACCTTGTCCTTTCAAATCGACTCCATGATAATCCAGAAAAAGGAAAAAAGAAAATGATGGTGCAGTATATCAAAACTCAACAGAGTACAGGGTGGGTCATTTATATGGATACACCTTAATAAAATGGGAATGGTTGGTGATATTAACTTCCTGTTTATGGCACATTAGTATATGTGAGGGGGGAAACTTTTCAAGATGGGTGGTGACCTTGGCGGCCATTTTGAAGTCGGCCATTTTGAATCCAACTTTTGTTTTTTCAATAGGAAGAGGGTCATGTGACACATCAAACTTATTGGGAATTTCACAAGAAAAAAAATGGTGTGCTTGGTTTTAACGTAACTTTATTCTTTCATGAGTTATTTACAAGTTTCTTTATGGATATATTTCCTCTCACTTCCTGTTGTCTCCCTCCGTTTGTAAGTAGGAGTCGTTTGTAAATTGGATGTTTGTAACTAGGGGCCTGTATTCATATTACATGGCTAATCAATGTCACTGAAAGGCCAAATATATCATAAGAAGATTGTACCCTACATACAAAAATTGTATAGAATTTAAAAT
>BLSH010098984.1:69879-80969 GCA_018402905.1 Glandirana rugosa | reverse complement strand
GCCCAGACTAAGACCTGTGTCACGTCCGCTTCCACAAGAACGGAGGGCTGTTCAACAACCCCAATGTCCGCCCCCCATGCCCGGGACGACAGTGCGGCCTCCAGTAGGGATGCCAAGACGTACTCCCACAACCCCGAGTACCATAGAAGGAAGCTCCGTTATGGCATGCGGGTCTCGGTGTGAGCCGAGGATGTCTTCCGTTAAAAAGCGTTATCCTATTTAGAGATAGGGACCTGTTTGACTAGACGAACCTAGTAGTCTGGGCCCCAAGTAACTGAACCACCGAAGCCCGGGGTGAGGGGAAGAAAGGATTTCCCTAGCGTTAGAGCTGGGGCCCGAAGCCACCAAGTCAATGAACCCCGGGTCTGATGATCCAAGCAGATCAGTTTGTCCAGGGATAGAGATTTATCCTATTGCGAAAAATTGCCTTCTGTAGGAGCCGAGTGTGGCTCTGGGCGTACGGTATTGCCTCGAAGGAAGATACCATGAGCCCCAACACCCTCATGCAGAACCGTAGGGATGACCTCCGGCGTGACAGCAGGGCCCGTACCCCCCGCCTGTAACCCCAACAACTTGTCGGGAGGCAAGAACACCTTCGCCTGCACTGTGTCCAGAATCAGACCCGGATACTCCAGGCGACAGGACGGGGACAGCGAGGACTTCTGCAGGTTGATGAGCCAACCGAAGTCCCTCAAAGCGGACACTGTGATTCTCACGTCCTCCTCCAGGGACACAGCCGACTCTGCTCTCAAGAGCAGGTCGTCGAGGTATGCCACCACCGCGATACCTTGCCGTCTCATCAGTGCAAGGACCGGAGCCAACACCTTGGTGAACACCCTGGGGGCAGAGGCCAGCCCGAAAGGAAGGGCCACAAACTGGTAGTGCAGGTCCCCCACTGCGAAACGCAGAAAACGCTGATGGCTGAGACAGATGGGAATGTGCAGGTAGGCGTCCTGGATATCCAAGGACGCCAAGAACTCTCCCTGACGCAAGGCGGCCACGACCGAGCGAAAGGACTCCATCTTGAACCTTTTTGCCTGCACAAAACAGTTCAGAGCCTTTAGGTCCAGCACCGGCCTGACAACGCCCTTTTTGGGCACCACAAAGAGGTTCGAGTAAAAACTGCAGAACCTCTCCTCCAGAGGAACCGGCACGATCACCCCCTGATCCGCAAGAGACTGGATCGCGCCCAAAAGCTCCTCCCGACGCCTCTGAGGGAGTCTCATGTTTAAGGGAAAAAACCTGTCTGGGGGTAGAGAGCTGAACTCTATCCGGTACCCGGTGGACACCACTTCTAGGACCCACCGATGGGAGACACGAACGGACCAAGTGGCCGCAAACTCCAGCAACCGCCCCCCCCCCACCCGAGAGATGGGCAGGGGCAACCAGTCATGCGGTAGAGGACCTATCCTCCGTCTTGCCGGGCTTACACTGCCAAGTTCTTTTACCGGATCAAGCCGAGGCCTTACCGGGCTTGTAGCCCGTCCCTGCCCTGCCGGGGGCACGAAAAAACTTCCTCTGCCCGGAACAGGGCCCTGTCGGCGGCGAACATCCCGCCACTTGGGCTCCGGGAGAAAAGGGCTCTTCCCCCCTGTGAAACTCTGAATGATTTCATCCAGCTGCGGTCCAAACAAACGGCCCCCCTGAAAGGGGAGATCTGCAAGTCCTTTTTTAGACGCCTGGTCGCCCGACCAGGAACGCAGCCACAACACCCGCCTGATGACCACCGCAAAAGCGGAAATTTTGGACAGCATGGGCATGATATCCAACAGGGAGTCACACAAGTAGTGTAACCCCTCCACCAGGTAATGAACCTCTTGCACTTCACCCTGCGCACAACTGCAACGCAGATTAGCACGCACGGAAGTGGCGCACTCAAGAAGAGATTGAGCTTCCATAGATGCCAGAGCCAGCCGCATGGCAGAACCTGCCACCAGAAAGATGGCTTTAGACACAGACACCGTGCAGCGATCAGCCGCGTCTCTAAATGAAGGCGAGCCCTCCAACGGAAGGGTCGTAGCCTTGTTCAGACGGGCCACTGGCGGGTCCACCGAAGGGGAAGACCAGCGGCTAGTGAAAACCTCCTCAAAGGGATAGCGCACCGCAAAGCGTTTTGGCAGAGTGAAGGAATTTTTTTGAGATAACCATTCCTTAAAAACTGCCCGCTCAAAAAACTGATCATAAGGAAAAGCCTTAGGAGACCTAGGAGGCTTCATAGACCCACACACATAAGTGGATGTCTGCGACTCCCCTGACTGATCAAGTTGTAGGGCCTGGCGAATGTTCGCGATCAGCGCCGCCACAATCGCCTTGTCGCGCGCCACTGAAGCCCCCTGATCCTCCTCAGTATCTGAGAGGACCAACTCGCCCTCCGACAACTCCACAGGGGTCTCTGTGACCACAGAGGCCACCTCATGATCCGAATACTCCCCCGAGGATACACAGGGGATTGGGCGTTTCTTGGGGGGCTCTGGAGCCGTGCCCACCCGGGGAAGGAATTCTGCAAAAACCGCCTGTAACTGGTCCAAGGAGACCATGGGTTCTGGTGCCAAACGCTGCTCCACTGGCACCTCCACGGAGGGCCCTGCAGGGACCATAGGCGCAGCATCGCCTCCCTCAGCCATCATGCTGTTTGGGAAGCCCCCCGCACGATACCACCACCTCCGCCCGGAATCAGCCAGTAAAAACCGGGAGGATGAAGCCCACCAGCACCCCAGGAAGGCCAGCTATACCTGCTGCTTCTTCCATAATGCCTGCCCAGCCAGGACCTGTACCGCACGTGTGCCAGCCACGCTGTTCCAGAGAAAGAGGAAGTCAAAACATTTGCAGCATGTTTTTACAGAGGCTGCAGTACCACCAATGACCACCGGAGGCCGCCCAAAAGTAGTAAGAACCGCATGGGCTACCAGAAAATGGCCGCTGCTTCTGCAAAAAGCGCCCATCCACCACAAAATGGTGGCGGAACGGCGGCGTGCAAACCATCGTTCGCCATCCTGCGGCGAACAAACGGTACAGTTGGAAGGCGCGGCGCCGCAGAAAGCGGTGGGTGGGTGGGAGGGGGGGCAGCGCCCCCCGGTATAACCCTACTCAGAAAGGCTACCCACCAAATCCCGCTCCCCGCGCCCCTGGGGGGCGATGCGGGTAGCCACCCATAGCAGAGTGTTCCCCCTACACGGAGAAGGATTGCTGCTGGCCAGTCCACTGGAGAGGCATGCGCCAAACCCTGGGCACAAGTGGGGTTAACCACTGGCCGCCCGCACGGAACGGGCCCTGCGCAGCATGACCCTGCTTAGGCCAGGGTAGCTCGCCAGGTGGTGGCCGGGCTGGGGAAAGTTTTGGATTCGTGATATCCACTCTATGCCACCAGCCGGCTTCTTGATAGCAGTCTTCTAGGAAAAACTTCAGCACAAAAATGCAGGTCTCAGAGGGAACCCAGTCCACTCCTTTGCACTAGGCAAAAAAAAGTGAATGCCATTGGCCAGCAAGGGGTTTTATGCTCAGGTGAGGACGGCCCCCTGGGAGGGGCTAGCCTATCCCTGTTGCTTTTATTTCTGTTTTGCCTAGTCACTCCTGATAGGACGAACATAAAACCCACGTGTTATGAAGAGCTGCGTCTGTCAGTGAACGTAAGAGAAAAATATCTTCCAGCTAGTGTGCAAAGAAATCATAATGCTATATAAATTGAAGTATTTATCCTATACAAGTGATTTCAAGAACTGGTACGGCATTCTCAAAAGTGGCTTCATAATTTTCTCTCTTTATTCCTACATTTTATATTTGACATGATTATGACATGGAACTGGAATACCTTTTCAATTTCTAATGTCTAATGTAAAAAGGTATTATTAGATAATTGACTGTGCTGCACTTTTTTGCACTTATGTCGGTTTTGGTGGACATAACAGTGTTAACAGTGTCCAGCTGCAACAAGGTGTTCATTTATTATAATTTTGATTTGTTTTTGTTGTATTTAAAAGTGTGCTAGCGCAGAGGGTTTTTTTTCTTTATATTAGCCATAAGGTTGCATTTTTTTTTTACAGAATCCAATGCCCTACCCCTGCAGGTGGCAATAAAAAAAATCTGACAACTTTGTTCTCAACTGACAGAGAAATAAGAATTGGCCATATCATATTTTTTTTTTAATACATAACCGTAAAATCCTTTTCTTGGGAGTATAGTATAGGACACAGGTCTCCAAATAACATTGGTTATGTGCTACACCTTCATGTGATTGGACACTAGCAAAGCCACTTAAATCTTTTCAAATCCTTTATATAAACCCTCCCACCATGCAACTCCTCAGTTTTGCAACAAGCAATGTTAGTATCAACTACACAGGGGACAGAGTCCTATGTCCTTTACTGTACTTCAAGAAAAGGATTTTACAGGAATGTAAAACTCCAGTTTTTGTTATCATACAGTACAGGACACAGGGCTGTCTCAAAAGCAGCAAAGAGGGGGAGCGTAACATGGATACAAAAAAACTGCCAACAGACCCGCAAAACGAAGGCAATGACTGACCGTATAGTCTGCAACACTTTGCGCCCAAAACTGCCTTAACCACTTCAATACCGGGCTATAGTCAAATGACGTCTGCAGATGGGATCTCTCATCCTGGGCGGGCGTCATGACATCCTCGGTATTTCACCGCTACTGCAAGCCCCCAGACGATCGGAGATCAGACATGTCCTCGGGACTCAGCCCATCCCCGATCAGGGTAAAGAGCCAACAAAATCTCGCTCTTTACCACGTGACCGGCTGTGTCCAATCACAGCCGGTCACTATGGAGATCCGCGCTCGTGCGCCCCTGGGGATGCGCAGCGCGGCGATCGGGGTTGAGGCTTGTCCCTCGGACAAAGCCCAGCCTCGACCAGGGTCCAATCACAGCCAGTCACAGAATATCAACAAACTGCGGTAACAAGCTGTTACCGGGTTCTCCTTCTCACACACTGATCGTGTGTGAGAAGATTGCAGGAACAGCTCGTTACCGCTTACAGTATACACCAAGCACACTGATTACCCCGCAGTAATAAAGAGGACCTGTCACCACCCCATCAAAGTACCTGTCTTAGCCCATCAAAGTACCTGTCACCAGCCCATCAGAGTACTTGTCACAGCCCATCAAAGTACCTGTCACCAGCCCATCAGAGTACTTGTCACAGCCCATCAAAGTACCCGAGTACCTGTCACCAGCCCATCAAAGTACCCGAGTACCTGTCACATGCCTATAAAAAGTACCCGAGTACCTGTCACCAGCCCATCTGAGTACCTGCCCATCAGAGTACCAGAGTACTTGTCACCTGCCCATCAAAGTACCCGAGTACCTGTCACCTGAACATAAAAGTACCCGAGTACCTGTCATCTGAACATACAAGTACCCGAGTACCTGTCACCAGCCCATCTGAGTACCTGCCACCTGCCCATCAAAGTACCAGAGTACCTGTCATCTGCCCAAAGTAACCGAGTACATGTCACCTGCCCATCAAAGTACCCGAGTACCTGTCACCTGAACATAAAAGTACCCAAGTACCTGTCACCAGCCCATCTGAGTACCCGAGTACCTGTCCATCAAAGTACCTGAGCACCTGTCACCAGCCCATTAGAGTACCATAGTACCTGTCACCAGCCCATCAGAGTACCCGAGTACCTGTCACCTGAATATAAAAGTACACGAGTACCTGTCACCTGCCCATCAAAGTACCTGAGCACCTGTCAACAGCCGATCTGAGTACCCGAGTACCTGTCACCTGCCCATCAAAACACTTCAGCACCTCTCACCAGCCCATCCCAGTACCTGTCACCAGCCCATCAGAGTACCCGAGTACCTGTCACCAGCCCATCAGAGTACCTGTCACCTGAACACAAAAGTACCTGAGCATCTGCCCATCAAAGCACCCGAGTAACTGTCACCAGCACATCTGAGTACCTGTCACCTGCCCATCAAAGAACCCAAGTACCCGTCACCTGCCCATCAAAGTACACGAGTACCTGTCACCAGCCCATCAAAGTACCCAAGTACCTGTCACCAGCCCATCAAAATACCCAAGTAACTTATGTATAAGGGGTAGTGAAGGGCTATCAGTAATTAGGCTGATTATATAAACATAAACTCATGTGTGACTGAATAATTTTCCTTAATTCACATTAGTCTCTTCTTTATGCAAATAATTGTGCATAAAACATGCATGCATGTGCAAAAATGTAAGTGCAAATCTAATTGAAAATATCCGCTGACATTAAAAACATAAACCATGTGTCTCAAGGCTGGACACCTAAAATAAATAAGTGATGCAGTGAATAAGTGAATAAATAATTTGCTATAGAGTCCCTATGCATTACTTCACATGTCATGTGACTTCATCAATGGGGATCACGTGACACATGATGTAACCCTACGGCGGTAGGAGAGGTGTTTGGAACTCATACAATAACAAAGACGAGCTTGGTGCTCGTGGAGATAGGAACGTTACCTGGTTTTAAAATGTGAGTGTAAACGATGTTATTTTAATAAACGTCTTTTAAATGCCATTACACCAAGAGAGGATCTTTGCTTTTATATCCACATTGGGAGACCAAGGGAGTGATACCTGTTATAAATACCACAGGACCACGGCCACCAGCACAGTGAACAGAGGACTGGGATGTGGAGGCAATAAAGAGGACCCCTAGAGGTGGATCCTGATCTCAACTTTACAAAGAAACCTTTATTTGCTACAGTTTTAGCACACCTCAGGTGAGAGGCTAGAACACTTAGGGCTAGCACAAGAGAAGAAAGGAATTGTCACTATTTTACAGTACGGCACTAATTTCACATACTGGTGAAGGGAATCATCACAGGCATTGGGAGAAAGATATTATTTGAACTGTACCCACTTGCTCTTGGACTCTATAGCAAATTATTAATTCGCTTATTCACTGCATCACTTATTTATTTTGGGTGTGCAGCTTTGAGACACGTTTTATGTCAGCAGATATCAATCAGATTTTGCACTTTCATTTTTTGCACATGTATGTCCCGCCTTGAGACACATGGCTTATGTTTTAATGTCAGCGGATATTATCAATTAGATTTGCACTTTCATTTTTGCACATGTATATGTTTTATGCACAATTATTCGTATGAAGGAGAACAATGTGAATTAAGGATAATTATTCAGTCACACATGATTTTATGTTTATATAATCAGCCTAATTACTGATAGCGCTTCACTACCCCTTATACACAAGTCACTACTAGTACCTATGGATAATTACTAAGTGTGAGCAGCTGTCACTGTTTTTATAAATTTAATTTGAAGCAGCCTATACAGTGGAGTGCAGGAGTACACACCCCCTTATATCTTTTAAAGTACCCGAGTACCTGTCATCTGCCCACCAAAGTACCCGAGTACCTGTCACCAGCCCATCTGAGTACCCGAGTACCTGTCACCAGCCCATCTGAGTACCCGAGTACCTGTCACCAGCCCATCTGAGTACCTGCCCATCAGAGTACCTGAGTACCTATAACCTGCCCATCAAATTACCTGAGTACCTGTAAACTGCCCATCAAAGTACCCGAGTACCTGTCACCTGAACATAAAAGTACCCGAGTACCTGTCACCTGAACATAAAAGTACCCGAGTACCTGTCACCTGAACATAAAAGTACCCGTGTACCTGTCACCAGCCCATCAGAGTACCCAAGTACCTGTCACCAGCCAATCAGAATATCCAAGTACCTGCCACCAGCCCATCAAAGTACCAGAGTACCTGTCACCTGCCCATCAAAGTACAGGAGTACCTGTCACCTGCCCATCAAAGTACCCGAGTACCTGTCACCAGCCCATCTGAGTACCCGAGTACCTGTCCATCAAAGTACCTGAGCACCTATCACCAGCCCATCCGAGTACCTGTCACCAGCCCATCAGAGTACCATAGTACCTGTCATCAGCCCATCAGATCACTAGAGTACCTGTCACTTGAATATAAAAGTACCCAAGTACCTGTCACCAAGCCCATCTGAGTATCTGTCACCTGCCCATCAAAGTAACTGAGCACCTGTCAACAGCCGATCTGAGTACCCGAGTACCTGTCACTTGCCCATCAAAATACTTCAGCACCTCTCACCAGCCCATCCCAGTACCTGTCACCAGCCCATCAGAGTACCCGAGTACCTGTCACCTGAACACAAAAGTACCTGAGTACCTGTCACCTGCCCATCAAAGTACCTGTCACCTGCCCATCAAAGTACACGAGTACCTGTCACCTGCCCATCAAAGTACCCAAGCACCTGTCACCAGCCCATTTGAGTACCTGTCACCTGCCCATCAAAGTACCCGAGTACCTGTCACCAGCCCATCAAAGTACACAAGTACCTGTCACCAGCCAATCAAAGTACCCGAGTAACTTATGTATAAGGGGGAGTGAAGGGCTATCAGTAATTATGCTGATTATATAAATATAAAATCATGTGTGACTGAATAATTATCCTTCATTCACATTAGTCTCTTCTTTATGTGAATAATTGTACATAAAACATGCATGCATGTGCAAAAGTGTAAGTGCAAATCTAATTGATAATATCCGCTGACATTAAAAACAAACAATGTGTCTCAAGGCTGGACACCTAAAATAAATAAGTGATGCAGTGAATAAGCGAATTAATAATATAATATAATATATAATAATAATATATTTCAAATCCTCTATGCATGATGAATCACATTTTGAAAAAAAAAAAAATAATAATTATACTCACCATAAGTGCCCTGTTGCTATGTTGTGGAATCTTCCACTTCCTGATCTGCAGCACTCTGCATCACTTCCTGCTTTGCCTGGGCTCATGGGAGATGTGAGTCATCATTTCCCATAAGTCAGTGGGCATCCCTGAGCTGTAAAATTTTGTGGGGGAGACACGTTATCTATGTTGTCATAACAAGGGGGCAGGACCTTCCTCTGTCGCCGCCTGTTATGGCAAAGAGACATACACTAGAAATCGAGATGTGCATGCTGGTTATCCAACATGCACCTTATCCAGGAAGAGACTCGAGGAGGGTGCGAGTGGGCTTCACATGCCCACAGCTAAGATGGGAAATCCCAGTAAAGAAAAAATCAGCAATGTAAGCATAAAATAAATAGGAAGACTACCTGGATTTAAAGCAATCAATTACTTTATTTATGTAATTAATACTAACTAGGTGGATGCCAGAAAAATAAAAAAAAATGATGTGGGTGGTACTCCACTTCAAGGGTGCTGGCTACATGACAACCAGCACCTTTTTAAGCGGAAACTGTCACATGCAGCTCACTGTACAAATTTGACAATGCTAAAGCGGACTTAACTCCTGCAGAGTGACGTCATCTTGGCCTGGCCAATGACTGTGGTCGGCAATCAAGACCCAGAAGCCAGCCGCCTTAAGATGTCAGTAGCCGGCAGAGAGTTTCAGGGACAGCACATCGCTGGACTGAAGGGGAGTATAGTTCCGCTTTAATTAATACATTTGTTAAATAGCAAGTGGCTAGACCAGGAACTTATTCATGAATGTGTTATTTTTTAAATGAATTGAGGTATTCAGCATCTGTTTCTTGGTTTTTGGGTATTTACCACAGGAACCATAAAGTGGATGGACTTTTTAATTATTGCATGTGATATTACATTGGAATGAATCATGTGACTTAAATATTGAATGTGATAATGCTTAGTGAATTGAGCCCTGGATGTGTTACTCATTAGGAAAAGGAAATTCATTTCACGAAGAACATGCCATAAGTTATGACAGTTGAAACAAAATTAAATGAAAAACAAATAAAAGAGTTGGCTTTACATACATATGTTAAAGATGTATGATTAGACTGGTTGGTCTTCAGCATCCCCAAGATCCAAAGATCCCCCAGTACTAAGAGACCTCTCCTGTGACAGAAAGTGTTAGTGATGAGATGAAAAGTCAACACAGTATGAATGAAAAACACAGATGAGGTCACAGTCTGACATTTTAACTGAGCAGTACAGTTCAAAGGCATGAAAGCAATTAAAGTAATTTCTGGAAAGGCAAACAATGCAAGTAAACATTTAAAATACTTGATTTTCTGTTCTTTTACCTGCAATTCTAATTAAATTACAGAATATCTTTAAATAGCATTTACGTATACTCACTAAAAATGGTTATAAAAATTGCTGTAATTTTTATAAGGGCGAAGGTCCTCGATCATGTAGAGATCACCACTATCCATTTAGGATTAGAATACTGTTCAGGTAATTAAGACAGTGTGGACAGGTAAAAAAAATAAATGAAAAGCATACATGCTGTGCAACATATTTACCTTAAGAGGCTCCAGTTCAGAGAGATCTCCTGAACGATTCAGTAGGCGAGTGTTATTTTCCCCATTGAATGGTTCTGGGAAAAAAGTAACGAGATAGAAAAAAAGTAAAATATATTACAAGTTGCAAAAAGTATATACAGTATATAGAAACATGCACTACTGTGCACAAGTTTTAGGCAGGTGTGAAAAAATGCTGCAAATTAACCACTTTAAGACCGAGCCTCTTTTTGAAGTTTGGAGGTTATCAGCTAAAAACATGTTTTTTTGCGATAAAATTACTTAGAACCCCCAAACATTATATATTTTTTTTCTAAGACCCTAGAGAATAAAATGGCGGACATTGCAAAACCTTGTCACACTGTATTTGCGCAGCGGTCTTAAAAGCGCGATTTTTTTTGAAAAAATTCAGTCTTTTTAGTTAAAAAATAAGGCAACAGTAAAGTTAGGTCAATTTTTTTTCATATTGTTAAAGATAATGTTACGCCGAGTAAAATGATACCCAACATGTCATGCTTCAAAATTGCGTCCGCTCGCGGAATGGCGACAAACTTTGCAACATAAAAATCTCCATTGGCGATGTTTAAAAAATTCTACAGGTTAGCATTTTTGCGTTACAGAGGAGGTCTAGGGCTAGAATCATTGCTCTCGCTCTAACGATCGCGGCGATACCTCACATGTGTGGTTTACACACCGTTTTCATATGTGGGCGGGACTTACGTATGCGTTCGCTTCTGCGCGCGAGCTCGCAAGGACGGTGCGCTTTAAATTTTTTTTTTTTTTATTATGTATTTT
>BLSH010098984.1:54614-66300 GCA_018402905.1 Glandirana rugosa | reverse complement strand
TTTTAGACAAAAAAAACGATCTTTTATTGAATTTTGGGGATATATATATATATATATATATATATAATGTTTAGGGGTTTTAAGTTATTTTCTAGCAAAAAAAACAGATTTTAACTTGTAAACACTGAATCTCAAAAAGAGGCTCGGTCCGTAAGTGGTTAATCATACACCTGACTCTAATCCTACAAAATGCCTGACTTGAGCAAGTGTACAAGAACAGAAGCTGGTTTGAAGCCAAAAGGGTAGTAACACCAAATATTGGCTCAATTAAAATTTTTCATGTGTTCGTTCACCTTTTCATTTTCTAAATTTATAAAAATAAACCAATAAAAGATATATTTTTGAAAGAATTTTTACTTTGCAGCATTTCTTCACACCTGCCTAAAACTTTTGCACAGTACTGTATGTTTAGATATTTGCACGTTTTACACATTTTACTCCTGAAAGTTATACAACAGCCAAAGAAAACGGTATTTAGAGGGCACACAACCCAAAAGTTAAATTTAAAGACAGGCCAAAGTTCTTAATGTGGTTGTCAACTTGTGACAACCACTTTCACTTACAGGTAAGCCTATAATGAGGCTTACCTGTAGGTGTCCTGCATATCTCCCAAACCTGCACTGTTTAGGACACAGGTGTCAAACACAAGGCCCGGGGGCCAAATCCGGCCCTCCGGGTCGTTTCATGTGGCCCTCACACCTTAGCTGCAGCACTCCCCTCATCTCCACCACCCCCTGTCTCAACAGTCGGCCGCAGAGTGGAAGACAGAACTCCTTCAGATCCTGCTATCCTCTGTGCAGCTGCAGCACCCCCTCATCTTCACCTTCCCTGGTCTCAGCATTCAGAAGACTCTAGCTCTCCTGTGATCCTCCTCTAGACCCTGCTCGTTCTGCTCCCAAGTTTGCCCCCATTGTGGGGGGCTCTTGGCATCTGGTGTGGGGGGGGGTGGTGCTCTGGACATCTAGTCTTACCTATACAACCGGCCCTTTCAGGGCAACCATAATGCTGATACGGCCCACGATGAAATCAAGTTTGACACCCCTGGTTTAGGAGATATGCAGAGTACTAGCTGTGCCGACGTCATTTTGGCACATGCGCAGTGAAGAAACGGCCTCCGTGCCCTTTCTTCACTGTGATCGTGCCGTGACTGGCGGCTCGCGACTCCGGTCAGTCACAGAGCCGGAGATTGCGGCAGAAGATGGACACGGCCAGCACAGGGGACAGCGCTGGACGACGCAGGCTTCGTTTGCAGGTAAGTGGCATATAATGGGTTACTATGCGATGCATAGTAGCCCATTATGCATCTACTTTACAGGGGAATACAGAGGAAGTAAACCCAATCTGGGTTTACTTCCTATTTAATAAACCTTAACTTGTGCAAGAAAAACACTTTCATTTGATAGAAACACTGCCTATGTGTTAATGCCAATGTTAATTTTGGCAGCACATTTCAATTTAGTTTTAGTCTTAGTCTTTTGACTAAAATGGCATTTTAGTTTTAGTCCCATTTTAGCCTTCTGAAATTGTTTTAGTTTTAGTCGTATTTAGGCGTAAACAAAAAATACTAATTGCATTTGTAGTTGTCTGCGCATTTTCCTATGAATTTAAATTGACAATTAAAACTGTTGTTGAAAATATTGATTGTTCCAATAGCAATAAGCACAACCCACAAGTATTAGGTAAACTAATACTCAAACTCAATCTTTCTAAAATTGAGCTTGTTATATTTCCTCCTTGCCGGTCCCCCACCCACCCATGACTTTACTATTAAGATCAATAGCACAACCATTGGTCCCTCCATACATGCCAGGGTGCTGGGTGTAATCCTTGACTCTGACCTCTACTTCAGCCCCCACATCCAATCACTGGCTAAAACGTGCCGCTTTAACCTCTGCAACATCTCCAGAATTCAACCCTTCCTAACAACACCACAAAACAACTAATTCACGCCGTTATTTCCTGCCTTGACTACTGCAACTCTCTCCTTAATGGCCTACCTTTACACAGGCTATCCCCCATTCAGTCTATAATGAATGCTGCTGTTAGAATAACACACCTCACTAACCGATCCGTGACTGCTGCCCCTCACTGCCAATCCCTTCACTGGCTTCCCCTACCCCACCGTGTAAAACTTAAAATACTAACCACAACATACAAGGCCATGCACAACATCATCACCCCAGCCACATCAGCAACCTCATCTGCAGATATTGCCCAAATCGGCCCCTCCGCTCCTCCCAGGACCTCCTGCTCTCTAGCTCCCTTATTACCTCCTCCCATGCTCGCCTTCAGGACTTCTCCAGAGCCTCTCCCATCCTCTGGAACTCCCTGCCCCAGTATGTCCGATCAGCCCCTACCCTGTCCATCTTTAAAAGATCCCTGAAAACTCATTTATTCAGGGAAGCCTATCCCTCACCCACCTGTAACCAAGAACTGTACCCGAGCCACCCCCATCCCCCGCAGCTACTACCTTTTGTACCACCATCCCCCTCCCTTTAGAATGTAAGCTCTATGAGCAGGGCCCTCCGTCCCTCCTGTATTGAACTGTATTGTAATTGTGCTGTCTCCCCCCTCTACATTGTAAAGCGCTGCATAAACTGTTGGCGCTATATAAATCGTGTATAATAATAATAATTAGGTATGCTTCTTATGTTAAAAATAGAAATACCTGGAGAATAAAACACGTCTATTTGTTTTGATTCATTTTAAGGAAAGCACTTTGTGCCAAAATGACCCTTGCCCTATTCCTATGGCCTCTAGAGAGGTCACTTGTGACAATGAATACCCTCTCTGTGTGTGGGGCAATGTGGATTTTCTTACAGCATACTCCCCTACCTTTTTTTTTAAGCAGTTTCTGAATATTCTCATCCACCACATCAACAAGGGTTTCACAGACAGTAGGGATGACAAAACAAGCAGCTGCTGCAATTGACGAAGACACAACAGTTGGATCTAAGAATGAAGTAAAATGCTGGTTTACATTGTCTTTCACCTTCTGTGCAATTGTGGCAAGGTCTTGATAGCTAGTGTTCTGTTTAATGTCCTCAAGGTGGCTGAGTAGATCAAAGAGAGCAGGGACAGCCAGGGACATGGGCATGGTGGTCTAAGGAGGCCTGTAATGCTGCACAGTGCTCTGAGGATGCCTGTAATAATGCACAGTGCTCTGGACAGTGGTCTGAGGCCTGTAATGCTGCACAGTGCTCCGAGAAGGCCTGTAATGCTGCACAGTGCTTTAAGGAGGCCTGTAATGCTGCACAATGCTCTGAGGAGGCCTGTAATGCTGCACAGTGCTCTGAGGAGGCCTGCATTGCTGCACAGTGGTCTGAGGAGGCCTGCATTGCTGCACAGTGGTCTGAGGAGGCCTGTAATGCTCCAAAGTGCTCTGGATGGTGGTCTGAGGAGGCCTGTAATGCTGCACAGTGCTCTGGATGGTGGTCTAAGGAAACCTGTAATGCTTCACTGTGCTCTAGAGGGTGGTCTGAGGTCTGCAATGCTGCACAATGCTCTGAGGAGGCCTGTAATGCTGCACAGTGCTTTGAGGAGGCAGGTAATGCTGCACTGTGCTCGGAGGAGGCCTGTAATGCTGCACAGTACTCTGGACAGTGTTCTGAGGAGGCCTGTATTGCTGCATAGTGGTCTAAGGAGGCCTGTAATGCTCCAAAGTGCTCTGAACGGTAGTCTGAGGAGGCCTGTAATGCTGCACAGTGCTCCTAGACCTGTAATGCTGCACAGTGATCTGGACGGTGGTCTAGGAAGCCTGTAATGCTGCATAGTGCACTGGATGCCAGTGGTCAGAGGAGGCCTGTAATGCTAATGCTGCACAGTGCTGGATGGTGGAATCAGGTTTGCAGGATGGCCTGTAGTGCACAGTGCCCTGGATGCCACTGCCAGTGGTCAGAGGAGGCCTGTAATGCACGCATAGTGCTCTGGACAGACGGTGGTCTGAGGGGAGGCTTCACCTCAGGCCTGCAGTAATTGTAATGTACACTACACACACAGTGGGTGCGCACTGCCTACTCTGGATGTGGGTGACCATCATGAGTCAGGACTCGGAAGTGGGACTCTCGCTGGGACTCGGGAGGCCTGGCTGTAATGCACAATGCTGCTCTGGTCTCTGGCAGTCATCACGGTGTGAGACTTAGAGGCCTGTAATGCTGGCTGCACACAGTCCTTTGCTTGCTGGGAGCGGAAGCAGCTGGCGCTCCATGAACACCGGGAGTTCATTCACGAGGGTACACATCCCTGCCTCACATTTTAGTTTCGTTTTCATTCCTTAATGAAAACAGAATTGATTTTCGGCACAGTTTTGGTCAGTGGACGAAAATGTGCCGAACTTTTAGTTTCTGTCACTGTAAAAATGCTGCTGACAAAAATTGACGAAAATGTTTTAGTTGACAAAATAAACACTGGTTAATGGTAAAAATGTAATAATGTTGGTTGAAGAGAGCTTGAAACCTAGAGTTGCTGCCTAGCAGCCCTTTCTTAAGGGCTGTTAGGCAGCCCTGTTTCTTAAGGGCCCTTTCATTTTGATGCACTTTTGGTGCGTTTCTTTTGACTTACAATGGAAGATATGCAGTAAGCAAAGATGCATCATGCAGGACTTTTCAAAACATACCGCACCTGCGGTGTCAAGTGTTACATAGTTAGATAGTAGTTAAGGCTGAAAAAAGACAATAGTCCATCCAGTTTAACATGTGTTCGTGTACGTCTGCCAGAATCTATACTTATTTCCCATATACTGTACCTGTATGTTATGTTCTTTAAGATATACATACAAGAGTCTTTTAAAAATATCCATACTCCCCGCGGCCACTATCAATTGTGGAAGTGAGTTCCACATCTTCACTGACCTGACAGTGAAGAACCCCCTGCGCAGTTTAAGATTAAACCACTTCACAAATCCCACAAGAAGAATCTTCTTAGATTTTTTATGTCAGCTGCTCGCCAACTCCTAACGCAACACTAGAAGTCCCCAGTTGTACCCCTGCTCCCTCAGCGGATTGCCTTAATGAATGATGCTATGCTCATGGAGGAGATGCTGGCGAGAGAGAGAGAGATAAACATCTCAAAACATGGTATATAGGAACTCACTATTCTTCCTCAGATAACTTATTGAATAACCTTGCTTCAGTTTGAATTGCCTGATATAGATATTCAAAGATGTACCATTTTATGCCTTGTAGGGCTATTTGTGGTAGCAGATGCCCCATTAAAGCGGTTGTCTACCCATTTTGTTTACTTTTACCTACAGGTAAGCCTATAAGGCGGCTTACCTGTAGGTAAAATTAATATCTTCTAAACCTGTATGGTTTAGAAGATATTCCCTCTCGAATCCACTGCAGCGTTACGGCGCATGCGGTGACGTCAGACGCCGGCCGAGTGGAGGATGCATAAAGCCGGCATCTCCAGCCCTGGGCGTTTGCTGGAGACTGGGTGCGCACACTAATTCAGAATAATTTGCAGGTAATCGTCCTTCTAACACTTTGAGAGTAGCTGCCTTCTTCTGAGTATGCCCTTAGTACCTTAGATGTCAGTTTAACTTTCTGTTGCGATAAAACTTTTGTCATGTCTTATAGCTCTCCTTATGGCTTTCATGTTATGGTCTATACTGAGTGCATATATGTGAGCAACCAATGGATGACCGACTCTATCTTTATATATGTGGGCGTGAGAGCGCTCTATATATTGTGTTGGTCTGAATGTACAGGTCCTTTTGGATCCTCTTTGCTTTGTATCTGGCTAGCAATACTCTGATAGAATTTGGATGTTTGCTTTACTACCATTGTGATTGCAGTACTCTTAGAACCTCTTTTTTACTTTTGCTTTTACCTGTAGGTGATCTAAAAGTAGTACATACCCGTAATTTGGGAAACATAGGTTGATACTGTTCATCTTATGGCTGGTCTCCTCAATATTAAATTGCGGATCGTAATTTTGACTTTTCCCTGCCAACATTTGCGACTTCCTGTCGCTTGTTCAGAATACAGCGCCCCCAGTGTAATTTCAAATCTTTGGTTGGATGATATAAGTTCAAGTTCATTTTTATTTCTACTTTAGTTCTTCTATATGCAATTATATAATTGAGACACTTTGTCCCTTTTATGCCATACACACATTGGTGATTGGCATGTTTTTCACATATATTGATATTAGAATCTTTGGAACTAGGTTGTCCTTGTCATATGAAAAGGTTTTTTTATGATATTCCTTATTATTTCCATCTTAGCCTGGACTTTGTGCATCCTCTACAATCGCTTTTCTAGGTCCACTTTGGAATTTGGGGTTGACTGGCCTTGGCGTCTGTGGGTGGTGCCTGCCTTGGTAAGTGTACCAATTCATGTGGGGGTTCCACTTAGTCACCTAGGGGGAGCAGCCTTAGGTCACATATCAACGAGTAGTAATTATATTGTTGAAATGTCTGCTAACATTTTGTATTTTCACTTATTGATTTATTTAAGAGCATGTGGTTGGTGGGTGTCAACAAAATCCCCCGAGGAAGCCTGTGATAGGCGAAACATGTCGGGATAATTCTTGACTCATCCTCTTCACCTTCGTCTGGGTAACTCCCAGTCTAAAGAACAATGTCCACTTGTTTTTAATGTGCCGTATAAGTATTTTGACTTTGTGTGTTTTTTTATCAATTGTGTACTAATAAAAATGTGATATTTTTTATATACAAGATATTATTGATTCTTGTTACTCTGCACCGTATAATCCCATCTGGGAACCTTCCTCCACCAATACTACCCAGAAATTAATTCTCATCCGTTAATGCGGCAACTTTTGCGCAAACCAATAAACACCGACTGCGATTTTTTTTTACCAAAAATATGAGGAAGAATATAAATCGGCCAAAATGATGAAAAAAAATGTTTTTAATATTTTTTTTGGGATTTGTATTTTAGCAATAAGAAATTTGGGTTTTTTTGCAAAATTGTCGCTCTTCTTCTGTTTATAGCAGTGATCAGAAATGATGCAGAGGGGATCAATTACCACCAAAAGAAAGCTCTATCTGTGGGAAAAAAAGGACGCAAATTTTGTTTGGGTACGTCGTCGCACGACCGCGCAATTGTCAGTTAAAGCGACGCAGTGCCAAATTGCAAAAAGTGCTCTGGTCCTAAAGTGTGAAATCCTTCCAGGGCTGAAGTGGTTAAGCTTCCTCTGGACTTTGTCCTGATAGACTACAATTAGAGAATACTTGTTATAAACAGAAAATATTTTATTTTAATATATAAAAACATAACCATTTAGCATATAGGAATAGTGAACGAAAAGATTGTGGGGTTTACTTGGCTGTCAGAGCTCCAGAGACAGAGTGATCAGGGGGACGGACACAGGAGATGTAGGGTTAGGCTGGATTTGGACACAAAATATCTAAATGTAAATATTACCATATATTATATTAGGGGGACATGTACCATATAATAAGAGTGCATGCAAATATAGAAGGAGGTAAGGTCCATACCTTATATTAAACCCCCTAGAGGCAAGACACATTCTTCCCATTGAATGTTAACAAGATTCATATGTGTGGAGTGTCTGTATAAATAATATAGAGAGGATTTAATGCATTACAAGATATAGGCAGTAGCAGCAGAGCTGGCTATCCACCTAAAGTAAACACATCGCTCATATGCAGCCAAACAATGAGACCAAAATGATCGATCCTCCAAAACAGTGACTCAGCCCAACAAAGACTCCTCTCAAAAGGAGGATCACTAAGAAAAATATGGGTAGTGCAAAAAATAAATAAAAATAAGTGTCAAACAGGCGTAAGCCCAGACACATACCTGAAGAGCATATGTATGTAGTATCTCCCCAAACGCCCCGAGGGGGTTCGTCAGAGGAAGGTAGTTACACCAGTCCCTTCTGGAGCTGAAAGACACAGTTTGGATTCATGAGGGCACAAGGGACCAAGAAGAAAAATAAAATAGCGATAACACAGGGAAAGCTGTTTAAAGCCGGTATGTACCGTACAGCCTGGAAAATGTACTCGGCATCCAGCCCTAATATATCCCCCATCGCAGCACGTGCACGCCACCACGCAAGGTGGATGACGCCAAAGGGCGCCGCTGGACTGCAGCACCATCGCGTGTTGCGACGTGCACTCCATCACTGAATTTTCACAAGAGTTCCCTAATGTGGAGATTGCAACTTTTGTCACTGGGTTTTTGAGAACAAAACCTTTTATTTACCAAATGGTAGGCTTGCACACCATACAACATCGCGTCGACTGGCATTGCCTGCATAATGTTCTGTGAATGCGGAGCATTCTATGTGGGCAAGACTAAACACAGATTTTGCCGTAGAATTAAGCACCATATCTACTATGGCAATAAAACCATCCTTTCCACACCAATTAAGCAGACACCTAGGCGTATATCATAACAGCACAGAGGTGGTTCGTTTTGCAGCATTAGAGAGAATATTGGAAAATCCAAGGGGAGGAGAATTCGACAAGATAATTTTGCAACCTGAAACACGGTGGATATATAATTTAAAAGCCACCGAAAAACCGGGCTTAAATGAAGCCCTTAGCTATAAAAGCCTTTTAACAATTAAATTTTCTTTATATGCAATATCTCTCATTACATTTACTTGGAATTCGTGTCTATTATTCTTTATGCATTTATTCTCCCTTTATAATTTTCTGTTTGATTATTTACTTATATCCCTTTATGCATTTACTAGGACCTTGTCCGCAATTCAACATTCGGTTTTTGACCATGCATACATCCTGTACACCATTTATTTGTCCTTGGCTTACTGTGCTCCGGAGCCATTTCAGGGGGGCGGGCATATGCGCTCCACACATCTCTCGTTAGATATGTCTGCAGGGCCGTCCCGGGGCAGACTTGGGGACGTGGCGATTCCCTCCTCTGGCCCCGCCTCCTCCCCGTTGGCTTGCTCTACACTCGGCGCAGCCTCTCTCTTGGGCATGCGCCGTGTGTTGGTGTGCACGTCGTGACACGCGTTGGCGCTGTGGTCCAGCGGCGCCCTTTGACGTCTTCCACCCTGCATGGTGGCATATGCGTGCCGCTTGGGGGATATATTAGGGCTGGACGCTGAGTACATGGCGTTCATGGCGGCAAACATCTGACACCTATTTTCCAGGCCGTAAGTTCGGCGCCATTCCACGAGTTTGCGCAATTTTAAAATGTGACATGTTCGGTATCTATTTACTCGGCATAACGTCATCTTTCACATTATGAAAAAAAATTGGCCTAACTTTACTGTTTTGTTTTTTTTTTTTTAATTCATGAAACGTTTTTTTCCCCAAAAAAGGCGTTCGAAAAATCGCTGCACAAATACCGCATGACATAAAAAGTTGCAACAACCTCCATTTTATTCCCTAGAATCTTTGCTAAAAAACATATATAATGTTTGGGGATTCTGAGTAATTTTCTAGCAAAAAAATGATTTGTAGGAGAGGAGTGCCAGAAATGGCCCGGATGCGAAGTGGTTAAACAGCATTACCCTGGGTTAACGCTATTTTATTTTGCTTCTTGGTCCCTTGTGCCCTCATGACTCCAAACTGTCTTTCAGCGCCAGACGGGATTGGTGTAACTACCTTCCTCTGATGAACCCCCTCGGGGAGATACTACGTGGATATGCTCTTCAGGTATGTGTCTGGGCTTACACCTGTTTGACACTTATTTTTATTTATTTTTTGCACTACCCATATTTTTCTTAGTGATCCTCCTTTTGAGATATACACACACATCCCTTTTGTACAGACTTCCTGACGCTGCTGTTGGGCTGAGTCACTGTTTTGGAGGATCGATCATTTTGGTGTTATTGTTTGGCTGCATATGAGCGATGTGTTTACTTTAGGTGGATAGCCAGCTCTGCTGCTACTGCCTATATCTTGTAATGCATTAAATCATCTCTATATTATTTATACAGATACTCCACACATATGAATCTTGTTAACATTCAATGGGACAAATGTGTCTTGCCTCTAGAAGGTTTATTATAAGGTATGGACCTTACCTCCTTCTATATTTGCACGCACTCCTATTATATGGTACATGTCCCCCTAATATAATAAAATAATATAATATTTACATTTAGATATTTTGTGTCCAAACCCAGCCTAGTCCTACATCCCATGTGTCCGCCCCCCTGATCACTCTATGTCTATGGAGCTCAGACAGCCAAGTAAGCCCCACAATCTTTTTGTTCACAATTCGTATATGCTAAATGGTTATATATTTATATATTAAAATAAAATATTTTCTATGTTTATAACACATATTCTCTAATTGTAGTCTATCAGGACAAGGTCCAGAGGAAGCTTAAAAGCGAAACGCGTCAAACATATCGACTTATTGCATGTATACAGTATCTGGTACTACATATTGTATCATATCCTGGTGTAATTTAGTCCTATATCCTGTAGACTGTCTATGCTCCTGTTAGGTACTCTTTCTGTATGGGTACCCACTTATTTTCTGCATTGTAGTCTACATTAGACATTTTTAACTTTATATGTAATAAAAAAATATAGTTTATTATAGTCTCAGTCTCGTGTGCGCCTACAAAGTCCGCCCTTTTCTATAGAGGTTTTCCTGTATATTTTGCATTTTGACTTATAGGACGGTGGCACGCCTTGGGAGGCAATCTTTCCCCCTATATTCAACCTAAGATTAAACTGCTTCTCCTCCAGTCTCATTGTGTGGTCTCTTGTCCTCTTACACTCCCTGAGACTGAACAGTTTTTTTCCTATGCTGGGATCCCCATTGAGGTATTTGCAGATCGCTATCATGTCTCCCAAGCGTCGTTTCTCCAGAGAGAATAAATTTAGTGTTTGCAGTCGTTCCTCTTCATTTAGGTCTTCCAGTCCCCTTATAAGTTTTGTTGCCCTTCTTTGCACGCTCTCCAGCTCCAGCACATCCCTTCTGAGGACTGGTCACCAGAACTGGACGGAATACTCCAGATGGGGCCCTTACCAGTGTTTTATAAAGTGGCAGGATTGTTGGTTTATCCCTGGAGTATATCCCCTTTTTTATACATGCTAATTTTCTGCCTGTTTTGGTAGCTGCAGCTTGACATTGCATGCTATTGCTCAATCTGTCATCTACTAGGACCCCCAGATCCTTCTCCATCCCCGATTCAACCAGAGGCTCTCCCCCTAGTGAGTACTTTGCATTTATGTTTTTTTGCCCCCAAGTGCATTACTTCCACATTAAACCTCATTTGCCATTTGTCTGCCCACTCCATTATTTTGTTCAGGTCATTCTACAAAATTTCAATATCCTATTATTTCTCTGCTTAACTTTGTATCATCTGCAAAAACAGACTGAGTTATTAATCCCTTCCCCTATATCATTAATGAATAGATTGAATAGAAGACAAAACCTTGGGGTACCCCACTCGTCACTCCAGACCAGTCTGAGTACATGTCATTTATCACCACCCTTTGGACACAAGCCTGTAACTAGTTCTTTACCCAAGAACAAACCTTATGGTCCATGCCTGCTGACCTCAGCTTGTAAATCAAACATTTATGGGGAACTGTATCAAAAGCTTTTACAAAATCCACGTACACTAAATCCACAAGAGAAAACGGAGTTGGCAGCGCAAACACGGGAGTGAGGCTTGGGGGAGCCCGGTCAGATTGAGGGTTGGGGGAGCCCGGTCAGATTGAGGCTGCGTGCTCTTGGGGGGGGGGGGGGGGGGACCC
>BLSH010098965.1:723050-736019 GCA_018402905.1 Glandirana rugosa | reverse complement strand
AAAAAAAAAAAAACCATGTTGGCTACCTCCTCCTACTCCTCTACCACCGCCACTTCCACCTACACTGCCACGGTCACGGCCTAGTCAACCTCTAGACTCCTACTCCACATCCACCCCCCTTCCCATTTTTTTTATTTGATTTTAATTTATTTTCCCTCTCCCCATTTTTTGTAGGGCACTTGCCCTAGTTTGAAGATGATTTTAGAACAGTTATATGGCTTCTACCGTTAATTAATACTTTTCAGACACAGTTTGAAGATGATCCACATTCACCTCCATTTTTGCATTTTTTATGTTTTTATTTTTTTAAAAATATTTAAAGTTATTTCCCTGTCCCCATTTTTTTGTAGGGCACTTGCCCTACCCTTACCCCCATTTTACTTCCTTTTGCAGCCCTCTGGGGCTTTCCAGCCATTTTTGTACCTAAAAGTTCGGGTCCCCATTGACTTCAATGGGGTTCGTTGTCCGTGCGATCGTTCAGGTTCCGTCCGGACCCGGACTTTGTCCCAAAGTTCGGACGGACCAGCAGAACCCGAACGTCCAGGTGTTCGCTCAACTCTAGTCTTTGATAAACGTGGAAAGAAAATGAAAACGCTTTTATTTTTACACAAAGTGGACAATTTATAAGAAATTCTTACACATAGCCTGTACATAGCAAAAATTAACCCCGAAAATATATTCTGCTACTCATCTCGAGTATGTCAATACCACATGTGTTAGACTTTTACACAGGCTGGCCACATAGAGAGGTCCAACATGCAGGGAGCACCATCAGGCATATAATTTACACATATAATTTCCTAACCATCTGCTACAATTTTGAAGGCCCTGCGGCACCAGGACAATAGAATTACCCTCAAAATGACCCCCTTTTTGGAAAGCAAACACACCAACGTATATTCTATGAGGCATTATGAGTCTTTTGTACGGTTAATTTTTTTCCACAAGTCTTCGGAAAACGTGGGAAGAAAATGAAAACATATTTTTATTTCAGTTTTCAATTTATGGTTGAATATGTTTTTATTAAGAAATAAAGAAATCTTGATACATATTGTCGGCTCATATAAACACAATAAGGGATAATCAGTGTGCACCTCATCATATACAAGACATTTCAGGTATCATGGTCATTGCATAGATACATATCGATATATAGATGTATTACGGTATATCAAACTCTATAAGTGTATCAGTCGTCAGAAAGACCGTCATTGCTTGGAACATAACCAGACTGTGTTCAGGAGGATATCCAACAAGTTGACAGCAATCTAAGTATACATCATAAAAAGTCTTGTGGGGTTTGTTAGGGTCCCCTTCGCTCCGTGTCCCATATAGGGGCCCAGGGGAAAGGGGGGGAAACCTCCAGAGTGATGGCTCAAATTTATAGCAATATTCTGTTCAATTTTACATGTTGAGGTGTATCACTGTTAATTATCAAGACCAAATAAAAAGAGAGGGAGAAAGAAGAGAAGAAAAAGAAAAAGAAAAACAAAGAGCAAAGGGGGAAAGATTAAGATAGAATGGAAAGGAAGACAGGCAAAATATATAGAGAGAAAGCTTAGAGATAGCAGCAAAGAGGGGGCAAGGAAGGTAGGAGGGAGGGGGGGGGGTTCGACCAGTCTCATATGTAGTGAACCGGTAATCTATAGGACTGAAATAAAAACCTAAGCGCGTCTACCATTGGATGAAATCTTCACCCGATTGGAGCGGAGGGTTGCGTGAGTTGAAGTTTGAGTTTGTCAGACGTGGAATAATGAATCCAGACAGTCCATAATAGTTTGAATTTGTCCCATGTATCTTGTACTTGGGCTACCTGTTCCTCCATCAGCATGATTCCATTCACCTCTTCCACCCATTTAGAGTAGGGAGGGGTGGTGGAGTTTTTCCAGTATTTTGATATAAGTTGCTTACCTGCCGTAAGAAAGAAACGTAATAGTCTCGATTTTTGCGTTTTGACTGAGTCAGGTAATATAGGTAATAGAGCAATAGAGGGGCTAGGGGTTAAAGGATCACTATATATGTCTGTATAGGTTTGAAATATCTGAGTCCAGAGAGGCTTTATGAGTGGACATTCCCACCAGATGTGCATGAAGGATCCCCTCCCTTGGTGACACCCCCAACACACCTCTGTGCATGAGGGAAAGATTCGGTGCAGAGTGGTAGGTACATAGTACCATATTGTTAGTACTTTGTAATTTTTCTCCTGTGCATAACTGGATATTGATGATTTATGGGTGAACAGAAAGGACTTCTGCCACTCCACGTCCGATATCTCCCTCCCCAGCGACTCTGACCAGACCTTAGTATACGTTGGCAGTTCAGGGTAAATATTGGACTGAATTATTCTATAGATCTCAGAGAGCGAATGGCGTGGGACCTCGGATAGTGTGCATAAGTGTTCTTATAGCCGAAGACTCCTATGAGCTTGTTTAGTGGCATGTAAGGTCCTACAGAATGAAGCAAGATGAAATTTGGTGAGCCAGGGGAGTTTATCAGATTCCCCTGAGTGACCTTCCAAAAATTCTCCGGTGGACTGGTGAACAAAGTTTCGTGCTGTGGGCCAGGAGTTTCTATCATACGCGGCGAAGGAAGGGGCCCCCATACTTTCAGGGATTTCAGGGTGATCAAATAATGGGGACAGAGGGCTAGGATCTGATGATAAGATGTATTTGTCTCTTCTCTTATACCATAACTGTAAGGCGGAGACGGTCAAGGGTGATAATGTGTGGTATTGTCTGTAGGTGGACACATGACCCCAAAGGAGAGCACGTAGGTCTACGGGAGAGGTATCCTGTTCCACTGTAACCGACAGTTTGGTAAGTGGTCGTGGAAACCATTCAAGAAGTCTAGAAAGTATAGCTGCCGAATGATATATGTCAAAGTCAGGTAGGCCCAACCCACCTCTCAATTTGGGTTGAGATAAAAGTTGATGTTTGAGTCTCGGGTGTTTCCCCTGCCAAACGTAGTTAATTGTCAAGGTCCTAAGAGTGCGAAAAAACGCCATCGGGAGGGTAATAGGGAGAGTTTGAAACAAATAGAGGAATTTTGGTAAAATGTCCATCTTCAAAACACTTATACGCCCGAACCAGGACAGATTGGTGTCTGATCGGGATTCTAGTGATCGTCAAATTTTGGTCAAAAGTGGGCTGTAATTAAGAGAGTAAATGTCGTTGTAATGTCGTGGTATTGCAGTACCTAAATATGTTATTGCTTTCTGTTTCCATTGAAACTGGAAGTTAGATTGAAGTAGAGAAAGCGTGTGTTGAGGGAGAGATATGTTAAGGGCTTCGGTCTTAGATATATTAAGCTGGTAGTTACTGTGACACCCAAATCTGCGTATCTCCTGTAGTATGGTGGGTATACTGATCAGGGGTTGTGTGACATATAACAAGAGGTCGTCTGCATATAGAGCAAGTTTGTTGTTGGTTGAAGCGGTGGGTATACCATGAATGGACGGGTTCGCTCTCAGAGCTTGGGCCAAGTGTTCAATTATCAATGCGAATAGTAGGGGTGATAAAGGACACCCCTGTCTGGTACCATTCGCGATAGTCAGTGGGGGGGGGGTTGAATACCATTAACAAGGACTGCAGCTGTGGGAGATGAGTAGGCCGCCATAATGCGTTGGAGCATGATCGGGCCTAGACCAATTTGTTCTAAAGTGTGTCGCAGAAATGGCCAACTAACCCGATCAAATGCCTTTTCCGCGTCACACGATAAAAGGCAAGTAGGTATATGACGTTTTTGAGCATAAGATATAAGATGAAGGGTTTTTGTGGTGTTGTCCCTGGCTTCACGGCCAGGGACAAACCCCACTTGATCCCCATGTATGAGGGAAGGTAATAAGGGGGATAATCGATTGGCCAGAATCTTGGTATAGAGTTTAAGGTCTATGTTTAATAATGAGATGGGTCTATAGTTGCTACATAAAGACGGATCTTTTCCCGGTTTAGGAATAACAGCTATCTGAGCCCTTAGTAGCGATGGAGGGGGGGGGGGTTTCCAGCTGTAATAGAATTGAAGGCAGAGGTTAATAATGGTGCAAGTTGGTGTGCAAAGGTTTTAAAGAAGCGGGCTGAAAATCCGTCTGGTCCCGGACTTTTCCCGTTCTTCAAAGTTTTGATCACTTGGAGGAAGTCTGAGGTGGTAAGAGGCGCTTCTAGAGCTTCAACTTCAGCCGGTGGTATGACGGGTAACGCTGTATCTTGGATGTATGTAAGCAAGTCTGTATGACCTAATGAAGCAGAAGCGTTGTCTTGTGGTGAGGCAGTTTGTGGGAGATTATATAGGGCCTGATAATAAGATCAAAATTCTTCCGCTATGTCCGTATTCTTGAAAATTTTACCCTTTGTTGGGGACTGTAAGAAGGGAATTGAAGCCCTAGCTCCTCTTGGATGAAGGGTGCGGGCAAGATGTTTGCCTGGTTTGTTGGCTTGGGAATAATGCATAGCCCTGCCTTTATCCCTAGCTATTAGAGAGCGTTCTGAGAGGAGCCTCAGAAGATCTCTGCGAGCATTCGAAAGGTCAATAAGAGTTTCATTATCAAGAGTATGTTTATGGGTAGCCTCTAATGCAGAGATCTTGGAGAAAAGAGCAGATATTTCGGCTAATCTCATCTTTTTGAGTCTTGCGCCTTGTTGTATGAGAGTACCTCTCAGAACACATTTAAGAGCTTCCCATTTTATAAGAGGTGGCGTATTGTCAGCAGCGTGATCGGATATGAAGTCCCTAACGGTCTGTGATGTGCTCTGAATACAGACTGAATCGCGTAATAAGTTATCGTTCAGTCTCCATGTGTATCCATGCCTACGAGGAGGCGGGGAACCCATGGAGAGGTGCACGGGTGCATGGTCAGACCATAATGTCATACCAATGGAGGCATTAGGTTGGGAGTCTAGGAGAGTCTGGGAGATGAGAATATAATCTATTCTACTGTATGATGTGTGTGCAGGAGAATAGTAGGAGTAATCTCTGCCTGACGGGTTCAAAACCCGCCAGACATCTACTAAGGAGAGGTCTGCCAATATTGCACGTATCTTGGTCAGAGAGGCTGGGGAGAGAGAAGACTTACCGGACGATGTGTCCAACCGGGGTATCAGGGCACAGTTCAAGTCTCCGCCCATGAGGATGTTTGTGGTACCGAACTTTCGAAGTTTAGATGTCACCAAGAGGAGGAATCCAAGCTGATCCTGGTTGGGGAAATAAACATTAACAATTGTATATACAGTTTGAGAGTATTTTATCTTTAAGAAAATAAATCTGCCCAATGGGTCAATCAGCGAATCCAGAATCTCTGGAGAAAAAGATACATGTAGTGCTATAGATACTCCCTTCGAGCGAGCTGATGGGTTAGTACTGTGGAACCAGGTCGGGTAATGCCCAAGAGGGAGTTTTGGAACTGTATCCGACCTGAAGTGGGTTTCCTGCAATAGTAGAATTTGTGTTCGCATTTTGTGGAAGTGATGGAGAATTTGTCTCCTTTTTTCTGGGGTGTTGAGTCCTCTACAATTAAGAGAGGAGATTTTCATAAAGTGATTGTGGGCCATTTCAAGATCCTAAGATTTGAGGTGAGGATTAATACAAAATAGACTAGTCGAACCCGGAGGCGAAGAAGAGGACTGCGGAGAGGGGAGGAGGTGAAGAGAGGGAAGAAAAAGCAGAACCAGAGATAGCAAAGGTGGGCAAAGGGATAGCAAAGATGAGTACTTCCATGTAGGAGTTGTAGTAAAGAGGCCCGAGGGATCGCCTTGTGTATCCACCAGGTGGCGATCTTGCTCAGGATAAGGTGATTTGGTAAATATAAACTGTGTGAGCAGTCATCTTTGCAAGGGAGAGACAAGAGCATGTCTCCTAGAGAACAGTAGGGGTAGAGTAAAAGGAAAACATGAGTAAGCATCAAAACAGACCTTAAGGGTCTAATAAACCAATGAACTAAAGAAGTATCAACAGGGACCGCCATGGGTGCCAGGAACCCTAAGGTGGGGTACGTAACTGACACACAGGGTGTCCCGCACGGATCTACCATAACATCATAGAAAATTTTAACAAGGGTCATATAATATGACGGCAAGGCCCACTGACCGAGCTGGCCATGATAAGGAAACTTGGACCATATCATCTAATATGGCATAAGGAGCGGCCGTGGGCCTGGTTTAGCACAGTTCTCTCATTTGTAAAAAGGGGAGAGAGAAAACAAAAAAAACAAAAGGAAATCAGCACTACAGTTTCCAGTAGGCAGTTCCATGAACTACAGTCAGAGGTTCCAGAGTGATGGATCCCAAAAATAACTTCAAACAGGGGAGTCTTGTGCAAAGGTCTGGAGAGGGGGAACCCTCAATCTCAGCTCCACCAAGCCTGGTGGGTCAGGCTGATAAACAAGATCAGATTCGCAGTAAAACAATATAAGCTCAGAACTGTAACCAACAATGATGGAATGAAAACAGGCAGTACTGTGGAAAACAGAAGCACCCAAAGGTGAATCAAAGGGTTCTGGTATGTGAACCTTGAATTATGAGTTTGTTGGTGATAAAATTAGTTCATCCCTCTGAAGCTTTGGACATTTTGGATCTGGATTGTTTCTTTTTCCCGGTCGTACGTGGTTGCCAACCTTGATTGACAGGGAGGCCAGTCCGGTATGCGTATTTGGGGTAAGGAAAAAGTGCCCAGAAAATTAGGGAGGTCCCCCAAGGTGCGTAGCACCGCAGTTTTACCTTCATGTGTTGCAGATAATTGAAAGGGAAATCCCCAACGGTATTTGATCTGTGTGTCAAAGAGAGCTTTTGTTAGTGGCTTCAATGATCGTCTTAGATCAAGGGTTAGCTTGGACAGATCTGGGAGTAGTAAGATTTGGGAGTCATTAAATTGAATCCGGTCTTGCTGTCTTGCAGCCTGCATTATTTCAGCTTTCACAGCAAAAAAATGGACCCTGCAGATGACATCTCTGGGGTAGAGCGGATCTGGATTTTGGGGGCCCAGGGCTCTATGGACTCTGTCCAATTCCAGGGGTTCGTCCTTCTGCTTTTTGAGGAGTTCATTAAAGATGGCTTTCACCGCAGAGGAGAGGTCTGCTGGCGGCACTGATTCTGGTAGACCCCGTATGCGTATATTATTTCTGCAGGCCCTGTTCTCTTGGTCGTCCTGGTGCAGCATTAATTGTTGAATTTGTGCAGTGTGTTCATGTAGGATAATTTCATGGCTGTTAACAGCTGCAATCGTGTCATCTACACTCTGTTCTATGTCTTCTATGCGCCCTGTGACATCCCTCCTGAGTTCAGATATTTCTTGTTTGTATGCCGACTCCAGCCTCTGGACATAGGCTTCAAAGTCATGTCTGGTAGGCAGGGCCTTGATATAGGCCTCCATGTCCCAGTGAGAACCCGAGTGTTGTGACTCTGGGGAATGGCATCCAGATCTGAGGGAACCCTGTTCGGAGTCTGGGGGAGATCTAGCCCGGAGTCTGGTCTTAATCTGTGAGGAAGTAGGGGAGCTTCCCTGCTGTGAATGGCGTGTGCTGGAGCGAGCCGGCGCCATCTTTGAGGCAGAGGGGCCGCTGTGTAACTGGTCTGAGCGGGCGAAGAATCTGCCTATTTCCCCGTTGTTTTGCTGTCTCGGGGTCTTGTGGGGGTCCCCCTTGCTTTTCCCCCCCATTACCATGCGTTGTGGCCGATTTCAGCTCGTGGATGCTGTGCTAAAAGCCGTCTATGAGGCGATCCGTGCGGGAGCTGGGAGAAGTCGCGTCCGCTCACTCCATGCGTCAGGCCACGCCCCCACAAAGTGGTCAATTTATATGATATTTCGAACACATAGCATGTATATAGCAAAAATAACCCCCCAACATATATTCTGCTACTTGTCCCGAGTATGGCAATACCACATGTGTGAGACTTTTACACAGCCTGACTACATAGAGAGGCCCAAAATGCAGAGAGCACCGTCAGGCGTTCTAGGAGCATAATTACACATAAAATTGCATTCATAACTATCACAATTTTGAAGGCCCTTCAGCACCAGGACAGTGGAATTACCCACAAAATGACCCCATTTTGGACAGCAAACACCCAAGGAATATTCTATGAGGCATGGGCTGCAGATAGGTACTTGGGTACTCTGATGGGCTGCAGATAGGTACTTGGGTAGTCTGATGGGCTGCAGATAGGTACTCGGGTACTCTGATGGCCTGGAGACAGTTACTAATCTGATGGACTGGTAAAAGGTACTTGGGTACTCTGATGGGCTGCAAATAGGTACTCGGTTACTCAGATGGGTTGGTGACAGGTACTCGGGTACTCTGATGGGCTGGTGACAGGTACTCGGGTACTCAGATGGGCAGGTGACAGGTACTCGGGTACTCTGATGGGCAGGTGACAGGTACTCAGGTACTTAGATGGGCAGGTGACAGGTACTCGGGTACGCTTATGGGCTGATGACAGGTACTCGGGTACACTGATGGTCTGGTGACAGGTACTCGAGAACTCTGATGGGCAGGTGACAGGTACTCGGGTACTTTGTTGGGTTGGTGACAGGTCCTCAGGTACTCTGATGGGCTGGTGACAGGTACTCTGGTACTCTGATGGGCGGTGACAGGTACTCGGGTACTTTGATGGGTTGGTGACAGGTACTCAGGTACTCTGTTGGGCGGTGACAGGTACTCGGGTACTTTGATGGGTTGGTGACAGGTACTCGGGTACTCTGATGGGCAGGTGACAGGTACTCGGGTACTTAGATGGGTAGGTGACAGGTACTCGGGTACGCTTATGGGCTGATGACAGGTACTCGGGTACACTGATGGTCTGGTGACAGGTACTCGGGAACTCTGATGGGCAGGTGACAGGTACTCGGGTACTTTGTTGGGTTGGTGACAGGTCCTCAGGTACTCTGATGGGCTGGTGCCAGGTACTCGGGTACTCTGATGGGCGATGACAGGTACTCGGGTACTTTGATGGGTTGGAGACAGGTACTCAGGTACTCTAATGGGCGGTGACAGGTACTTGGGTACTTTGATGGGTTGGTGACAGATACTCAGGTACTTTGATGGGTTGGTGACGGGTACTCGGGTACTCAGATTGGTTGGTGACAGGTACTTGGGTACTCAAATGGGTTGGCGACAGGTACTCGGGTACTCAGATGGGCTGGTGACAGGTACTCGGGTACTCAGATGGGTTGGTGGCAGGTACTCAGGTACTTTGATGGGCAGGTGACAAGTACTCTGATGGGCTGTGACAGGTACTTTGATGGGCTGGGGAGAGGTACTTTGATGGGGTGGTGACAGGTCCTCTTTATTACTGGGGGGGAAATCAGTGTGCTTGGTGTGTACACTAAGCTCTAACAAGCTGTTACCGCAATCTCCTTCTCACATATGGTTGGTGTGTGAGGAGGAGAACCCAGTAACAGCTCGTTACAGAGGTTTGTTTATATCTTGCGACTGGTTGTAATTGGGCACAGCCGGTCACATGGTAAAGAGCCAATTTCATTGGCTCTTTACCCTGATCAGGGCTGGGCTTTGTCCGAGGGAAAAGCCTCAACCCCGATCGCCGCGCTGCGCGCCCCCAGGGGCGTGCACGAGCTGCATGAACGTGGATCTCCATAGTGACCAGCTGTGATTGGACACAGCCGGTCACGTGGCATAGAGCCAAATTCATTGGCTGTTTACCCTGATCGGGGAGGGGCTATGTCCCGAGGGACATGCCCGATCGCCACGCTGCCGACCCCCGGAGGCCCGCAGTAGCGGCAAAAAGCGGCGGATGTCATATGACGCTGTTGGAAAAACTCCAGGCTGGACATCAGTGATTGTTGGAAAACAAGTAGATTCGCTTTATTACATGCGCATGGAGGAGACACGATACAAACAGGTAGCTCAGTCTGCCTGCGTGCAATCCATCTGAAAACAAGGGCTTAAGCTTTTTATAATAATTAATATGCATAAGGCATAGGTGTGTTCTGGGTTGCAACCTAGGGGTGATCATATAATCAACCCAATCAGCGTCCATATCTTCTATTAGCAATCAAGCACTTAAATGGGTGGTTTTCCCATGTGACCGATAGAAAGTGAAACGATACATGGGCAGCGCCATGACAGTTCTAGTTTAAACAGTTTTTTGATAAAAAGTCCATCTTGAAGCCAAAAGGGAGTAGTTCATATCATCACATATCCAAAAGTTTTGTTTTCTCAGGAATAGAAACAAATAATCAAACCGTCTCCTCCGTCACCAGCTGTTTTCTCGTCTCGAGTAAACACATTCATTAGCACATTATAAATCAACATTTTATAGGTTCACATAAAGTATTACTCTAGCTACATTTTAATGAAAGATTCCTGACTTAGCCCATTCTTCCAACAGATGCCCATGCGGATCGAGGGAGGGTTCCTGCCGATGTCATTTTACAATGACTCGCTAAGGAAGTGGTTAAAGTACTTTTGGCACCAATTACAGCCTCAAGACTTTTTGAGTATGATGCTACAAGCTTGGTACACCTATATTTGGGCAGATTCTCCCATTCTTCTTTTCAGGACCTCTCAAGCTCCATCAGGTTGGATGGGGCACACCCACTGTTTCACATGCACGGACCGTCGTAGGGGTATGGCGATTCACGCAATATATATAGTGGCTGGTCGGCATGTGGTTAAAATCACTGCTCCTTTAAAAATGATTGTTGTAAAAACTTTTTTTGCATTGATACATGGGCCCCAGGGCAGTACCCAAGTCCCCATACACTTTTTATGGCAATAACTTGCATATAAGCCTTTAAAATGAGGAGTTTTGACTTTTCATGTTCGTGTCCCATAGACTTTAATAGACTTCACATGTTTGATAGAACTTTTGCTTGTTCCAGATGTTTTGGTGCGAACCGAACCAGGGGTGTTCAGCCCTTCCCTAATGACTGCAATTTATTGCCCATGTTAAGGGTTAGACCCAAAAAAGTTTTAAATTCAGAAACTGTGACAGGTTTTCACTCGAATCGTATGGTAAGGTATGAATTTGGTTTGGTGGCAATGTATTGCAGGGCATAAATATTGAAAGTAAAAGTGAAATATCTGGGCTCAGGTATATCTATGCATATATTAGCTGCTTAGTATGCCTAGATACTCAGCACAACAGATATATGGTATATAACAAGTGCAGCACTCACGAACCCAAAACTAAAATGATAAAAATAAATAGTAATGAAAAATAATCCTATGAATCACCAAGATCTTACCCTCAATGTCTCCCTTGCAAGTATTGACCAGGCTCAACCCTGCTTAGCTTCCAAAATCAGAAAAGATCAGGCTGTCATCATCAAACACTGTCATTGATCACACACAAGAATTACCAAATAATCTGACCCTCCATATACAAGTGGTCACATGCGCATAAAAGGGTGCTCTCTCCAGCCTCCACTCATCCACAGAGACACCAGGAATTTTGTTGTTAGTTGTCACCATATACATCCACCATATACATCCACAACTGGCAGGAAACCCCTGCACCACTGGGAATTAGCTCAGCAGGACCGATGCACATATGATAAAAGAGACACTCCACAAAGCGTAAAACCACCCATAAAAAGGAATTTATTAAGTCTAAGCACTTCCGAAGTCACACAGCATTTCACATGGCACAGCAACATGGTATTCCAGCATCAAAAATGGCCACCATTCCTTCACACATGCTCAGTAGCATGCATCTTGGTCTGCCCTACTAGTTTTGTCCCAAATGACATCATCAGGTGCGGTAAAAAAGGCATATCAATGTGTACCCTGTGCGAGGGCCATGTTTACCTGCACAGGGATGCACCGGTGTTGCATCCCAGTGCATCCCTGTGCAGGTAGTCCCATTGATGTCTATTGGGGCACAGCAGCTGCATGGACATAGGCACTGTTCCCAATCTGACATTCGTGTGGGTGCAATACCTGAAAACAGAGTTAGTTCAAAACTCGCACTTGCATGAATGTCAGATGGGAGTAGCCAGTGCCGGGAAAAGGTCATTTGGTGCCCAGTGCGAAGATGGCAAACTGCGAAGCCAGCTGTGAAATGTGGGAGTGGCTTAAATTGCACTACAAATTGGGCGTGGCTTAAAGGGTGTGGTTTAATAGTCCAAGATGACTTACATAGTGTAGAATGCAGTAATGTTAAATAGGGAATGTACAGTGTGCAGTGTATGGTGGCGGGTAGTATGTGCAGGAGAGGAGTGTGGAGTGTACGGCAGTGGGTAGTATGTGCAGGAGAGGAGTGTATGGAGGTGGGTAGTATGTGCAGGAGAGGAGTGTGGAGTGTATGGAGGTGGGTAGTATGTGCAGGAGAGAAGTGTGGAGTGTATGGAGGTGGGTAGTATGTGCAGGAGAGGAGTGTGGAGTGTACGGCGGCGGTTAGTATTTGCAGGAGAGGAGTGTGGAGTGTATGGAGGTGGGTAGTATGTGCCGAAGGGGAGTGTGGAGTGTATGGAGGTGGGTAGAATGTGCAGGAGAGGAGTGTATAGTGTATGGAAGTGGGTAGTGTGTGCAGGAGAGGAGTGTATAGTGTATGGAGGTGGGTAGTATGTGCAGGAGAGGAGTGTATAGTGTATGGAGGTGGGTAGTGTGTGCAGGAGAGGAGTGTATAGTGTATGGAGGTGGGTAGTATGTGCAGGAGAGGAGTGTATAGTGTATGGAGGTGGGTAGTGTATGCAGGAGAGGAGTGCTGAGTGTATGAAGATGGGTATAATGTGTACATGAGGAGTGTGGAGTGTACAACGGTGGGTAGTATGTGCAGGATGATGTCAGTAGGGCAGTGAATGGTGTCAGTAGTTCTTTATTTTTATTATTCTTTTTTTACAATTTGATTTTTTTGTAACATTTTTCATTGCTTCAAAATGCTTTTTGGGGGGCAGTGGATGGTGTATGGCAGTGCATTTTTTTTTTTTATTTTTTTTTTTACAATTTAATTTTTTAAATTATTTTTACAATTTATTTTTGTATTTTTTGTTTTTTCTCAATGATTGGGGGTGGGGGGTGGG
>BLSH010098965.1:704795-719222 GCA_018402905.1 Glandirana rugosa | reverse complement strand
ACTCTCCAGAAGAGGAAGAAGCTCTGAAGTAAAACAGTCAGGGAGGTTTCCAAGAACATTGTTTTTTTCTTCATTTTAAGTTATACACATTCATTCTAAATGGTGAAATTAATTTTGAATAGCCAATGGCATATTCATCCAGCAGGTCAAAAAGATTGTTAAGAAATAGGTTTCTTTTCATATTTAAAGATTTTTATTGATTTTTCAAATAGTACAGAAAATCGCTAGAAAGAAAAATTACATCCAGCATGAAGGTAAACCGAAGGGTAGGGACAATACAAGGGAAAAGGTAAAGGAGGGGAAAAGGGAAAAAACAACAAAGGTAGAAGGATATTGCCATTGCTCATCAATACATTGAATCTTACATGTACATCAACTTCAATTATGCCAAACAGATTTGTTACATAACTGAATCACTTATGCCTCATTTTAACATATGCTATTGTGTTCAATTAGTTGGAGTTTGGAATTTGGTACTCTTATTCATTGAGGAAAAGAAGAGCGTTAGTAATTACCCTGCTTACCCCAATGGGTTCATACTGTAAGCAGGGATATGTGAATAAGAGGAACAAATCTTTATTAGTCTCAAGTTATCATTAGAAGGAAAGTTGAGAAATAGGTTTCTTAGAGAATCTGAAGTTACATTTGCATTGAAGGTGAATACAGAAATCATCAATACAAAGAATAAAATATTTTTTTTCACCATGGTGTACTCCTAATTAATCTGCTACATAAAAACAGTCTGTTGACTGCCCTGTCAAATATAGCAATGCTGCTTTAGAAATTATATTTGTCAAATTGCTACGTTTCCATTCCCATTGCCCTCTCCCTATAAGCCTGTAAACAAATAAGGTTTCACTGACAAAAAGTGTAGCTGCTGACTTTTAACAATCGGACACTCACCTGTCCCAGGCTCCAGCAATGCGGTCGACTGAGGGCTCGCTCTTCACCCTCTCCCCTCGGCGGCGCCGGCATCACAAGTGTGTGCACCCTGCTTTGGCTTTAAAGCCAGGCACACACTGCGCATTAGCATATCTTCTGGGACCTGTGACATGTCCCAGAAGATCGCTGAGAGGGAGGGGGAGGAAGGGGAACCTCCATCTGGCTCCTTGGCTCCAGGAGAGGAAGTGGACCTGGGACCCTGTGAAAACAGGGTCCCTGGCCCCCCAAATAAATGGCATGCCAATTGTGGCATGTTTGGGGGTCACCTTCCTTTAAAGCGTAAGTTCCATTTTTTAGTTTAACTCCGCTTTAACATATGTAATCCATGCTCACTGCCACCATGCTGACGTGAGTGTTTGGATTGATTCACAGAAGAAACTACAGTCCTGTGGACCCGGAGGAAGGGGATGACCTAAACCCCTGCAACTCTGCAACTTTCCTTCAATTACCATATGTGACCATATAGTTACTTGTTCCCACTGTGCTGAGATCCTTCCTGTGGTGCCTGCTTGGTGCAAAGCTTCTTCAGAATCTTCAGAATCTTCCCAGTCGGGCCCTTCTTCTCCCCCATGAGCATAACATGATCTCTATTCATTCAAAAAAAAAAACCTAGCCAATGCTTTGAATTTTGAGCCACTCTATGCATTGGAAGGTTCTCCACCCACTTGCACTTCCCAGGTTTGGGAGTTAACTTATAGCCAGTTGCATAGAGCTATAATTACTGGTCAGCTGATTTAAAGCCATCAGGATATATACAAAGCTGATGTGAGATTTTCCTTTCCTTAATGGAAATCCTCTTATAAAACATAACAGTCAGTATACTGGTGTAAAGTAGATATGTGTGAATCTGTGCCACAGAGCTTGACTTAATGTGCTGTATATAGTGTGTAAAGGTTTAGGAGCACATAGAAAGAATTATATTAAAATGATAAAGGCTTTGCAGCTACTAAGCTAGGGGGTATTTTTTTCTTTGACTAAGAGCAAAAGATGAAAAAAGTCTGATCTACAGTAAATAACTGAGAGCAAATGTATCAGGACACATGGCTTTATTTTTCTTTAAATATATGTACTATATATCCATTGAAAATATATCTATGTATATGTATTACAAGTTTTCAAAGATTATGTATAAAAGCTATTAAACTGAAAAAGTCTCACACATGTAGTATCCCCATACTCTGGAGTAGCAGATTGTGTTTAAGGCTGGGGTCACACTTGTCCGACAAACGGACCGACATTGTGAGCACAAGTCGCATTACGTCACAAAATCAATGTTTCCCTACGAGAGCCGTCTTAACTGGTCCGACACAAGTCGGTCCAACTTTGAAAAAGGTTCCTGTACTTCTTTTGGTCCGACTTTGGTCCTACTTCAACCCATTGAATATCATTGAAGTAGGATCAAAGTCGGATACTTGTTCTAACCATCCGACTTGGTGATTACAGCAGCAGTAAAAGGAATTTATCTCACACTGGGATTGTTTTGATTGGTCAAAGGACAAGTCACTATCTCAAAGTCGGAGCAAAATCGTATCTTGTTCATTCAAGTCGGATGGAAGTAGGACCAAAGTAGAACAGAAGTAGGACCGATGTTGCCGGGCAAAGTAGGATCAAAAGTCTGACCGTTTTTGTGTCAGATAGTGTGAACCCAGCCTTAGGATGTAATCATAAGTACGTTGTGTGTGAAACACGTCCATGTTATGTTTGAATTAGGCTGGGTTCACACTATCCGACAAAAAAACGGTCTGATCCTACTTTGCTGTGCGATTTACGGTCCTACATAGGGTCAAAGTCGGACCGTTTTTCTGTGAAGAGGGATCCGACTTTGATCTGGACAATACCAGGCACCTTGTGCTCTGGGAATCTTGAAGGGGAACTCCACGCCAAATTTAAAAAACAAAATGGCATGGGGCCCCCCTCCAGGAGCATACCAGGATCTTTGGTCTGGTATGGATTTTAAGGGGAACCCCCACGCTGAAAAAACGGTGTGGGCCCCCCCAAAATCCATACCAGACCCTTATCCGAGCACGCAGCCCTGCAGGCCAGGAAAGGGGGTGGGGACGAGCGAGCGCCCCCCCCCCTCCTGGACCATACCAGGCCGCATGCCCTTAACATGGAGAGTATAGGTGCTTTGGGGCATGGGGGGCTCTGAGCTCCCCACCCCAAAGCACCTTGTCCCCATGTTGATGAGGACAAGGGCCTCTTCCCGACAACCCTTGCCGGTCTGCGGGCGGGGACTAATTGGAATCTGGAAGCCCCCTTTAACAAGGGGGCCCCCAGATCCTGGCCCCCCACCCTATGTGAATGAGTATGGGGTACATTGTACCCCTACCCATTCACCTGAAAAAAAAGTGTAAAGTAAAAAACACACTACACAGGTTTTTAAAATCTTTTATTAAATCAGCTCCGGCTTCTTCTCCCCTCTCCGGCTCTTCTTTCTTCTGCTCTTTTGCTGGGTCTTCTGTCTTCTGAGGGGTCTTCTTTCTTCTCCTTCTCTGCGGCGTCTTGTGCTCTTTTGCGAGTCTTCTCCGCTGTCCTCTTCCCCCTGTTCTTCCTCTCTTCTTCTTCCCATGTTGACACGACGTGATCTCCTTCACGAATGCCCTTTCCGCTGTGTGCTGTCCCTTATATTGGCATGGGGCGGGGCTATCCGCTGACATCACAGAGCAGAAGAAAGAAGAGCCGGAGAGGGGAGAAGAAGCCAGAGCTGATTTAATAAAAGATTTTAAAAACCTGTGTAGTGTGTTTTTTACTTGACACTTTTTTTCAGGTGAATGGGTAGGGGTACAATGTACCCCATACTCATTCACATAGGGTGGGGGGCCAGGATCTGGGGGCCCCCTTGTTAAAGGGGGCTTCCAGATTCCGTTAAGTCCCCGCCCGCAGACCCCGACAACCACCAGCAAGGGTTGTCGGGAAGAGGCCCTTGTCCTCATCAAAAAGGGGGCAAGGTACTTTGGGGTGGGGGGCGCATTTCCAGAAGCGACGTCACTTCCGGTTTACTCAGCAGCAAATGGCGTCGGTTTTAAAAAAATGAACAGTATTCAGAATCGCTGTTTTTGTCGATTTGAATACTGTAAAGTGCAAAGGAGGGATTTTAGACCCCCCATCCCTCCATAAAGAGTACTTGTCACCATATATTACTCTCACAAGGGATGTTAACATTCCTTGTGATAATAATAAAAGTGATCAGATTTTTTTTTAAACAAACAGTGTTAAAAAAACAAATAAAATAAAATAAATAAATAAAATGTAAAAAAAAAGTAAAAAAAAAAAAATGTAAAGTGCCACCGTCCCCGCACATGAAAACGGTGTTCAAACCACACATGTGAGGTATCGTCGTGATCGTGTGAGCGATAACTCTACCAAAAGACCTCTTCTGCATCTCTAACCTGTTAACCGTTAAAGCCTCGCCTATGGAGATTTTTAAGTACCGGGGTTTGTCACCATTCCGTGAGCGTGCGCAATTTTCAACTGTAACACGTATGGTATCTATTTACTCGGCGTAACATCCTCTTTCACAATATACAAAAAATTGGGCTAACTTTACTGTTGTCTCATTGTTTAACTCAAAAAAGTGATTTTTTTCCACAAAAATTGCGCTTGAAAGACCGCTGCACAAATACCGTGTGACAAAAAGTATTGCAACGATCGCCATTTTATTCTCTAGGGTGTTTAAAAAAAATGTATATAATTTTTGGGAGTTCTAAGTAATTTTCTATAAAAAAACTGATTTTAACTTGTAAACAACAAATGTAAAAAAGGGCTCCGGGGGTTAAGGGGTTAAAAGCTGTATATATTTTAAGACACCACGTCAAGTGTACTATATACCGTACATACACCCCTGAATGCACTATAATGCCCTAATATATAGTGTACACTCAATACGCTTTGTATATATATATACAGTTTCTCACAAAAGTAAGTACACCCCTCACATTTTTATAAATATTTTATTATATCTTTTCATGTGACATCACTGAAGAAATTACACGCTGCTACAATGTAAAGTAGTAAGTGTATAGCTTGAATAACAGTGTAAATGTGCTGTCCCCTCAAAATAACTCAACACACAGCCATTAATGTCTAAACTGCTGGAATCAAAAGTGAGTACACCCCTAAGTGAAAATGTCCTAATTGGGCCCAATTAGCTATTTTTCCTCCCCTGTGTCATGTAACTCGTTAGTGTTACAAGGTCTCAGGTGTGAATGGGGATCAGGTGTATTAAATTTGGTGTTATCACTATCACTTTCTCATACTGGTCCCTGTAAGTTCAACATGGCAAAGAATTCTCTGAGGATCTGAAAAAAAAATAATTGTTGCTCTACATAAAGATGGCCTAGGCTATAAAAAGATTTCCAAGACCCTGAAACTGAGCTGCAGCATGGTGGCCAAGACCATACAGCAGTTTAACAGGATAGGTTCCACTCAGAACAGACCTCGCCATGGTCGACCAAAGACGTTGAGCGCACGTGCTCAGCGTCATATCCAGAGGTTGTCTTTGGGAAATGGACATATGAGTGCTGCCAGCATTGCTGCAGAGGTTGAAGGGGTGGGGGTTCAGCCTGTCAGTGCCCAGACTATACGCCACACACTGCATCAAATTGGTCTGCATGGCTGTTGTCCTAGAAGGAAGCCTCTTCTTAAGATGATGCACAAGAAAGCCTGCAAACAGTTTGCTGAAGACAAGCAGACTAAGGACATGGATTACTGGAACCATGTCCTGTGGTCTGATGAGACCAAGATAAACTTATTTGGTTCAGATGGTGTCAAGAGTGTGTAGCGGCAACCAGGTGAGGAGTACAAAGACAAGTGTGTCTTGCCTACAGTCAAGCATGGTGGTGGGAGTGTCATGGTCTAGGGATGCATCATTGCTGCCGGCACTGGGGAGCCACAGTTCATTGAGGGAACCATGAATGCCAACATATACTGTGACATAATGAAGCAGAGCATGATCCCCTCCCTTTGGAGACTGGGCCGCAGGGCAGTATTCCAACATGATAACAAGCCCAAACACATCTCCAAGACAAATACTGCCTTGCTAAAGAAGCTGAGGGTAAAGGTGATGGACTGGCCAAGCATGTCTCCAGACCTAAACCCTATTGAGCATCTGTGGGGAATCCTCAGGAGCACAAGGACTCTAACATCCACCAGCTCTGTCATGTCGTCATGGTGGAGTGGAAGTGGACACCAGTGGCAACCTGTGAAGCTCTGGTGAACTCCATGCCCAAGAGGGTTAAGGCAGTGCTACAAAATAATGGTGGCCATACAAGATATTGACACTTTGGGCCCAATTTGGTCATTTTAACTTAGGGGTGTACTCACTTTTGTTGCCAGCGGTTTAGAAATTCATGGCTGTGGGTTGAGTTATTTTGAGGAAACAGCAAATTTACACTGTTATACAAGCTGTACACTCCCTACTTTACATTGTAGCAAAGTGTGATTTCTTTAGTGTTGTCACATGAAAAGGTATAATAAAATATTTAAAAAAATGTGAGGGGTATACTCACTTTTGTGAGATACTATATATATATATATATATATATATATATATATATATATATATATTGTGACAGCCAGCAGGTAAAGACGCCTGGTTGCATGCAGGATGGCAGGTACATCGGCCCAAGATTCAAAGTATATACAGAGACTTATACCACTGGGGGAGTGCTGAGTCTTGCAGGGGTAGAGGTAATGAGTCCAGCTGGGTTGAGCTGGCTCATTAAGACCTCTACATAAACTCTTAGCAAGCATAGGTGAGTGCTCCACCCTGGAACTAGGTTCTGTGTCATGTCAACAGACTGGGGAGTGCAACAGCTTGTCTGGTAAGAAGCCTGTGTGGCTGACTGTCTTCAGTGAGAGATAGGAGCTAGGTACAGTAATAGGCTGTACCCAGCTGACTGACAGGGAAACCTATTGTGTAGTTAATGGCCAAGTGGCCTAGGATTTATTTTGTTGTTTGTTTTTTTGTGTTGCTGTTTTTCACATTGTACTTAGTGAGAATAAACTACCTTTTTGTTTTCCTCTGAAACTGCTGTCTCGCTGTGCCTAAAATATCTATCTATCTATCTATCTATCTATCTATCTATCTATCTATCTATCTATCTATCTATCTATCTATCTTTTTTTTTTCTTTATTTTCACAATTACCTATGTAGCTAAACTGCCTGCAATCTGCAACTTAAACTATCTATCTATCACCGCTGTCTCACACACTACATTGAGCCACTGTACAAACAGCTTTATATAGTGTGGGGCGTGGATTGAAGCTGCTGAGCAGTGATTGGCTAAACCCTGCCTTTAGCCAATCAAAGCTCTCACAGCAGGCCGCCCGCTGATTGGTCAAAGCATGCAGGTCATGTGCATGCTTTGGCCAATCAGCGGGCAGCATTCCACCGCCATTGGAATGCATTATGGGGCGCACGAAGTTCCCGCGAATGCCCCATAATATTTGTAATGGCTCGAACAAACGAACACCCGATGTTCGAGTCGAACATGCGTTCAACTCGAACCGGGAACTCATCTGTCAGAGATCGTTCCAGCAGCAAAGATTTTCTCCATTGGCACGGAGGTATGCTCCAATGCGCATGCGCGGAAGAACAAGAACTAACGGAAGGCTCCGAACGTTAGTGTGCACGCACGCACGTTCGGTCATATGCAATGCGGCAGGCATTGGCGCCCAAGCCCTATTTAAACCCGTGCAGAAGAGACATTAGTTGCTGGATTATCTTCAGCTTCCTGCTGTTCTTGCATACCTGTTCCTGATTGATCTGATCTTCGGCGTCCGACCCGGCTTGTCCTGACCTTCCTGATCCTGATTCCTGGCTTTGACCCTCGGCTTGTCTTGCTACTCTGCACCTCTGCTCCTACCTGTGTTTGACCCTCGGCCTGGCTTTCACTCCGCTTCGGATCTCCCCAGAAACTAGATCTCTGACTCTGCCTGATTTTCTGTGTATGACCCCCGGCTTGGCCTAGATCCTGATTCCGGTTCTTCCTGCTCAGTCCACGAGTGCTCCAGTGTATCCAGGGAACTCCAGCCCAGCTGCTCATCCTGGTTGCGGCAGAACCATCCTGAGTGACTACGCACCTGGCCAGCACTACCGGTAACCCCTGCCTTTCTGGGCATAGTTCCCCCTGTTCCATCCTCAGGGGGGTGCTCTGCACTTAGCTGCAAGGGAAGCCCTCTCTGCACTTTGACCTCCAACCAGGTAACTGACAGAATAATCCAGCCATGTCAGAGGTCAACAGAGGCGCTTCCCCACTCGAGTCTCTGTGCCAGCAGATGACAGCTCTCACCCAGGCGGTGAAAGGACTTCAGGGAGATTATTCCCAGTTGGAGGAACGTCTTCAGCATCTGTCCATATCCAGCATCCATCTCTCCTGCGGCACCAGCTCCAGATCAATCAGCTCAAGCCACTGCTGCAATTGTTCCATCTCCAGAACCAAGGGTCCCCACACCTGAACGCTTCAGGGGGGACCGAAGGAAATTCAGGGCGTTTAAGAATGCTTGCCAGCTCTACTTGACCCTGCAACCACTGACTTTTTTCCAAGAGACTGTTAAAGTGGGATTTATTATTTCACTACTCTCTGATGAACCCCAGTCCTGGGCACACCATCTTCTGGAACAGAAGGATCCTGCCGTCGCCTCAGTAGAAGCATTCTTTGAGGCCATGTCTTCACTATAAGAAGATCCTCAGTGCACCACTTCAGCAGAATCTGCCCTACATTCCCTGCGACAAGGAGGGCGCACTGTGGAGGACTATACGGTGGATTTCCGCCTTTGGGCCACCGACACCCAGTGGAATTAGGCCGTTCTCAGACATCCATTTCGGCTGGGACTTGCGGAGACCCTCATGGATGAGTTGGCACGTGTCCAAGCTCCCGCTACCCTAGAGGCGCTTATCCAGCTATCCATCCAGCTGGATAGACGTTTGCGGGAGCGGCGAGCGGAGCGTTACCAAGCACCTCGGCTGACTAGGACACTACCTGGGGTCTCTTCGGTTCCAGTACCTGTTCCAGTACAACCCGCTATCAATCTTCCGGAGAATAGGTTCAGGCAGCCGGGCCTAGTCCGCCCATCCCTGACTCCCAAAGAGAGACGTCGCCGCCAGTTGGCCAACCTCTGCTTCTACTGTGGAGAGAATGGACATTTCATAACCAACTGCCCTGTCAGACCAAGTAAAGCTGCCCGCCAGAGTTTCATGCACCTGCAGGTTGCAGGAGCCTCTCCCTCCCATCTGGTTCTGCATGTCTCACTACGGGTGGCTGAAGGGGAGGTCCAAGTTCCGGCGATCATTGACTCTGGGGCATGCAGCTGCTTTATGGACTCTGCCCTAGTAAAGAGACTTTGTGTGCCTGTCCTGCCTAAGAAGCAGAAGCTTGAAGTCCACTTGGCTGATGGAACTATCCCTAGGTCTGGGCCTGTAACTCAAGAGACTGTGCCTGTACTTACATCAACAGTATTCGGCCACAAGGAGTTCCTGCGTTTTGACACCCTTGGCTCCTTTGTTCCCAGTAATCCTGGGTATGCCATGGTTACGGGCCCACAACCCCCAGATCGATTGGAAAAAGGGGGAGATCATCTTCCAATCAACCTACTGCCAGGAATCCTGTCTTATTCCGGAAACAGACTCCCTAACTAGCTGTCTTACCGTCCAAGCCAGCTCTCACTGACATCATCCAGGCAATTCCCACGAGCTACCACGAGTTCCTGGTGTTACCCTCTCATCGTCCGTACGATTGTCCAATCGAACTTTTGCCAGGGGCTGAAATTCCTTTAGGGCGGATTTTCCCGATATCAGAAACCGAACTGGAGGCTTTGCGCCACTACCTTGATGAAAACCTGGAAAAGGGGTTCATTCGCCCCTCCTCTTCCCCTGCTGGTGCAGGAATTTTTTTTGTACAGAAGAAGGATCACACTTTGAAACCCTGTGTGGACTATAGGGAACTCAATAAAATCACGATCAAGAATCGCTACCCCCTGCCTCTTGTCCCTGAACTGTTTCAAAGATTCCGCGATGCCCGAATCTTCACCAAGTTGGACTTGAGAGGGGCATACAACTTGGTACGGATTCGAGAAGGGGGTGAGTGGAAAACAGCGTTCCGAACCCGCTTTGGACATTTTGAATACCTTGTCATGCCTTTTGGTCTATGCAACTCCCCTGCCACTTCTCAGCATTTCATGAATGACATCTTCAGAGAATTTCTTGACCATTTCCTGATCGTCTATCTAGATGACATTCTGATCTTCTCCACTACCTTGGAATTACACAGAGCTCACGTTAAGAAGGTCTTACTCACCTTAAGGAAACATGGACTATATGCGAAAGCTGAAAAGTGTGATTTTGAGAAGACCACTATCCACTTTTTTGGGCCTGGTCATCTCCACGGGTGGGGTGGCCATGGATCCCCAGAAAGTGTCAGCCATTTTCGAATGGCCAGTTCCCACTGACAAGAAAGGCGTCCAGAGATTTGTGGGCTTTGCAAATTTTTATCGGAGGTTTATCAAAAACTTTTCTGGCATCATTGCTCCGATTACCCAGTTGACCCGTCAGCATGCCCTCTTCCTATGGACACCGGAGGCTCAGGTCGCCTTTGATAAATTAAAGACTGTATTTACATCAGCTCCGGTCCTACAGCATCCGGATCCAGCCCTACCCTTTGTTTTGGAAGTTGATGCTTCAGAAATCCCCACAGGAGCAGTTCTTTCCCAACGCCAGGGGCCAAAGGCATTATTACAACCAGTTGCCTTTTTCTCTTGTAAAATGAGCCCAGCGGAACGGAACTATGATGTGGGAGACCGAGAACTGCTAGCGATTAAAGATGCATTGGAGGAATGGAGATATCTGTTGGAAGGAGTGGCTCATCCCATCATGATATTCACAGACCACAAGAATCTGGAGTATTTAAAGTCAGCCAAGCATCTAAGACCCTGGCAAGCTCGATGGGCCCTCTTTTTCTCCAGATTCAACTTCTATCTAACGTATCGTCCGGGTTCCAAGAATGGAAAGGCGGATGCGCTCTCCCGTATGTTTACAGAAACGCCTGAGGTCACCACCCCCAGTACCATCTTGTCCTCTCAGAACTTTTTGATGATTCAACCCAACTTAAGACCAGCCCTTGAACAAGCCTCCGTCCAATGTTCAGAACCTGGGGTTTCCGCACTCAGGAAGCAGGATGGACTTTTATGGCATGGGAATAAGATTTTCGTACCCAGGGAAGCCAGAACCCACGTCCTTAAGAACTTCCATGACCACCTGCTCGCGGGCCATTTTGGGGTCCACAAGACAATAGAACTGGTCCAACGATCCTATTGGTGGCCCAAGATGAGACAGGATTGTAAGGACTACATTAATTCTTGTACCACCTGTACCCGAAGCAAGGGCAGTCATGTGCAGTCCTGGGGTTTGTTGAGACCTTTGCCAGTCCCGGAGCTTCCCTGGAAGATGCTGTCCATGGACTTCATAGTTGAGTTGCACTCCTCGGATGGTTTTTCCACAATCCTGGTAGTGGTGGACCGTTTATCTAAGATGGCCCACTTTATACCTATGATGGGTACCCCATCATCAGCAGAGACGGCTCGTGTATTCATCAAGGAGATCGTCAGGCTCCATGGTCTTCCCGACAGCATTGTCTCCGACAGAGGAGTCCAGTTCACCTCCAGATTCTGGAGGGCGCTCTGTAAGGCCCTAAATTTCGAGGTCTGTTTGTCTTCCGCCTATCATCCACAAAGTAACGGTCAAACAGAGCGAACTAATCAGACTTTGGAGCAATATCTCCGCTGTTTTTCCACCTTCGTGCAGGACAACTGGATTGAACTACTTCCTTGTGCCGAATTTGCTTTTAACAACTCCATACATGCATCTACCAACCAGTCACCATTCTGGGAAAATTATGGTTTTCACCCCTCTTTTCTGCCAAACACTATACCAGAGGCAGCGGTACCCGCAGTACAGGATAGGATAGGAAGAAAGAGGGTCCTACTTTTAAAGTCGGTGACAAGGTATGGCTGTCTACCACAAATTTAAGATTAACCTGTCCATCAAAGAAGCTGGGTCCAAGATTCATCGGCCCGTTTACGGTCAAGAAAGAGATCAACCCAGTAGCCTTTGAACTTAATCTGCCAAGATATTACAAGATCCATCCAGTTTTTCACATCTCTCTGCTAAACCCAGTCACGATCAGCCCCTTTTCAGAACAAGAGGCTGCACCTCCTCCCCCTGTCTTGGTTGGCGAAGACACGGAATTTGAGGTCGAGGCTATCTTGGATTGTCAGAAGAGGGGTAGACAAGCTCAATACCTCATGAAATGGAAGGGGTATTCACCCGAGGAGAATTCATGGGAACCTCCAAAACATGTGCACACCCCAAGTTGGTACGTGAATTCTTCAAGAGACACTCTGAAAAACATGCTTTGTTGGGCATCCGGAGGCTGTTCCTTGGGGGGGGCACTGTCAGAGATCGTTCCAGCAGCAAAGGTTTTCTACATTGGCACGGAGCTATGCACCAATGCGCATGCGCGGAAGAACAAGAACTAACGGAAGGCTCCGAACGTTAGTGCGCACGCGCGCACGTTCGGTCGTACGCAATGCGGCAGGCATTGGCGCCCAAAGCCCTATTAAAACCCGTGCAGAAGAGACATTAGTTGCTGGATTATCTTCAGCTTCCTGCTGTTTTTGCATACCTGTTCCTGATTGATCTGATCTTCGGCTTCTGACCCGGCTTGTCCTGACCTTCCTGATCCTGATTCTTGGCTTTGACCCTCAGCTTGTCTTGCTACTATGCACCTTGGCTCCTACCTGTGTTTGACCCTCGGCCTGGCTTTCACTCCACTTCGGATCTCCCCAGAAACTAGATATCTGACTCTGCCTGATTTCCTGTGTATGACCCCGGCTTGGCCTAGATCCTGATTCCGGTTCTTCCTGCTCAGTCCACGAGTGCTCCAGTGTGTCCAGGGAACTTCAGCCCAACTGCTCATCCTGGTCCCGGCAGAACCATCCTGAGTGACTAAGCACCTGGCCAGCACTACCGGTAACCCCTGCCTCTCTGGGCATAGCTCCCCCTGTTCCATCCTCAGGGGGGTGCTCTGCACTTAGCTGCAAGGGAAGCCCTCTCTGCACTTTGACCTCCAACCAGGTAACTGACATCATCCCTAGTGTGAATACATACAAAAATATGAAAGGTAGTCAGGAAATCACACAGGTAATGTCCATAGAAAGCCTTGAGGTTGGATTTTGAGCCCCTCTATGTGGTTAGACTGTGAAAAAGTATTACACATGTAGTGTCTCCATCCCCTGGAGGAGTAGTAGAATGTGTTTTGGGGTGTAATTATAAGTATTCCTATGCAGTATGTTAGAAAAATCTTCTGAATAAACAATTGTGTGTAAAAAAATACATTTTCAATTTTTCCCCATTTTCAAAAAACTTGCCGCAAAAAATTACTTTTTCAAAAGACTCATTATGCCTCATAGAAAATATGTTGGGGTGTTTGCTTTCCAAAATGTGGTCATTTTGTGGGTGTTGTCCTGGTGCTCCATGGCATCAAGAAATACTGTATAATAAGTATACATGAAATTAGATGTGTAATTTACTGTATGCCTCGAAACGCCGGAGAATGCTTCTTGGATTTTAGCCCTCTCCATGGGGCTAGGCTGTGGAAGTCCCACACATGTGATATCCCTATACTAAAGAGAAGTATAATAATGTGTTTTGGGGTGTAATTCTAAGTATGCCTATAATGTGTTTTGGAAATATCCTATTATTTGACAACTTTGTGTAAAAAAATACATTTTTCCCACAACTTGTGGAAAAAAATTATATTTTCAAAAGATTCATTATGCCTCTTACAAAATATGTTGGGGTGTTTGCTTTCCAAAATGTGGGTGTTTCCACTGTCTTGGTGCTCCAATGCCTCTAAGAATGTGATAAGTAGTCAGGAAATGAGACGTGTAAGTTATGCTCTTTGAAGGTCTGAAGGTGCTACTTGGATTTTAGGCCCCTCTATGTGGTTAGGCTGTGAACAAGTCTCACAAATTTTGTATGCCTATACTCAGAAGGAGTAGAGTTTTGGGGTGTAATTGTAAGTATTTATATGCTGCGTGTGAGAAATAACTTGTTAAAATGACAACTTTGTGGGGAAAAAAACATTTTTGATATTTTTTTTATTTGCCAAATTATAGCAAAAAAAGTACAATTTACAAAAACTTACCATGTCTCTTACTAAATACATTTAGGGGGTGTTAACTGTCCAAAGAAATATTTAAATCCAGTTTTACATGAGATTGAAAGAAACAATTTTTATTGGATTTAGTCATATATAATAAATCAGACACACTTTCAATATCAGATGTTTGATACCATATATGTGACGTCATATAAACTTTTAACTAGTCAAGACTACAAGACTGACAGATACAGTAAAGACTTCCACGATTTTACGGTCCTGTCAATTGTGGGGGATTTACATAAATCATTCTCTGTACCATTCAAA
>BLSH010098965.1:664803-682204 GCA_018402905.1 Glandirana rugosa | reverse complement strand
CCCCCCCCCCCCCCCTCCGGTCCTGATCTGTCCTCCTCCGGTCCCCCCCCTCCGATCCCCTCTGTCCTCCTACCGTTCTCCCTTTGTCCTGGGATTGTTCAGGATGGAGAGCGGAGGAAAGAGCCGGTAAATCTGTCATTTACCGGCTCTTTCCTTTCTGAATGAACACAGTCAGTGGCTCTGTTCATTCATAACTGAGCATTGTAAACTGTGTGTTACGATGTCTCAGTTTATGAATGGAGAGGAGCCGCTGTCTCCTCTTCATTCATCTTCAATGCAGTTGATGCTGCTGAGAAAGGGACTGGGGAATCTCTATCCTCAGCCCCTTTCTCCCTGTCTCCAAGAGGAGATGTTGGGGGTCCATTTAGACCCCTGACATCTCACCAAAGCCCCCCCAGCAGGGATGATTTAAAAAAAAAATGTAAAAAAATTTTTTTTTAAGTATAATTGTAAAAATAATTAAAAATAAAATAAAAAAACAATGGCATCGTCCACTCCCCCCCCCCCCCAAAAAAAGAAAGCATTGTAAAAAATATATAAATTGTAAAAAATAATAAAAAATGAATTGTGAAAAATAAAATCGTGAAAAAAAAAATTTAAATTAAAAACTACTGGCAGTCTACGCCTCATCAGCGCCTCCTATCAAAGCCCATCAGTGCTGCATATTAGTACCACTGTCACATGACTTTAAAAAAAAGTATCGGTAATCGGTATCGGCGAGTACTTAAAAAAAAGTATCGGTACTTGTACTCGGTCTTAAAAAAGTGGTATCGGTACAACCCTAATAATAATAATACATAGAAGCATAAAGATATAATTGAACTTGTCATATACAATCGAAGGCATTAGCTGGTCACTGAAATAGCAGGGTTTGTGGCTACTAGGTAAGATAGAGATTACAATACACTTGGAGGCGTAATGATGTGAATAGGATAGGGTAAGGATTACTAGGGCTATAGTGGGTGACCAGTCTACCCTCCAGGCACCCCATATGGGAACTCACTGTGCCTTGAAGGGCAAGGGCCTGAGGTATCTTGAAAGGCGTATGGGCTATTCAAGGAGGAAAAGAGACACATTATCAGATTACCCTAGAGGAGTGGTTTAGATTGAACACTATTCGGTGTTTGTGCAGTACTAAAACAAGTGGTGGAGGGAGAAGGAGGGGAAGAAACTGAGAATGAAAGCAAGGGTGAAAAAGAGGAGAGAAGAGGGAGGTAATAGAGAGGGAGAGGGTGGGACAGCCTGAGTCTGTGGGGGTAGTCCAGACGGTCGCTCTGACAGCCGGTTTAGTAAGGAGGAGAGGATTTCTCACCATGGCAATAGTACCTCTTTTTGAAAAGTGTGGGGGAGGAATTTGTCTATCCAGGTCTTCCATAGTAATTCAAATCTGGGGATAAGGTTCTTATCAATGGCATCTAGTTTTGCATGTATCATATAGGAAGTTACTCTGTGTTTTACTTCCAGGATTGCTAGGGAGGGTGATTTCCATGACTTAGCTATGGTTTGCTTAGCTGCAGTAAAAAGGGGTATTAGGCGAGTAAATTGTCTACGTGAAAGTCCGTCAGGTTTGATAAGTAAAAGAGCCATTGTAGGTTCTGGGTCTAATGGGGCGTCAATTAATTGTGACTCAATGTGGAAGATGGCGTTCCAAAATGTGCGTGCTAGGGGGCATGTCCACCATGCTGCGGCCCATTGGGCACGGTCAAGGGGAGATCCCAGATCGTCCGCCCATTTCTGGGTATAAGAAGGAAAAGAGGGGTATGTGGTAGAGAGGAGTTGGGAATAGAGTATGGAGATGATCCCTTTGGCATGAGGGTCTTGTTTGCATAAATTCTCAAAGAGGGAGAAGGTATTATAGGGAGCATTGTTTAGGATTACCTGTGCATAGAAGTTTTTTATTTGTAGATATCGAAATATCTCTGATTGAGGAATATTGTATTGTTCTTTCAGCTCTTGGAAGGTTAGAAACCAGGATGTGGATAGCAAGTCGTGGAGACTGAGCAGTCCCAGGCCCATCCAGGCTTGGAAGGCTTTGGGGGATTCCCAGGCAGGTGGGAAAGCAGGGTTTCGGATAAATGAGAGGAGGGGGTTATGGGGAGATTGCAGATTATGTTTTGTTTTTAGCTTATCCCACAGCGTGACATAGTGCTTGGTGATTGGATTGGTGATAGGGGGGCACTCTTTTAGGTTAAGCCAAAGTAGGTTGGAGAGGGATATGGGATCACAGTCCACTGCCTCGATGGCTACCCATAAGGGAGTTTCCTGTGTAGCATGATACTTTGGGAGACTTGCTAGTTGGGCTGCCCTGTAGTAGAGTGTGAAGTTGGGCATACCAAGGCCCCCACTCAGCTTAGGAAGAAAGAGGGTGTGTTTAGGGACTCTGGGTTTGACTGGGCCCCAGATAAACTTTGTTGTCCTAGATTGGAGGATGCAGAAGTAATATGTCGGAATTGAGGTGGGAAGGACTCTAAAGAGAGAAGTTTAGGCAAGATACACATTTTCACCACCGCAATTCTTCCAAGCCAAGAGAGGGGCAGGGAGGCCCACTGATTCATAAGGTTTGTTATCGTTTTTAACATGGGAGGGAAGTTAAGTGAGAAAAGGTGGGACGGGTCAGCTGGGAGTTGGATCCCTAGATAAGGGATCGATTTCGATGCCCAAGAGAAAGGGAGGGCCGCTTGCGCCAATGCGAGCTCGGGTGGGGAAAGGGAAATATTTAATGCCCTGGATTTTTGCATGTTGATCACTAGACCGGATATTTTAGTAAAGGCGTTGAGGGCATGGATGAGATTTGGGCCGGAGATAGTCGGGGAGGAAAGGAATAGTAGGATGTCGTCCGCAAAGAGGCAGAGTTTGTGACAGAGTCCGCCGAGTTCAATGCCCTTGATAGATTGGTTAGATCTGACCTGTGCCACCAGAGGCTCAATGGCCAGAGTAAAGAGGAGGGGTGAGAGCGGGCAACCCTGTCTTGTTCCTCTCTCAATGTAAAATTTTTGTGATTTATAGCCTGCGTATCTAACGTATGCCTTTGGGTTGCTATATAGCGCTTCAATCCAGTGTAGGAACTGTGGACCGAATCCCCAATTTCGAAGGGAGTGAAGGAGGTAAGGCCAAGACAGGGTGTCAAAAGCTTTGGTTATGTCAAGTGACAAGAAGTATGCTGGGATGCGCCGCTTCCTGGCTGTGTGGGCAATGAGAGCTGCTCGGCGGATATTGTCACTGGTCTGTCGGAGGGGTATAAATCCAGTTTGGTCTCTGAGGATCAGTCTGCCAATGAAGGTGTTTAGTCGTGTGGCTAATATTTTAGTTATAAGTTTGATATTTAAGTTTAATAAGGAAATTTGGCGGAAGTTGGAGGGAAGAGAGTCTTCTGAATTTGGTTTTGGGATCATGCTTATAATGGCAGTTAGTGATTCGTACCTAAATTTGTGTTGATCTAGGATTGCGTTGAAGGCTTTAGATAGGGCTGGGGCTAGAAGTTCCAGAAAGGCTCGATAATAGTTCCCCCTGAAGCCATCGGGGCCCGGGGACTTGTTTGATTTCAGTTTTTTGATGGCTGACATAATTTCCTCTGGTGTGATGGGGCTGTCAAGTAGGTCACGTTCGTCTTGTGTCACCTGAGGGAGATTTAGTTGAGCGAAGAAGGTTTCAGTCTCGGTTGGGTTGTAAGGGGTCATCTGTGTATATAGGGTACTGAGGTGATTTTGGAATTTATTAGCTATTCTGAGTGGGTTGCTGGTGTAGGAGTCTTTGCCTAATTTTAGTCTAATAGGTTTAAATGGGTTGTTTAGTCGTTTTAGGGTGCGGGCCAAAGGAGCGTCCGGTTTGTTGGCTTTCATGTAGCTAATGTGTTTCATTTTTTGGTGCAGGGTGTTGGCATCCTCAGTCAGGAAAAGGTCAAGTTGTAGTTTTGCCATGTCTAGAGCGGATTTATTGCTAGCATTAGGGGTTGCAGAGAACTTAGAGTGGGCATCTAGGTAATCTCGCTCAAGTTTTTCCGCCAACTCCCTTCGTTCTTTCTTGAGGAGGAAAGAGTGTTTTTGAATAGTGTTGCGGATGGATGGTTTGTGGGCTTCCCATAGGGTGATTGGGGAGATGTCAGGAGTAGAATTGAGAGTGAAGTATTCCCGGAGTGACTGTTCAATAAGGAATTTATGTGAAGGGTGGTTGAGAAGGTCTTTGGGGAGGGACAAGGAGGTATCATGCGATTTGGGTAGCAGGGATGACAGGGATGTGAAAACGGCGCAATGATCAGACCAAGGTACTGGTATAATTTGGGAGGAGAGAATTTTGGGGGATAGATGTATGGATGTCACAATGTGATCACTTTGTGAAAATGTTTTGTGCGGGTGGGAATAGTCGGTGAATTTCTTTTTCCCGGGGTTGGCTTTGCTCCAGGTATCAATTAGGCGGAATTGATTTAAGAGGAGTTGGAAGGTTTGTCTATGTTGAGAAGTGGTGGGAAGGTAGGGTGATTTGTCTAGGTAGGGGTATATAACATGGTTTGAGTCTCCACAGATAATTACCGTACCAAATGTACATCTATCTATTGTTTGCATAAGGTGGGAGAGGAAGGGGAGGGGGTGTTTATTCGGGGCGTAGTAGGAGACAATAATGATTTCTATGTCTGAAAGTAGACCTTTTAGGATAATGTACCTCCCTTCCGGATCTTTGAGTTCTGACCTGAGGACGAAAGGGGTGGATTTGTGGACTGCAATGAGCGTGCCACGTTTCTTAGTCTAGGCAGGGGCTGAGAATATTTGAGGATAGAAATTACAGAAGAGTTTGGGAGTGTTGTGTGCCGTGAAGTGGGTTTCTTGCAGGCAAATTAAGTGTGCTTTCTGTTTTTTGAAAAAATTAAATGCTTTAGTGCGTTTCTGCGGAACGTTGAAACCCTGGACATTTAATGTCATGACGTTTAGGGGGGCCATGGTGAGAGTAGTGTAGGTAGGAGCTTACCTGTAGGAGCTGAGAGTAGACCGCTCAGAAACCACTGCACGGACTCAGGGAAGAAAAGGAGGAGTAGTAGTAGTAGGAGAGAGAGAAGGGTAAACAAAAATAACAATACTATAAACCGAGGTACAACATGTATCATGGTAATAGAAACACAGTAACAAAGAAAAAAAGGAAAAAAGGGCCAGAGAAGGGGAAAAAATCTTCCAGTTCAGGGGAAAAAGGTCCCGCGTCAGGGGTCCATATATTAGGCGTGGGCCCACGAGGGGGAGATGAGTGGAGCGCACGGGACCTCCTTGTGGGGATACCGGCCAAATGAGGAGGTGTATATAAAAAAAAAGGAAAAATAGAGATAAACCTGAGCTGCCTTGGATTTGGGGACAAAGGCGTATAGTTTGGTATTAAAAATTGGGTATGGGGAGAAGAGAAAAATATTAAAATGGGGGGAGGCGATGGGGAGGCAATGATGGGGATAAAAAGGAAGGGGGGGGGGGGTTGGGGAGGAGGCTCAGATGGGGTGCATGGGCGATTGAAGGTTTGCCAGGTTCAGGAATGGAAGGGAACAAAAAAGAGTCACAGTGTATGGTGGTCACAGGTTGGGGATTTCATTGCACATGAAGTCTGTCCACGGCCATTCAAAAAGATGGTGTTGTAGAGAATGCGTATGGGCAAAACATCTCTGGAGCATAAAAAGAGGAAGCTCCAGGTGGAGGTGATAAAGAGAGTTCTAGATGGGATCTCTCTGTAGGGGGAGTGCGTCCTAGCGGACGAAGATCATGAAGCAAGTATGTCAAGCCGATAGGATCAGTCCATCGAATCCTCTTGTCCGTGAGGTGGAGAGGTCAGCCGACTTCTCTTGTGGAGATAGGTGTTGTTGGAGGAGCCCACGGAGGGCATAGGTTTGCGGGGGGAGAAGGAGGCGGATCGGCGCCTCGAGGATCCAGAGCTGTGAGGGTCGTCCATTAGGTGAAGATCTCGTAAGGTTTGTGAGAGTTCATCCTGTGTCCTGCATCTAAATTTGGAGCCTTGATATGAAAAGCGGATGGAAAATGGAAAACCCCATTGGTATGAGATGCTGCGTTTCTGCAATTCTTGAACTAGTGGTTTCATAGCCCTGCGTTTGGAGATGGTTAACTGGGACAGGTCGGCAAAAAAGTTGATATCTGTGGCCCTGGAACTTAAGGGGTTCTTTGGTACGGTCGGCTTCCATCAGTTGTTCCTTGGTCCTGTAGTAATGAAATTTTGCCACAATATCCCTGGGGGGGGCCATCTTGTTTTTTGGGGGTAAAAGCCCTGTGAATGCGGTCCATCTCTAGACGCTCTATTGGAATGGAGGGTAGTAGTTCCTGGAATAGGGCTGTGGCGGTTGAGTGCAGGTCGATTACTGTCTCGGGGATCCCTCGGATGCGGATATTAGACCGTCTTGCCCTGTTCTCATAATTCTCCAATCTAGAGAGAAGGGTGAGGTTTTCCTCTTTTAAGTTCTCAATTTCAGCTGAGTGATCTTGAGAAATGGCTTCCAAGTCGTCCACCTTTTCTTCTAGTGCTGCTGTGCGGGTACCAAGCTCCCTGATTTCTTTGGAGAGGCTGCTAGTTATATGGTCAGATGTCTGCTTAAGAGCTTTATGCAGCATCTGTTCAAATTGCAGCAAAAGCTCTGATGGGGCAGCTAGCTGGCTTAGGGTAGGGCTGGGGAGGGCAGGGTACTCACAGTCTGAGTCTTCTTGCAATGCAGGCTGAGAGGGCAGCTGCTTGGTGGAGTGGGGTCCCTTCCTCGGAGAGGCGCATGTTGCTGAGGAGGAGGGCGCCGCCATCTTTAGGTGAAGGCCTCTTTGATTGTGGCTGTGTATAACTTGCTCCGGGAGTGTCCTAGGACCATACCGAGCGGTCTGGGACACTCCCTGTGGTGTTGGCGGATGGCGGGGCTGGGAGCAGAGGGCGGCTGCAGGCAGCTAGCGGTGCGATGAGGCCGGTGGTTCCCCGAAGGAGCGAAGCTCTAGCACTGCATGTCCTGCATGCTAGGGCTGCGCTTGCGCTCTCTCAGCACTGCGTCACTTTAACTGACAATTGCGTGGTCATACGACGTTGTACCCAAACAAAATTTGCATCCTTTTTTACCTACAAATAGAGCTTTCTTTTGGTAGTATTTGATCTCCTCTGCGTCATTTCTGATCGCCGCTATAAATAAAAAAAGAGCGACAATTTTGCAAAATAACCAGTTTTTCTTCCTTTTTGCTAAAATACAAATCCAATTAAAAAAAAAAATCATTTTATTTCATTGGTTTTGGCCGATTTTATATTCTTCCTCGTATTTTTGTGAAAAAAAAAAATCGGAGTCGGCGTTTGATTGGTTTGCGCAAAAGTTGCCGCGTTTAGGGATGATGCAAATTAATTTCTGGAGTTGTATTTTTTTATTTTTTACCAGTAATGGCGGTGATCTGCGTTTTTTAGCAGTACTGCAATATTGCGGCGGACATGTCGGACCATTTAGACACTTTTGGGACCATTGGCATTTATATAGCGATCAGTGCTATAAAAATGCACTGATTACTGTAGAAATGCCATTGGCAGTGAAGGGGTTAACCTGGAGGGGGCACTCTAAGGGTTAACTGTGTTCCCTAGGTGTATTCTAACTGTATGGGGGCTCGGCTGGCAGGGGGAGGGGAGTGATCACGGCTTCCATATACAGGAAGCCTGTGATCACCGCCCTTCCCCCTCTGTCAGAACGGAGATCCGTGTTTACATACACGGACCTCCATTCTTTCACTGCGGGGGGCCATTGCGGGTAGCTGGTTGCGATCGAGTCCTCCCTACCCACTCCCTGGCCCCCCCAGAACACAGTGAGCATGCGAGTGCGCACTCACAAAGCTAGTTACCGCAGCCATCGTCAGGTGACAGTGGTTTGCGTTAACTAACCGCTTTGCCGCTGCCGGGGGCGGTCGGCAAGTGGTTAAATAACGTGCCTAGGGGTCCCCTTAGTATGGATCTCTGTGATGTTTAGAACAGTGCCACTGCAAAATGACATTTGTAAAGGAAAAATTGACATTTAAAATCAGTCACGGCGTACTTCACTAATTGTTCTCTGCCCACTTCATAATACCCGTTGTCTCCGATATGGAGATAAGTTCAATAACTTCTAGTACGACACTTGACTATTTAAAACTCAACCAATGGTCCTTAATAATGTCATAATGTCGTCACACTGATCTATGCAATATTCATACTCTTTTTTCGTATGTATACCTATAACAATTGTTCTCCTGTAGTTGTCTATAACTAGATCAATGATTATCCTGTTACTGGGACCCGGCGGGCCGACTTTCCTCCCGAGACACAGTTTGTTCCCAGCTGGGGAGTCTGGGGATGGAAGACGGCGTGCTTGGCCTCATTTCTATCTCTCACGAATTTTATACCCAATCATTGCTATTGTTTATCTCAGTTCGGTGTGTTTTTTCTTTTGTGAATTGTATTCATACCTTCGCTCCCCCCTCACCTCTTTTGGTGACTACCCTTGTATCCCTATCCCCCCCCCCCCACTTTTACTTTTCTGTAATTTTTTCTGTAATCTCCAATAAAAACTTTTGAACAAGAAAAAAAAAAAATCAGTCACGGCTGGAATGTATTGCTGGTTCCCTGCAATATAGATAAAGATCATTGAAAAAGCATTGCGTTGGAGGTCCCCCCCCCCCCCAGTCCATACCAGGCCCTTCAGGTCTGGTATGGATATTAAGGGGAACCACACACCAAATTTATAAAAAATGGTGTTGGGGTCCCCCCAAAAACCAGACCCTTATCCGAACATGCAGCCCTGGCATGGCAGGGGGGGTGGGGACGAGTGAGCGTGCCCCCTCCGAACCTTATCAGGCCACATGCCATTTTCCCCAAATTTGGCGTGGGGTTCCCCTTAAAATCCATACCAGACCTGAAGGGCCTGGTTTGCACTTTGTGGGGGACCCGTACCCAAAATTTGTGTTTTCATTTTGGCATGGAGTTCCTCTTAAAAGCTATTCCAAACCCTTATCCAAGCGTGCATGCACTGTGTATAGTCTACACAGTGGTGTAGTGGTTCGCACTTTTGCCTGGGAGGAAAAGGGTTACTGGTTCACATCCCAACCACAACACTACCTGCCTGAAATTTGCATGCTCTCCCTGTGTCTGTGTGTGATTCCTCCGGGTACTCTGGTTTCCTCCCCACTCCAAAGATATGCAGGTAGGTAAATTAGATCCTGTTTAAATTGGCCCTAATATATGTATGAATGTGAGTTAGGGACCATAGATTGTAAGCTCCTTGAGGGTAGGGACTGATGTACAATATATATGTAAAGCGACAGTGCTATATAAGTACCTGAAATAAATAAATACACTGAATGCAGCGTATTATATATACTATACATATATATTCCTATACTACATGCCACTGCCTAACCTTTTGCTATCTCCGCAAATGTTTTCACTATATTCGGCCACTGTGTAAGTGGCCTTGGACTCCGACCCGCTGAGCAATGATTGGCCAAAGGCACCCTGCCTTTGGTCAATCATGGCTCTCACAGCAGAGCATACTGTAATTGGCCAAAGCACGCAAGTCATGTGCATGCTTTGGCCAATCAGCTGGCGGCATTCCCCCACAATTTCACTGCATTATGGGCCACTCTAATTTCCCACAAGCACCCCATAATGTTCAGGATTCGGCAACCCCCCGATGTTTGATTCAAACATACTTTTGACTTGGACCATCCCTTTTGACCATGGATGTACATCGCGAGACACTTTAACATAAAAGATTGGACAAAAAATGTCTCCATTTTTACACTTTTTAGGTGAATGGGTATGATGTACCCAATACCCATTTACATAGGGGGGGGGGCAGGATCTGGTGGCCTCCTTGTTAATGGGGGCTTCCACATTTTGATCAGCCCCCCCAACTGCAGACCCCAACAACCACGGTTGTCGGGAAGAGGCCCATACTATCTGTATGGCTGAATTTGCATAGCACAGATCGCATGTGATTTGCACTGAGGTGCGAATCACATCCGATCTCAGACACCGCAGCAGTGTGAAGCGGCCCTAAGGAAGGTAATCCACTTCCCCAAAACCACCACCCCCAAAACTAATTTAAAAAGTTACAAAAGAGAACAACAAGCAAAATCAATTTCATTTTATTTTGCCAACAGAAACACATGTGCATATTTACTGGCATTAAAGTAATTACAGTATATATACACATTTAGCAAAACAGTTAGCAATTGGGTTTGAAGGGTCCTGCTCATAGGAGCTTACAATCTAAAACTGGACTAAACCTTACAGGGGACAGTTTTGGTTTCACCATCCAAAACCGCACACACATTTCATAAAATTATATCAGCTCTGCTGCTGATATAAGGATTTTCCACACAATTTGAAGATGATTTTAAAACACTAATATGGCTTCTCTGCGGCTGATATAAGGATTTTCCACACAAATTGATGATGATTTTAAAACACTAATATGGCTTCTCTGCGGATGATATAAGGATTTTCCACACAATTTGATGATGATTTTAAAACACTAATATGGCTTCTCTGCGGCTGATATAAGGATTTTCTACACAATTTGAAGATGATTTTAGAACACTGATCTTTCCCTTAAAGCAACAGCTGGAGGCTTTCCCTGTACAACTTGGAGATGATTTTAGGATCTAAAAATCATCTAATCATCTTTTTGAAACGTCCGTGTTCGGGTCCGGGTCCCGGACACCCCAAAGTTCGGTACGGACCCGAACGTTACAGTCCGGGTTCGCTCAACACTAGTAATAACCCCCTCCCTTAAGGACTTTGGCATCTCACCCATCTCAAACACCATCCTCACCAAGTCACATACCTCATTCTTCATCACCTCCCAAGCTTTGCAGAAAAACTCCACAGTCAACCCATCCTTACCAGGCGTCTTACACTTACTCATTCCTTCAATCACTCGACACACCTCCTCTTCCGTAATAGCCACACACAGACCAGCCCTACCCTCCTCAGACAAGCTAGCATCGACTCTCTCGCAGTGCTCCCGCATCTCCTCAGCACTCGCTTCACATCAACCAGCAAACAAGCCTGTGTAAAACTCATTCATTGCCTCACCCATCATCTCACCTTTCACCTCCTGTCCCTGCACCAGGGCTGATTTCATCACATTACGCCCCTTCAATACCTTCTTGAAGAAGAATCGTGAGCATGTCTCCCCTTCCTCTATGTCCCTCACTTTAGCTTGAAAAATTAACTTCTTCCCCTTAGCTACCCAATCCTTCTTTATCTCCTCTCTCACCCTCCTGATTTCCTCCTCCAGCTACCAATCCCCTTGTCTTAACTTCAGCAATAGCCTCAACCAGTTCAATAAGGCTCTCCCTTCCCGCCTCTCCTTTTTTGCCCTCCTCACCCCAGCCTGAATAAAAAAGAACTTGATGCGCTCCTCTAGCCAGTCCCACCAACTGAAAAAAGACTCAACATCCCCCTTCCTTCCCAGCCACACTTTATACTGCAGGGCAAACTGGTCAAAAACTTCTTGATCTTCCAGCAGCAGGTTACTCAGTTTCCAAACTCCTCTTCCCATTTTCACATCCTGTTCAAAAATAATCTTACCCACCAAGGCCTGATGGTCAGAGAAAGAAAGTTCCCACTGTCTTTAGGCTGCAACCTTTAAATTACTGGAATATAAAATAAAGTCAATTCGGGATCTCACACTTCCCTTGTCTGAAAAAAAGGTTGCTGGAGCCTTTCCTCTTCCATAGTGACACAAGGCTCCATCCTTCAATCCAAAGTCTTGCAACATTGCATTAAAGGCTTTACTGGTAACATCCGTCCGGCTTTCTCCTTGACCTACCCTATGTCCAGCATCCCTGATAAGATTAAAATCGCCAGCAACAATAATATTTTCTCTCCCGACTAGGCGGAGCCTCAGAATTTCCAGCAGATCCAGCCTAGTAACCTTCTGTACTGGGGTATACACACAAAAAAGCTTGAAGGTTTCTTCCAGGTAGGTAAAGTTCACATTCAAGATTCTGCCTGCCACCACTTCCTCCCATGATTTAACTTTAATTCCTGGATTTTTAAGAAGCGCCCCAACTCCTTCATATTTGTTTTCTGCAGCGCAGGACCAAATGGCCTGCCCTGCACTCCATTCCCCATGGCCAGGAACATACCTCAATGCACACACAGGACATCACAATCAATCCTAACCAATTCAAACACAGCCGCACGACGATAGTCCGACCTAATCGAACGCACATTCACACTACATATAGCAAAGCCATAAGGAGGATTATCAATTCAGTACTGTAAAAAGCACCATTTCCCTCCATCAGGAAGATCCTTTTTACTCCTGTATGCAGTACTCTTCCCCAAGGACAATACTGCTTCATTTTCTAAATGCAGCATTGCAGGTGAGTCTACAGAGCTCATTGCAGATGATGTTGCACTTAATGAATCTGACACTGCTAAATCCATACTCGGATTAGGCGTTTCACACCTGCCATCACCCGGGTTCAACCCCAGAGACAAGTCCCATAAATCCATACTCCGATCAGGTGTTTCACACCTGCCTCCACCTGGGCTCTAACCCAGACACAAGTCCCATTTTGGTTTCTTTCTCTGTGTCTCTACCCCCTGCTCCACTTCAGGCAGCGGTCTCTGAGCACACATCAGCAGGTCTTTTGATCCTGCCTCCTCCTTCCTCTTAGTCTCCTGCACTTCCATCTCATCTGCCCAATCCTCTACTTTCTCATCTGCATATTTATTCTCCTGCTCTGCCTCCACCTGCTTTACCAATAAATTCACCTCTCCACCTACCTCCTCCCTAGTCTCTCCTACCTCATGCACCTGCATCTCATTAACCACCTCCTTTGCTGCCTCATTAGTATTCACTTCATATGTACCCATACTGTTTTGCAGCTCCTGTCCAACACCTTCCTTGGAGCTACTCGTGGGGTTTTCAGCGTCTAGGGAATGGTGACACTTCAATCTCAGTGCTGGCTGCCTGCACACCCCCTTCATCCGCACCCTCTGTCTCTTGCTCCTACGGCACTTGGCTCACATTCTGTCCTGTAAACCATCGACTCTGCACAACCACTGCATATGTGAACATTTTCTTTCCCACCATTCTTGGACAGTTTTTAACCATGTGCTCTCCAGAACCACACAAATCACATTTCTTTTCCTTACAATCTGCTGCATTGTGCCCTGACTTCAGACACACTCTGCAGCAGTGTTTAGAAGGACAGTCCTCCCATATGTGGCCATACCAAAAGCACCCCCTGCAATATCGGGGTTGTCCAGGATAATACACAGTGCACCGCTCCCCTGCAATGGTGAATGATGGGGGAGGGTGACAAACACCACAGTAGCCTGTTGTATCACGTTTCATACATACTTTAAAACACAGTTTTCCCCAGTACATCATATACTGGTTGTACAGTCTCTCCCCATGGTCCACTCCCATGCAATACCGTAACAGAAAATGTCTCACCAATGCTGGCTCCAAAAAAGAGTTGTAACAATGCACAATCATGGTCTTTACTCCTGGATCAAACAGCAGAAATGCATCCATCTTCTTCGTGAACATATTTCCTCCCAGCTCCGCCTTCACCCAATTTTCATACGCAGCTTGGCAGGTGTCCTCAGTATGAAAAGAAACACTGTATTAACCACTAGCCACAAAATCTTGTAGAGCAAATATATCACTGACCTGTAAATTCAGCAATTTCTGCAGAACATCGGCTGTGATCACCTTCAGTCCAACTTTGCCACGATATTCAGGCTTAACCTGTAATCTTACAGAGTTCCTCAAGCGCCCCGAACCCCTTGACATGGCGATGACCTTTAATGGTACAGCTTTATGTGGCTCCTCACTTATCCGGGGGTCCCCCTAAAAGAGGGGCCCCAAGACCACCTAACTTGAACCACAGCAACAAAGCTGACCCCTCAGAAGGTCAAACCAACACCCTCTACTGAAGTCCCGTATATAAGCTAGCACTGACACATGCCCAATAGAAGTACACACCCACCAGTATCTTTCAATCTGTCTTTTCAAATGTATTTCACCTGTGGGTCTGCAATACCTAATACTATTTACTGTGTTAACCCTTGGCTATGTTCAGCAGACCAGTATATACCAGGACAAAATTCTAAGTCAGTGGTTATCAACCCTGTCCTCAAGTGCCCCCAACAGGTCATGTTTTTAGGCTATTATTTTGCACAAGTGATTTGATCAGTTTCACTGCCTTAGTAATTACCACAGCTGTTTCATCTGAGGGAAATCCTGAAAGCATGACCTGTTGGGATGCCTTGAGGACTGAAGTTGAGAAACACTGATACAAGCAACAGTTTTCTAACCAGATGTACCTGTGCAGTGTAAACCCTACAATTTGAAATGTCCAAGTCCCTTGCTGCAATGAGCTTCCAATTTAAAGTCCCAAAATAACTTGCTTACATTACAGACTTATTGGAAAAGAGACAAATAAAATGCCAGCCTGTCTTTGGATTGTGATGAGAAACCCAACCAGGGGTTTATTATAAACTTCAACACAAGCATTAGCATATCCGAGACATGAACCAACAACCTTTTGGGTGCCAGGTGGATTTGCTAGCCACTTAGCTAGTGAGCAGTAAGCACATGTCTTGTCCATCGCTGTGGTGTGAACCAGCCCTAAGTCCATAGCCATGCTCAGTATCAATATAAAATAAATTGTCCTAAGTATTCGGAAATGTGCCTTTACACACACATGCACTATAATGGCAGCCCAGAGTTCAGTATAGAGTTGGACCACCATTTGCAGCTATAACAGCTTCAACTCTTCTGGGAAGGCTGTCCACAAGGTTTAGGAGTGTGTCTATAGGAGTGTTTGTCCATTCTTCCAGAAGTGCATTTGTGAGGTCAGGCACTGATGTTGGATGAGAAGGCCTGGCTCGCAGTTTCTGCTCTAATTCAGCCAAAAGGTGTTCTATCAGGTTGAGGTCAGGACTCTGTGCAGGCCAGTCAAGTTCCTCCATACCAACCTCCCTCATCCATGTCTTTATGGCCTTTGCTTTGTGCACTGGTGTGCAGTCATGTTGGAACAGGAAGGGGCCATTCCCAAACTGTTCCCACAAAGTTGGGAGCATGACATTGCCCAAAATGTCTTGCTGATGCCTTAAGAGTTCCCTTCACTGGAACTAAGGGGCCAAGCCCAAACCCTGAAAAACAACCCCGCACCATAACCCCCCCTCCACCAAATGATTTGTACCAGTGCACAAAGCAAGGTCCATAAAGACATGGGTGAGTGAGTTTGGGGTGGAGGAACTTAACTGGCCTGCACAGAGTCCTGACCTCAACCAGATAGAACACCTTTTGGCTGTATTAAAGTGGAGACTGTGAGCCAGGCTTTCTCATCCAACATCAATGCCTGACTGCACAAATGCACTTCTGGAAGAATGGCCAAATACTCCCATATACAAACATCCTAAACCTTATGGACAGCCTTCCCAGAAGAGTTGAAGCTGTTATAGCTGCAAAGGGCCGACCAACTCAATATTGAACCCTATGGACTAAGACTGGGATGACATTAAATTCATGTGCGTGTAGAGGCAGGCACCCCCATTGCCTAGCTAGTATAACTAGTATATCTGGCAAGATTTGCAATGGTGGTGAAACCCTCCTACACGTAAATACTACATTTAGACATAATTTAGGTAAGGCCCTGAGTCATGTTTAACAACATCTCTACATGAAGTGACATGCTTGGGAATTGAACTCAGGATGTCTGCAATGGCAGACAGAATTGCTACCTTTTAAATCAAGGGGCTTACACACATCAAGTCCTCCTACACATAAATACACAGATACTGCATGTCTAGGAATATATAGGACTTACATTAGTCAGGAGTTAATCTTCTAAACGTAATCTGTGATTTTTGGTGGTTCTTGCTGCGTGAGCGTAAAATAGTAATTTTATCCTCAGATTTTTGGTAATGACATTTTTATTTCTGATGTTGGTACACATATCGCATTTTAGGGGCTCAAATTAGGATCATTGGGAAAAATAAAATATAAAAAAAAGGCACTCATTTTAAATTTCCTTAAGCAATGGTATTGTTTGTGGTTTGTAAAGACACCTGTGTGAGTTTGGGGAAATATTTTTGTGACATGGACAGCAGCATGTGAAAGTGACTGAGAAAAAAAAATATTTACAAATGATGAAGAGATTTCACATTCTAGCATTCTTAAAAACAAAATAGATGATCAAATTTGCAACATTGTTGTCAGGACAATTTCTTTGAGAGAAAGATACATTTCTTCTCAACATGAAATGGATTTATCTGATAAAGTAACAATTGTACCATTAGAATGAATGGCTGAAACTTGCACTTGGCAAAATAACTCTCCTCTTTACTCCCAAAAAATGTGTGTAAAATAACTCTCATTTTGGTATTTACTAACTACTCAAGGAATTACTCCATGAGAGTTATTTTGAGAGTTCTTTTGTGTCTGAGCATGCTTAGTTGTGCTCAGCTGTGCTCTGTGGCTAGGAGTAAGGCGACGGGGAATTTATCTCTTCTCAGACTTTTTAAGATATTTCAGTGTAGAAATCACTTTTTCACACAGTTTAAAAGCAGATTATCTTTAAACAATATACAGCACATTTTAGTACAATTTAGGGGATCAGATCATGCTCTAAACATTATTTCTATTTGCACAACTCCAGGTCTGGACTGGAGTAAGGAGTTGGCTGTTATCTGTGAGTTGGGAGCAATAGTGAATTCCATTTTGGCCGTTATTTACCGCCAGCACTTTTGTGAATACTGTTTTAGCGCTATTTACAGCGAATCGCGGTAATTTTACCGCAAATCGCTGTAATTTTGCCGCTATTTTGCGGCAGCGCTATAGTAAATGACCCCCAATGTCTCATGCACCTTATTCACTGCTATGAAGTCTACTGCATTGTCAAAGACAATTTAGACACTTAAAACTATAAATGTAGAAGCTCTGTAATTTTAACCACTTAACAACCGCCCCATAGACAAAAGACGTCTACAGGGCAGTTGCTTAATTCTGGGAGGACGTCTATTGGGGCGCGCACACGGGAACATCCGTGACCGTCGGGTCCGGGGGACCAGACTGATCACGGATCGTGATGAATGGCCGCTGTGCGCGGCCTTTCATCACGTGATCGCGCCGTCAAATGACGGCGCGATCACATGTAAACAAGCCGGCGGAAGCGCCGGCTCGGGACATCTGCAGAAAACAGATACCCCGCCAACAATTCACCAATTTTAATGTCTCGAAGATGTAAATATCAAAATTCACAGATTTAACAGAAACTGTTACGTCATCTGAAGTATCGTCACTTATTCCACGTACTCTGTAACCCCCAGTAAATGATATCGCGACGGCGTTTTATCGCCGTTTTAATGTCGCTAAACGCCATTTTAATGGCGCTAAGCGACATTT
>BLSH010098965.1:639888-663711 GCA_018402905.1 Glandirana rugosa | reverse complement strand
GCCAGGCTGTGTAAAAGTGTCACATATGTGGTATCGCCATACTCAGGAGGAGTAGTATAATGTGTTTTGGGGTGTAATTTGTGGTATGCATATGCTGGGTGTGAGAAATAACCTGTTAACATATGACAATTTTGGGGAAAAAAAATAAATAAATAAAAAATTCATTTTGCAAAGAATTGTGGGAAAAAATTACAACTTCAAAAAATTCACCATGCCTCTTACTAAATACCTTGGAATGTCTACTTTCCAAGAAGGGGTCATTTGGGGGGTATTTGTACTTTCCTGGCTTGTTAGGGTCTCAAGAAATGAGATAGGCCGTCAGTAAATCAAGTGTGATCAATTTTCAGTGATTGGCACCATAGCTTGTAGACTCTATAACTTTCACAAAGACCAAATAATATCCACTAATTATTTTATTTTTTTTACCAAAGATAGGTAGCAGTATAAATTTTGGCCAAAATTTATGAAGAAAAATTACTAATTTGCAAAATTTTATAACAGAAACGAAGAAAAATTCATTTTTTTACTAAATTTTCGGTCTTTTTTTAATTATAGCGCAAAAAATAAAAAACCCAGCGATGATTAAATACCACCAAAAGAAAGCTCTATTTGTGTGAAAAAAAGGACGCAAATTTCATGTGGGTACAGTGTTGCATGACTGAGTAATTGTCATTCAAAGTGTGAGAGCGCTGAAAGCTGAAAATTGGTCTGGTTGTTAAGGGGGTTTAAGTGCCCAGTTGTCAAGTGGTTAAGATTTTGTTCACGTTCATTATGACTCTGCTTGTTTCAAAATGCAATTTAGGTGCAAAATTCCTTACAATGAAGAGTAATGATTTTTGTTGAATTAGATCTTTATTAGAATCTCTTTCTGATGGTCTGATTATATAATATAGTGTCACACACCAAAAATGACACTGCTGAAAACAATTTGATAGCAGTAGTGCAGTAGTTTTGCTTTTGATATATTGTATTGTAAGAGTCACTAATTAACATACTTGAACAATGCAACCCCTATTGAGGGAGGTGATGTAATATTTTGATGTCTGGGCTCTTATCAGATTTATGACTAAAGCCTCGTACACACAATGCGAAGGTCGTATGACCGAACAGACCAAATCGTATGTTGGTTCATGTATCTCGCACACTGACGTGCTCTACACGATCATATGGCCAAGCCGAACGTAGTGACGTGCAACAAGCTTATAAAGAGGAAGTGCGGTTATCATGCTCCACCCTTTGGGCTCCTTCATCTAATTTCGTGTTAGTCGAGCGTTGATTTGCGACTTTCAGATCGTTCCTGACCATTCGTTCGTCAACCAGCCATGTTGAGATCTAGAGAGAGAAATCTTGCTATTGTTGGCCTAGGAGTCCTGGCTTGGACCCAAAACCAACGTAGGAGACAGGGGGAGAGGAGTTGTTGGACCAAAAATTGGTTACTTAACCGTGATCAATTTGGTCATATGGCTTTAGTCAGGGAGCTCCAGGAGAATAATCCTGATGATTTCAGGAATTATCTTCAGATGACGGATCCCTGCTTTAACCACCTCTTGGCATTGGCGTCCCCCTATATCCAGAAGCAGGACACATGCATGCACCTTGCTATCACCCCTGAGCAAAGGCTCATTGCCACCTTGCGCTACTTGGCGACAGGAAGAAGCCTCCAGGACCTGAAGTTCACTACAGGCATCTCCCCCCAGGCTCTTGGAGTCCTTATTCCTGTGACAAGCTCAGCCACCATACAGGTGCTGCAAAAGGACTATATTAAGGTACATTTTATGTGTTTCTGTTTGAAAATATTGTATTTGCCCTTTTTGACAATACCTAATTGGCAACATTACAATATGCTGTGAATGTCTTCTTTGGCCTCATGCATGCTCGAAGCTTTATTCACCTCCTTTGTTCCTCTACATGCCTCCCCAGCATGTTGTCCTGTGTCCATACACAGCCTGGTAACGCCACAATTATTTATGTCAGCTGCAGTTTAGGCGTTAACCCCCCAAAAAACACACACTTTTTAAACGTTATTTTTGTGTTTCAAATCATGCAGAGCGCTTGAGGTCTTCTTATTATATCAAAGCTAATCCCCATGCTCCCAAAACGCTATATCAGCATTTCAAACTACTGTATCTCCAGAAATGTAATCTCCTATACACACTCTCCATCTTTTGTGGGTCACATTTCCTTAATAATTACCCAAACCATGCAGTGCAAGGGCCTGCTTGATTACCTACTATTTTGACCTCATATGATCTCTTCTGTTTGATTCTTCTTTGAAAAATGTAATTTGAAGAGTACAGTGTGTATGTAGCTTGGGATTCTCATACTTATTACCTGTCCACTGTGCTGGAAATGGAAGTCTAACCTTATGTTGCCTTTGCATTTGTATGTTAAAGAACATTTTTAGGTTTTGTGTCAAAGTATTCATTTTTTTTTCTCCACAGTTTCCTTCCAATCCCCAGCAGTGGCAGGAAGTTGCTGCTCAGTTTTTGCAGCAATGGGATTTTCCCAACTGCGGGGGTGCCATTGATGGCAAGCATGTGAGGATTGTACCACCACCCAACTCTGGCTCCTATTATTTTAATTAGAAGGGGTTTGCAGGTTGTGATGCTTGCCATTGTGTCTGAAAACTATGAATTTTTGTACCTGGATGTGGGGAAGAATGGCCGTAACTCCGACGGAGGAGTCATCATGCAAACGGTATTTTATAGGCGGCTTCAGAATGGCACCCTCAACTTGCCACCTGCAGACCAAAATGTGGAGGGTCTGAATTTTGTATTTGTTGCAGATGGGGCGTTTTGGTCTTGGAGAACATGTTATGAAGCCATTTCCTCAACGCAACCTGACCCCTGAGCAGAGGATTTTCAATTATAGACTTTCTCGTGCTCGAAGGGTGGTGGAAAATGCCTACGGAATTGTGTCCAATAGGTTCCATCTATTTTTAATGCCCATCAACCTGGCATTGTATAAAATGAATCATGCGGTATTGTGCTGCTGCATCCTGCATAATTTTTTACGCAGGAATGCTAACAATTATATGACCACCATGCCCAGTGACATTGATACAGTTCTGCCAGGCCCTATTACATCAGCTGAAGGTCATCCATCGTTGGATGCAATGGCAGACCTCCAGACTAGTCATGCTACCTTGGAGCCACAGACCTGGAAGAAGGATGTCGCAGGTCACATCGGTGTGCCGAGACCGCTGCAACAACTTTGTTCCAAGGTAAGTATTTCAGAATGAGCTAGTATGCGCTGCATACTAGCTCATTATGCCTTTGCTTTGCAGTTTTTGTGTTTTATTGGGGGGGCACTTTACAACCACTTTAAAGCCAACAATAATAAAGGCTATGGCCATACTTTAGACCAAAGGGAAAAAGTTGTGTTTGTCTTTATTATTAACTGCTGTCTACTGTCCCATGTACCAATAGACATGTCAATACACAAGAAGCAATATTAGAACAGTACCTACAAGGGCAAATGACAGGCTCACCCCCAGCTTCTTCCCTTTGGAAATCCAGATGTTGGGGCAGCTTTTATGATTCTCCTTCTAAAAAAACAAAAAAAAAAAACATTCATTAAGCATCCCCAAGTCACCACAGGTTCAACACATACATTTTTAGAGATTTTTTGAGTTAACCAACCTTGCACTTGGGCTGGGATGGGCGATTCGGGTGGACTGGTCACCTGGGGTTGGAGGGAATCTGGAGGATTTTCTGCAACAAAACAACAGCAAACGGATGATGATGCCATTTTCCATGGGCCAAAGACTTGACAAGTGCCAACATTGGTCAACTCCTAATTCTCCCTCTTGCAGTCATAATCATGGGCTTCCATAATGCCCACCATGTCCACCATCTCAGCCTTGGTCATAGGAGGTGTCTTTAATTTTTTGGTGGGATACACCACGGCTGGACTGGCTGCTGCTTCTAGAATCCGCGCTTCTAGAATCTGCCATCTTTCCTTACGATCTTATCGTTCCATGGAGTTGGTACGGATAGGAGAGCTGTTCACACCCCAGCGTCACGACGCACCTTAGAGCGGAGTTGTATGCATGCTCAGTGTATAAAGGCCAAACGAACGCTCGAGGAAACGGCCATTGGTAGGAATGTTGTGTGAGAACGAACGTTTGGGAAAACGCTCAATATTTAGTGCAAATGAAGGTTTGACTGGAACTTCTGCCATAGGTGGGTAGTGGCCTATACTGCTTGGCTTGGGGCCTAGATGTGGATGAATGGCCTATATTGCTTGACTTGGGGCCTAGATGGGGATGAATGGCCTATACTGATTGGATTGGGGCCTAGATGTGGATGAATGGTCTATACTGCTTGGCTTGGGGCCTAGATGTGGATGAATAGCCTATACTGCTTGGATTGGGGCCTAGATGTGGATGAATGGCCTATACTGCTTGGCTTGGGGCCTAGATGGGGATGAATGGCCTATACTGCTTGGATTTGGGCCTAGATGGGGATGAATGGTCTATACTGCTTGGATTGGGGCGTAGATGTGGATGAATGGCCTATACTGCTTGGCTTGGGGCCTAGATGTGGATGAATAACCTATACTGCTTGGCTTGGGGCCTAGATGTGGATGAATGGCCTATACTGCTTTGGCTTGGGGCCTAGATGGGGATGAATGGCCTATACTGATTGGATTGGGTCCTAGATGGGGATGAATGGCCTATACTCCTTGGCTTGGGGCCAAGATGGGGATGAATGGCATATACTGCTTGGATTGGGGCCTAGATGTGGATGAATGGCCTATACTGCTTGGCTTGGGGCCTAGATGTGGATGAATGGCCTATATTGCATGGCTTGGGGCCTAGATTGGGTGGAGTTTAGTGGTATGCCGGGCGAAGTTGCATGATGCTTTGTCTTGTATCTTGCAGTCATAATGAGCGACAACTTCTTTTTGCATGAGTTTCTACCCCAGTTTATAGATTTGTACAGGCAACTCCCCTGTCTGTGGAACGTCCAGACAAATGAGTACTTTAATCAGTCCGATGGAAGGCAGCTTGTGAGCAACTGGTCCAGCTCTGCAATCAGATCAAACCGGATGCTACTGACAAATATGTCAGACACAAAATTGCCAACATCAGGACTACATATTGGAGGGAGGTAAAAAACATTCAAGAGTCCCAAATGTCAGGAGCTGCAGCATCTGCTGTCTATGTACCAAAGCTATGGTATTTTGACAGCCTGCATTTTTTCAGGAACCCATCTGAGGCCAGGCCATTGCTATCTACCCTGCCCTCTACATCTCCTGAGGCCATGGCTCAGAGACCTGAAGATGAGGATGTGGAGGAGGCCGTTCTGACCCAGGTATAGTGTTGGTGAACATTATGTAAAGATAAAATACAATGCTAATAACTAAACCTTATTGGGCAAATATTTGAGCCTTAACACATTTGTTTCAATATCCAAGCACAGTTGTGGCCTAAAGTCCTTTTTAGGAAAAATCCAAATGCGGGTGCCAGAATGCTAGTGTTTTGTATTTCTAATTATTCAATTAGCAACAGTCATAAAATGTACATTTGTTTGGATTGATGACCCACACAAACAAATATATTCAAATAATGTCATTTTTATACACAGGAAAGTGTCACAGAGACAGTGACAGAGGAGGAAGCCACTAGGCCGCCATGGCTTTGCCGGTCCCAAATATCTCCCCTCCATGTTGGGCTGAAGAGAAATCGCAAAAGCCATCATGTGGATGAGGGCGCATCCACATTCTTCAGGCAGGCCACAGGCATCCTCCAGGGGGATCTTGACCAGGAGGAGACTTTTGGGGCCTATGCAGCAGCAAAACTAAAGACAATGACTCCCTGCCAACGGAGCAGAGCAGAGGAGCTCATGACTCAAGTCCTCTTCAAGGGGGAGAGGGGGCTCATTACAGAGTACACTGAGCTGCACGAAAATGTGCCTCCACCTCCACCACCTACACCATCTCACCACCCATCACAACCACCACACCAGCATGCTGGCCAGTGGCAATATGGTCCCCATGGCCTCCACCAACAGCCATGGCTTGGGGATTATGTATGAGCAATACCCCCATTGAATGGTTTCTTTAATTTCCTGTATTTTTTGTTGTTATTCTTTGAGTTTGTTTTTTATTTTTTAATATTTAAAAAATAAATTTATATTTATTTTTATATATCACCCATTTTGCTGATGTTAAGCACTTTATTCTGTTATATTTAATTTGCAGCAACAATGCATTTCAAATTTAATTTATGTTCTTTATTCTTGAAAATAAAGAATAATAAAAATAACAATACTTGCCTATGTTTTTGGAGTCAAATGACAGGTTTGAAGTAGGCAGTTACATTAAAAACAAAAGTTAGAACAATTAGCAAGGAACAAATAATACTTTAAAATTGGTAATTAGATTTCAGAGATAATGATATTGGGGAAATGTTCAATAGAATTAAAGAGATTCACAATAATGGCAATTATATTTCTATCACTACACAAAAACTGTCTTTCATTACGTTCGTAACGTGAGGACCACTAGCAATGCATTTCCATTATTATCCCATTTAAAAAGATGCTAATGTGAGCTGCATTTCGCTATTTGAATTCAATTGCCGATAGACAAATGAATATGCATTGTGAAATTGGAACTAGGTTTACACGAACGGACACTTCTGGGTGTTCCTGACTCGGAGCATGCGCGTTTTTGCAGGTACAACTTGTTGGACCAACTTCTCTGTACACACGGTACAACAGTCGTACGAACGCTTGTCATACAACCAAAGTTTTCTAGTCTGCTCATCCAACTTCAGTTGTATGACCATCGTACGTCGGCTGTTCTAATCGCGCGTACTAACGGCCGGATGATCGTACAACGAACGGGCGTACGACAGTCGCACCGTGTGCACAAGGCTTTAGGCTGGCTATACATTATACAATTTTCTTGTACTATTTTCCTTTAAATTTACCAAAACCATATACTATGAGGTCACACCTAAACCCTTTCAATTTATATGTAATCCGGCAGGCCCTTGCGCTACATAGTTGAAGGTGAAGCTAAAAGATATTGGAAAAGAAAATTGTATAATGTATGACCAGCTCAATTCCCCCACAGGGGCAGTCAGAGGGTTGAGACAAACCATTTTCTACTGACAGGGGTGCCTACAATGGCCAGATTTTATTCATTTATGTAAAACCATTTTCCCAAAAGGATAATAAAATGTTGCTGTAACTGCTTAAAGTGGTTGTCAAGTCCCCCCCCTCCCAAAAAAAAACAAAAACTGCAAATCAAAGGCATAATGAGCTAGTATGCAGCTCAATATGAAATACTTACCTTGGAACAAAGCTGTTGCAGCAGTTTCGGCACACCGATGTGACCGGTGGTATGCTATGATTGGTGGAGCCGCGCTGACGTCATTCCTGCGCATGCGCACAGGAGCCGCCATTTGATGGCATCAGCACATGCAGATACAGGGAATATCTCCTAAACCATGCAGGTACTTATAGGCTTACCTGTAGTTTAAAGTGGTTGTCATGAGTTGACAACCACTTTAAAAAGTGTTAGCTGGAGTTTGACTATAAGTTGTTAGTGAAGTGCATTTAAATCTGCTAGTACATCTAGCTCTAACCTTTCCCCAGATTGACAATGCTGCTGTCCAAAGATGTCTCCATTGCAGGGATCAGCCTAACTGATCTGGAGGTGCAGTAAAAAAAAGCCAGGGAGCATAATGCCAACACTGTGTGTGTGAGTCACTAACAGTCTGTCACACAGTGTCACAACCTTGGAAACTCTTGTATGTATTAGGCTGTCATTAGATTAGGGTGATAAAAGAGAAGCTGTGCCCCCTTATATCAGATGCGCCTATAAGAGTCCCACTTTACATCAGGGTTCCCATCAGAGTGCCCTCTTGAATCAGATGTTCCCATCAGAGTATCCCCCTAATTTAGATGCCCCCTTACATCAGGTGTCTCCATCTGAGTGCCCCCTTACATCAGGTGTCCCCATCAGAGTTTCCCCTTACATCAGTTGTCACCATCAGAGTGTCCCCTTACATCAGGTGTCTCCCTTACATGGACTGTCCCCATCAGCGTGCCTCCTTAGATCAACTGTCTACATAAGACTGGCTGAAGGATCAGTAGATACACTATCAGAGGCCTGGGGGCATGACTAAAATCTAGAGAAGCACAGCCTACCTAAGCACCCCCCCCCCTCCCGAGATCTGGCCCTGCTCCATTGTTCCTCCATCCAGAGTGGAGTCACCATTAGACTGGAGGTCTGTTACTGATATGATCACCAGGTAAAAACAAAAGAAAGAAAAACTTTAAAAAAAAAAGAAAACAAATGCGGTCACCATATTTAAGCATTGATAAGCTGCAATTTGTTTCATTTTTGGTTTTGGTTCTAAAACCACTTTAGCACAAACTTAGATCCTCATATAGTTGATAACATATCTTTGGAAAATGTTAGGTTTCTTCCTAGTATGTTTAAACATGTCATCCTTTATACAACTGCTAATATTTCATTATAAGAATATCTTATAACGTTTTATGTACAACAAGTATTCATTTTTAAAAACAATAACATATTGTCATTTTGTTATTTTCAGGTGTGGTGTTTTACTACTTTAGGGGAATGGATATAAGCATTCTAAAGGCCTTTATCTTCATTCTTTTGACTGTGACTGGTATTCCAGGAAACCTTTATATTGTATTCCAGTTTTTGGTTATAAGGTTACTAGAAAAGAGGCTTCTACCATCCAACATAATTCTACTAGTCTTAGCATTTGCAAATCTTCTCATTGTCTGCTCTCGTGTCATCCCACAGTCACTGAATGCCCTAGGAATTGAGGACCTAATGGATGACATAAGCTGCAAGCTATCTGGATATACCTACAGAATTGGTAGAGCTATGTCTATATGCACCACCAGCTTGCTTAGCTGTCATCAGTGCATCATTATTGCCCCAAATACTAAGATCTGGGTCTATTTAAAGAAAAAGGTGTCTCCTAACATAACACCAATCATTCTTGCCATTCTTTTGATAAATCTTGCTCTTTATCGCGTAAGTTTTATGTATGGTAATGCAAGACATAACAACACTTCTCCATATACACTTCATCTGATTTACTGTGACCATGATTATCAAACATATGTATCTTATATTGCCAACGGGATTGTTTTTGCCTCCAGAGACTTTTTTTTTGTTGCATCAATGGCTCTTGCAAGCTTTTACATTGTGTATGTACTACTCAATCATGAGAAAACTGTAAAAAGCATACGGAGTTTAAACAAAGCAAAAAGCAAATCAATTGAGTATAAAGCTTCCAAAGCTGTAATATTACTGGTTATATGCTATGTGGTGTTCATGGGGTTGGACAATACTATGTGGATCTATACGCTGACCCTCTCAAATGTCGCAATAGACATGAATGATGCCAGGGTTGGGCTAGCTTGTGCCTATTCTGCAGTGTGCCCCATTGTTATTTTTGTTACAAACCCTAAACTACAGCAATGGTCATGGTATAGATTGTGGAGAAGGCTTCAGGATCAACCACCATCCTTCTCAAGTGATATTCAGCATATAACTATATAAAAACAAAACATACAGAGCACATCAGTGTATTGAAGATTGTTATATATGCTTTATTATAAAAAGTAATAAAAGTCCACTCATAAAAATGATAGATGAATACACTTCAAATCCTCTTATATACATGGGAAATGCTATATTCTATTTATCATTTGGCAATTATATACAGGTACATGTTTTCAGCCATGCTACAGCAATATTCAACAACATGCTGAACACCTCACACAGACCAAAGGATCTATTTATAAAAAAAAATTGTTGAACAAATGTCACAAGCATATGCCCAGCCATCACAAATTATGACCATATTTTGCTCAGTATGTTGATTTCCTGTGATCATCAGCATCAACTAATGGTCATAATGCGTTATTTTCCTGACTGAGGTAGTTCAGGAAAAAAACATAATATAGCCACTAGATGGAGCTGACAATCATGCTGTCAGTGTGTTTTGTTTTTTTTGTGTTTGTTTAGTTGACTGACCTGATCTACACCAGGAGCAGTAACGCTGAAGATTGGAAAGTGGGACTCTCCACTGTCAGGATATACTCAGCAGCTTCCAACAAGCCCATTCAACAGAACTTGATCATTAGATCAGCTTCTTTTGAGTGGGAGCAGCCACACATGGATTGCAATGCAGTCAATCTCTGCTGAACTGGCTGAATTTCAATCATCTATGACCAACTCAAGCAGCAATAAGTATGCACATCAGAGAAGTCAAAGAAAGTCAGAATTACATATTTGTATGCTTATTCTGAACCAAACCCACAAAACAAAAACCACAAGACTAAAGTATTCATGCAAGAGGTCAGCATGACACCTAGAAAACTAGAGTTTTCATTGAAGATTTAAATACACCTCCCTACATAGATCCTAATTAGTAATGAGCAAACCAAGCAAAGTTCAATTGCTCTAGTTCTATTGTTTTAGAGTTGGTGTTTAGAGTTTAGCATTTTAGTTTATTTTTTTTGGAGTGGTGCATTTTTTATCTCATTTTGATAGTCTAATGCATTTTTTTTTTAGATCAGCAACGTAAACTTGTTGGTGATAAAGGCAAAGCTGACCTTAGTTAGACGCACATCATCGTACATTATTGTGATCCAGTTTACTGCACAAAATAACAGTGTCAAGTGCACCAAAGCACCACAATCTCAATCCCTCAATTTCCAGCCCAACCTTCATTGTAGTGTAGCAGTGAAGCAAGATCTTTGCTATACAGTGTGCGAGACCAGGAGCGCTCCTTTACTGACCGGCCAGGACTGTTCTGTTGAGAGTGATTGCTCATTTACAGTGCCTTGAAAAAGTATTCATACCCCTTGACATTTTTCACATTTTGTCATGTTACAACCGAAAACATTAATGTATTTTATTGGGATTTTATGTGATAGACCAACACAAAGTGGCATATAATTATGTAGTGAAAGGAAAATGGTAAATGGTTTTCAACATTTTTTAGAAATAAAAATGTCAAAAGTGTGGCGTGCATTTGTATTCAGCCCCCTTTACTCTGATACCCCAAACTAAAATCTAGTGGAACCAATTGCCTTCAGAAGTCACCTAATTAGTAAATAAAGTCCACCTGTGTGTAATTTAATCTCAGTATGAATACAGCTGTTCTGTTAATCCCTCAGAGGTTTGTTAGAGAACCTAAGTGAACAAATATCATCATGAAGGCCAAGGAACACACCAGACAGGTCAGTGATAAAGTTGTGGAGAAGTTTAAAGCAGTGTTAGGTTATAAAAAAATATCCCAAGCTTTGAACATCTCACGGAGCACTTTTCAATCCATCATCCGAAAATATAAAGAGTATGGCACAACTACAAACCTACCAAGACATGGCTGTCCACCTAAACTGACAGGCTTGGCAAGGAGAGCATTAATCAGAGAAGCAGCCAATTGGCCCATGGTAACTCTGGAGGAGCTGCAGAGAGCCACAGCTCAGGTGGGAGAATCTGTCCACAGAAGAACTATTAGTCGTGCACACTACAAATCTGGCCTTCATGGAAGAGTGGCAAGAAGAAACCCGATGTTGAAAGAAAACCATGAGAAGTCTTGTTTGCGAGAAGCCATGCACGGGACACAGCAAACATGTGGAATAAGGTGCTCTGGTCAGATGCAACCAAAATTGAACTTTTTGGCATAAAAGCAAAACGCAATGTGTGGCGGAAAACTGGCACTGCACATAACCCTGAATACACCATCCCTACCGTGAAACATGGTGGTGGCAGCATCATGTTGTGGGTATTCTTTTCTTCAGCAGGGGCAGGGAATCTGGTCAGAGTTGATGGGAAGATGGATGGAGCCAAATACAGGGCAATATTAGAAGAAAACTTGTTAGAGTCTGCAAAAGACTTGAGACTGGGGAGGGGGTTGACCTTCCAGCAGGACAACAACCCTAAACATACAGCCAGAGCTACAATGGAATGGTTTTGATCAAAGCATATTCCTGTGCTACAATGGCCCAGTCAAAGTCCAGACCTAATTCCAATTGAGAATCTGTGGCAAGACTTGAAAATTGCTGTTCACAGATGATCTCCATCCACTCTGACACAGCTTGAGCTATTTTGCAAAAAAGAATGGGCAAAAATTTCACTCTCTAGATGTGCAAAGCTGGTAGAGACATACACAAAAAGGCTTGCAGCTGTAATTGCAGTGAAAGATGGTTCTACAAAGTATTGAATCAGGGGGCTGAATACACATGCATGCCACACTTTTCAGATATTTCTTTGTAAAAAATGTTAAAAACCATTTATCATTTTCCTTCCACTTCACAATTATGTGCAACATTGTGTTGGTCTATCACATAAAATCCCAATAAAATACATGAACATTTTTGGTTGTAACATGACAAAATGTGGAAAATTTCAAGGGGTATGAATACTTTTTCAATGCAGTATAGCTGCAAGATTTCGCTGAGGCTGTTCTCTCCATGTTTCATTTGCGCTGCAACATTGTATCATTGTGAGTACATAGATGTGTTTACAATAAATGCCTTTTTAAACAATATCATACTATGTGAAGTTTCTTTTTGTGGCGACCATCCATCCATCCATCCATCCATTCACCTGGATCCCTGGAGCACTGCTGCATTTAGACAGTAGAGGATCACGTCCTGGGATGTAACACAAGCTGAGCCTATCTTGAGTAAACAGTCATGTTCTTTTAGTGAGTGAAATCTTGATTGTAAGGTGAAGGGATCACTAAGGAACAGTATCAATTTATATAAAGATTCATTGGGGGAACAGTTTTTTAAGGATCATCTAAGAGGAAGAATTTTATTATACTTTGTATTATGTTGGACATTTTTTTTTATTTTTACTTGGACTTTTATTTAAATTATTACTGGGTGTGTTACAGGGATGCTAATTAAAATAATTTGTTTGTATTATACATGTTTTTTTTGCGCATAAGCATTAATATATTATTCTGGATTCTATGATATGATTTTAGCATGATGATAGTGTTGCACAATATGAAGGAACCTTTTTATTCACATGTAGTGCTACTCCCACAGGGGATGCTGATTTTAACAGAGGCCACTAGCCACTCAAGCAACTGCTCATCCACTCTAATAAACCATCTAGGGGATATATTTTGTTATTTATTACTTACAGAAAGTGTAACAGAAGAGGGATTGGGGCATGGTATACTCAAAACCTCTAGCAACATCAATGTGAGGACAGGCTAAAGCCTCACAGCCCGGGACCATAGGTATCTTTCTGAACGGTCTTAAAGCCTCATAGCTGGGGACCATGAGGTATCTTTCTGAACAGTATTAAAGCCTCACAGCTGGGGACCAGGAGGCAAGTCACTTTGGCACCTTGTTACCCTGCCCAATTGCACAGCTGTAGATACCCAGTAGTGCTGCCAACCACCCGTAAAATTTACGGACAGTTTGTAAATAACAGACACTTTTCTCTTGTCCATAAATGTCCATAGAGTTCAAGAGCCAGCCAATTAGAGAATTGCCAGACTAGGCCTTGAATCGGGCAGCGGGGTGTGGCTTATATTCACACGCCCCACCACATGAGTTGAGGCCAAGCATGGCAGTTCACTAATCGGCTGGCTTTGAAACTGCACATGTGCAGTTTAGAGTTGTTACCAAGAATTATTCTTCAAAGCGATTTCCCGCCATCTGCTCATGAACCAGAAGAGTCTGACCACATGATTTGGCACAGAGGCGCTGCCCTGTAGCGGTAAAACTCTTGGATACTTGGCTAGTAGGGATGGGCCCGATGTTCGAGTCAAGCATAAGTTCAACCCAAACATCGATTGTTTGCCCATTCACTGAATAGCGAACATTATGGGGCGTTCGCAGCAAGCACCACAAAACGCCCCATAATGCATTGCGAGATCACCGTGCATTGATGTCTTAGGATTGGTCAAAGCATGCACCTGACCTGCATGCTTTGGGCCATCACAGTGCGCTCTGCATATATATATATGTATATATACAGTATCTCACAAGAGTGAGTACACCCCTCACATTTATAAATATTTTATTCTATCTTTTCATGTGACAACAGTAAAGAAATTACACTTTGCTACAATGTAAAGTAGTGAATGTACAGCGTGTATGACATGGTAAATGTGCTGTCCCCTCAAAATAACTCAACACACAGCCATTAATGTCTAAACTGCTGACAACAAAAGTGAGTACACCCCTAAGTAAAAATGTCCAAATTGGCCCCAAAGTGTTAATATTATTTTCCAGCACTGCCTTAACCCTCAGGGGCATGGAGTTCACCAGAGCTTCACAAGTTGCCAATGGAGTCCTCTTCCACTCCTCCATGAGGACATCACAGAGCTGGTGGATGTTAGAGACCTTGCACTCCTCCACCTTCTGTTTGAGGATGCCCCACAGATGCTCAATAGGGTTTAGGTCTGGAGACATGCTTGGCCAGTTAATCACCTTTACCCTCAGCTTCTTTAGCAAGGCAGCGGTCGCCTTTGAGTTGTGTTTGGGGTCGTTATCATGTTGGAATACTGCCCTGCAGCCCGGTCTTCGAAGGGAGAGGATCATGATCTGTTTCAGTATGTCACAGTACATGTTGGCATTCATGGTTCCCTCAATGAACTGTAGCTCCCCAGTGCCGGCAGCACTCATGCAGCCCCAGCCATGACATTCCAACTGCCATGCTTGACTGTAGGCAAGATACATTTGTCTTTGTACTACTGGTTGCCGCCACACGCGCTTGACACCATCTGAACCAAATAAGTTTATCTTGGTCTCATCAGGCCACAGAACATGGTTCCAGTAATCCATGTCCTTAGTCTACTTGTCTTCAGCAAACTGTTTGCGGGCTTTCTTGTGCATCATCTTTAGAAGAGGCTTCCTTTTGGGACGACATCCATGCAGGCAAATTTGATGCAGCATGCAGCGTATGGTCTGAGCACTCGTTACTTTACATTGTAGCAAAGTGTTATTTCTTTTTTTTTCTTTTTTTATTTGCAATAGATTAGTCAGACAGTACATTGCAGAAAGATTACTTACAGGACACATATTGCAACTTGAATTATGGAAATCGTATAACCTTCCCTTCAGTGGGATTGCCCTGTGACTACCCCTACCGGAGGGGGACAGGTGATGTTCCAAAGGAAGCAGATGTAGTCATTCCCCCACAGCACCCCTATTGGGAACAAACTGTGCTGTAAAGGTGGGTTTGACCTCCTCCTCCTCTGCCGGGTAGATAGCCCAGGGAAGTCCCCCAGGCCACCAAGCCAGACCTTAATATAAAGAGGCATGATAAGTCTAAACACTGGTCTGGTAACCATGGGAGGTGTATTTATCAAAAAACACAATAGAAATGGAAACAAATAACATGTGTAAAAGCCTAGGACATCAAGCAAGTACTGCGGTCTGAGGAGAAGCCTAAGCTGGGATGAAATGGCAAGAGAAAGGAGAAGAGAGGAGGAACAGTACGAGAGCAATAAGATGAAGAAAAGAAAGAGAGTGAGAGAAACAAGGAAAGACAGAAAGGAAGAAGAAGTGTCGGTGACGAGATGGACTCACCCTCTGAAGAGAAGAGACTTGTAAAAAGACGCCAACTTATGCTTGAGAGACGTATTCAAGCCAGGGATCCCAGATTGCATCATGTCTCTCCATGGAGTCCATAAGAATGCTTGCCGTCTTTTCTTGTGTCATAATCCAAGAAATTTTCTTTTTAACTTGGTTAAAGGATACTTGGGGGCGTTTCCAAGCTCTAGCGATCGTTATTTTTGTGCCGACCAGAATGAAGGTTATAAGGCGCTTGGTTAGTTTGGGAATTTCAGGACCCATAAAATTTAGCAGGGCAGTTTGGGGAGAATTCTGAATTGGGAGATCCGTAATTTTCCTAATGAGGTGAAAGATTTTATTCCATAGACCCCTAATCTTAGGGCATTCCCACCAGGTATGAGTCATCGTGCCAATGAGACCGCATTGATGGAAACAGAGGGCAGTGGAGTTCGCAAAAAGTTTGGCAAGTCTAGAAGGGACCAGGTACCAACACGTCAGAACCTTCAGGTTGGCCTCAATCAGGTTAATGCTATATATGCCCTTTATGGCCGCAGAGAAGGCCCTACGCCAAGCCTCCAGGTTCCAGACAAAACCCAGCTCACCTTCCCAATCCTTCATGTATCGTGTTTTATCCGACGAGGAGGCTAGGGAACGGTAGATCACCGAAATGCCCCCCTTCTGCTCCATGGCCTGACCGCACCAAGCCTCATAGGCTGTGAGGGATAAGGGGGAAGACTTGTCTTTCCGCAAAGATCTAATGAAATGGATGATTTGATTAAGCCTGAATCTCTCAGGCACAGGCATGTCTAATTTGCTTACACAGTGTGCTACCAAGAGTGGGCCCATGGAGTTTACAAAATAGCCAATTCTGTACAGGCCTTTGTCCAACCACCACTGGAAGGCCCTAATGTCCAGCCCAGGAGGAAAAAGCGGGTTATGGAATAGGTGGGAGAGTTGATGCCATGGGGAGGTCAAATTGCTATTGTCTTTGATGCTATCCCATAGGGACAGGGAGTGAGATAAAGTAGGAGCCATAACAGGGGGTCTCGCTTTAGAAGGGCACCATAGTAAAAAGTCAATAGTGTGTTTAGGGATTGCTTGTCTTTCCATAGGCACCCAGTTGGGATGTGCCCTTTTGGAGTAAATGATCGAGAGCTGGGAAAGTTGGGCTCTTGATAGTACCATAATAAACTTGGGAGATTCAGGCCTCCTTGCTCCCGGAGCCTAAACATGGTCTCTCTGTTTAGCCTATGCCCTTTGTTACCCCAAATGAAGCGTATGATTTTGGCTTGAAATTTTTTGAGGGGTCCTCTGGGAATTGGGATTGGGAGTGACCAAAATAGGTATACGAGCCTCGGTAACATATTCATTTTGATAGAATTAACCCTGCCTAACCAGGAACGCCCTAGGTTTCCCCATGTCCGTAAATCCCGACCCAGTGTTATGAACATTGGAGGGTAATTTGCTGCGTATAGACTGTCAATGGAAGGTGTAATGTGGACCCCTAAATATGGGAGTTTTTTGTCAACCCAGCTGAACCGAAAGTTGCTTTTGAGAGTATTGACCAATTGATCAGACAAATTTACATTTAGGACTGATGATTTGGAGTAATTCACGTGGAGCCCTGAGAGTTTGCCAAACTCGTCCAGGGTCCTGCAAATGTTTGGTAGAGAGATATGGGGCTCTGTGACAAAGAGCATAATGTCGTCAGCATATAGTGCACATTTGTGCACTTGCGTGCCACATCTCACCCCATGTATGTCAGGATTAGATCTAAGGGCAATTGCCAGGACCTCCACTACCAGGGCAAAGATCAACGGGGATAATGGACAGCCCTGCCTTGTGCCAGATCTGATGGGGAACGGAGAGGAGTGGAAGCCATGAAGTTTAATTGTGGCTACAGGATTAGAATATAGGGCTTTTATAATGTTTAGGAAGGATGGGCCAAGACCCCATTGCTGGAGAGCTGGGAGGAGGAAGGACCAGGAGACCGTATTGAAAGCCTTTGTCATGTCTAATGAAAGAAGGAAACCCTCCTGCTGAATATCATTATCCCAGCCCGACTTCATAAGGGAGGTGACGTCAATTACCCTCCTGATCTGGTCTGGGCCTTGTCTCCCTGGTATGAAACCCACCTGATCCGTGTGTACATACAGGCCTATAAAGTTGGATAACCGATTCGCCATAATTTTCGTCAGGATTTTCAGGTCATTATTAATTAAAGAAATAGGGCTGTAGTTTTCTACAGCACTGGGGTCTCTGTCAGGTTTGGGTATGATGGTGATGAAGGCTGAGTTCAGGTCAGTGTTTAAAGAGTCACCTGAACGTTTGTGATTAAAGAAGCGGGCCATATATGGGGCTAAAATGTCTGCAAAGTGTTTATAATATGGAACCACGAAACCGTCAGGTCCTGGGGCGGAGCCATTCCTAAGTGGCTTAATGACATGAATAACCTCTTCTGGGGAGATGGGCTCTTCAAGTTCATCTTTATGGAGTTTTTTGAGCGTTGGGATTGGTAGGGAGCATAAAAAGTCATGAAGCTTGTCAGCAGATGGGATCCTGTCTTCGCCTTTGTATAACTTCTCAAAGAAGACCTGGAAGGCTTTCAAAATTTTAAGAGGGTTTTGAGAAAGAGAGCTGTCCTGCATTCAAATTTTAGGTAAGGAGTTTACCTTGAGTTTAGGGGTAAGTTTGTGTGCCAGCATGGAGCCCACTTTATCTCTCTGAAGATAAAAGCGGCCCCCTTCTCATCTAAGGTTCTTCTCTGCAATGGCCGTAAGGGCCACGTTTAAGGCAGTACGTGCGGCCTCTAGTTTGTTCAGGGAATAGGAGGAAGGGCCCTTCTTATGTTCTTTGCTAGCCGTTAAGAATTCCCTTTCCAATCACTCAATGTCTACCGCTCTAGCTTTACGGATCCTGGAGGCCATCTGAATCAACCTTCCTCTGATAGAAGATTTATGAGCAGCCCATAAGGAGGACAGAGAAATGTCGTTAATGTCGTTCAGGTGAAAGTATTCCTGAAGCGCTGTGTTGAGCTCTGAGACATGTACTGGGTTGCTGAGGATTGAGGCATTCAACCTCCAGATATAGCATGTGCGCGAATCGGATGGTCTATTTAGAATTAAGAGGAGGGAGGAGTGATCCGACAAGGCAGAGTCCCTGATTGAGGACTTGGAGACCAAGGGTATTTGGTTATTGCGTATGAAAAAGTGGTCTATCCTGGCATACGTATTGTGGGGGCTGGAGAAGTGCCGTCACCGTGGAAAAAGAGAAAAACCTAAGAGAGAGGAGAGATAGCAGGTAAATATGAGGAAGAAACATAGAGGGAGAAAAACATGGGAGGAGCATGTTGAACATACTCCAGATGTCCAGTAAAGAAAGTCCCACTAAAAGTGGGATCACCCAGTTCCGGAGAACCAAAAAAATCATTCCCCTTGAACAGGGGGTGGGCGCAACGTAGCCCTTCTGCAGACCACGTCCCCTATGAAAAACAGAAAACAAATAACCAGTAAACTTCAACTAGCAAACTATAATCAATAAAGGCCTTCAGGCTTAGTGGAGCCTTTGTTAAACAGCTTGATGTCTCTACAGCAGACTCAGTTAAGAAAAAAAAAAAAGAGGGGGGAAGGCAACCAGTTAAACTTCAAAGCTGGGTGGGAGATTGATCCTCATCGTGCTGCAAGATGGTCGGAACAGTCACTGGATCCTGCGTAAGCCACCCGAGAAAGATGAGCGGATATTGGGGGGTCCCTCCTGGGGGGCAACAAAAAAAAAAAAGGGGAAAGGCCACTTGAGGTAAAAGCATTGAGGGGCACATAGTGAGGAGGTACACTTATTTTAGAGCCGTATAGGTCTTGTAGCCAACTGTGTGAGACAGGGTAAAAAAGAGAAAAAGGTCTGTGTGGGTCTGTCTCTAAAGCGAGTGGTTTGAGAAGAAAGAGCCAAGTAGCATTGGAGCACTCTCATGGTGGGATGCCTTCTTTAGCCTTCTTGGATCTGGGTTTTTGCCATAGGGTGGTGAGTGGGCTTGAAGGGGGCGAGGATGAGGTTTGCATCGGTGAGGGTGGATCCTTAGAGATTATCCTAATTTGTTGCAGGAGGGATTCTCCTTCCTAGAATGTGGAGAATCTATAAGATTTATTTTGAAAGTCAAATTTCAGCCCAAATGGAAATTGCCACCAATATTTTATGTTTTTCTCTGACATAATTGTGAGGAAAGGTTTTAAAGATCTCTGCTTTTGGATGGTGAAAGGAGAGATGTCTGCGAAGATTTGGACTGAATGACCCAGGATTTGGATTTGGGGGGTAGAGCGGGCTCTCTTCATCACTTCCTCTTTAGTGCTGTAGTAGTGTGGTTTAGCCACTATGTCCCGTGGTAGACCATCTGAGCGGGGGGGCCTAAAGCCCTGTGAACCCGATCAAGTTCCATCTTGTGTGGGCGAATGTCAGGGATGAGGGTCTTGATCAGGGAATGTACTGCTTCAGAGACATCAGTAATGCTTTCTGGAAGACCCCTGATTCTAAAGTTGAGCCTCCTTGATCTGTTTTCCAGATCATCGATTTTGGCGAGAGCCCCTTCTATACGAGTGTGTAGTTCCTGGATCTGGTGTGAGTTTTGGTTTACCCGAGAGACCGTTGCATCAATTTTAGTCTCTACATTGTCAATGCGAAAGCTCAGCAATTGAAGGTCATATTTGATTTCTGAAGTTATCCTTGTCGCAGTCTGGGCCAGGCCTTTATCCAATAGCTCCGCAAACTTCTGGAACATGAGAGACATGTCCTGTTGTTGAGATGGTTGTGAATCATTACTGTGATAGATGTTGGGTCCTAGTGCAGGCCCTGTGGAAGGTGAAGAGAGCATTTAGTCAATTGTGTGATTGAGGAGAGAGACTGTGGAAGCAGGTGATGGGGGTTCTCCTTGAAATGAGGGCCTGGTGACCCCTCCATCCAACTCTAGCCGGGGGGAGTTTTGCCATGAGGGTGATCCGGGGAGATCCAGTAAGGCAGCTTCAGAGGATAGCCTATCCTCCGCAGAGATGATCAGATGGCGAGCTATAATGTAGATTGCGTCTGGCAGACTTGGCCCACATACAGAAAATTGGTGCTATAAAGATGGTATACTCTGTATAGAGGATGTGCAGTTTATGGAAGGTGGTAGGGATTTTAAGGCCAGAGAAAATGTCCAATCCTCCCTATAGCACGGGCAAGCAGGCAGAATGGTAGCAAAAACTGTGCTGTGCGATAGACAGAAGTGCACCTAGCAGTGGGGGAGATCCCAGACTGATTTATAAGGGGCTCCAAATCTTATAGCTGAGCAGAGCTGAACAGTGTAGAGAATACGGGGGTATAGTGGTCTCAGGGGTGCCCTGTTCTGCTTTCCATTCCTTCACCCTTCTCTTTTCTTTCCTCTCTTTTCCCTTTTCCCCTCCCTTCTCCTTCTTCCCTTTTACAAGGAGTGTCCAGGTTCCTCTTCCTAATGAGGGCAGTTCTGAAGCCGTGAGGGAGACAATTCAGGCACGGGGGGGGGGCCTATGTAGGTCCTGCTGCTGGGACTCTGAAGTGTTAGGTAGAAGGCTGTTATCTAGCGAGAGACTCTGTGTAGAACCATCGGGGGTGGAGGGGGGGAAATCCCACTCTGAGTTATGTATAGTGCTGGTTCCCCTGTCCTCAGAAAGCTGGCTGCAGTACCTGATAGCCTGTATGTAGGCTGGATGAGATCCGGGCGTGGCCTTATCTGTGAGGAATTCTTCCAGCCGCCATCTTGTGGGGAACGACCTAGGAGGCCTATTGTCCCGAGGGCTTGTAATCCTGGATGGGAAACTGATCCAACCCATCACTACGTCACTACGTTCGGCTTTGTTGGCCGATTACTGCGCTAGACCAAACCGCCGTAACCCTATTTGGACAAAAGTTTGACATTCGGTTGACCAACCATCGGCTCGTGTGTACGAGGCTTAACTGCCAATAACCTTTTTTTTTTAATAAAGAAAACATTTTATTGAGTAAGAACATAAGGTATTCCAAATATATTCAGATGGACATACTGTCTCAAATGGAAATAAAGAACCAGGAGGGATAATCAACAAAACAAATATTGATAGCCTAGAACTGTACACTCAGTCGGAACAGAGTGTGCAGTACAGAAATCCTTACAGGTGGTGTCTTGGTATAACAAAACACTTCAAACCAATAAAGAAAAGAAAAGAAAAGAAAAGAAAAGAAAACCAACTGGAGACAAGCATCAACTACCCCAGGGCATAGAAATACAAGTTAACATGTGCCATAGGTAAATAATCTTCAATGTGGAACACCTTCTCTACATTCTCAATAGTCTCACCCGGTGTTTTCATGAATAAGGCAAACGGCTGTCTAGCTCATTAATAATCTATCCAGGACCATCTGCGGCGGAGCCACATTTGGGATATTTAGCCAGTCCTACCAAATGCTCGAAAACTTATTTGGGGAGTTCATGTGGTAATAGGTGTTTTTTTCCCTTACCAAAATGTTATTAACCAGTTGTTGGGGGCCATGCAGAGAACCAGAGCCGAGCAATCAGCTTTCTGACTAGGTATAAAAGTCTTGTAAGAGCTATATATATAAATATATATATCGGGGTGAGATATTGCTCCTCATTAAGGCTACCCAGCAAGCATGTCAGCGGATCTGCAGCAAGTTGGACCTGATATATCCTGGTAATTGTTGTGATTATTTTATTCCAGTATCTCACAAGCTTGTAACATCTCCAAATCTTGTGAATAAAGTCCCCAGATTGGGCTTGAGATTTAGTGCAGATAGGAGAATCTCTCCTTCCCCATTTATGTAGCTGTGCTGGAGTGAGATATACCCAATGTAAGATAAACAGGTGTGACAGTTTTTGTGCAGCCTATACCGACACCAGGGTTCCCACCTGGAGGATCTGATCCCATTAAACCCCATCAATAGGGCCAGCATCATCCCCCCATTTTTCCCAACAGGGTAAAAGATAAGGGGCCTGAATATAAGATAGGAGGTGTGCATAGATCCGAGAGATGATACCCTTCTTTTCACTTTCAGTGTATATAGATTGCAGGAACGAGGAGTCTTCCAACTGAAAAGTAAAGTGCCTGCTTTGATACTTAATGGTATGCTGTAACCGAAGATATTGATAATAATGGTCTCTCATCTGCGGGAATTCCAGCACCATCTGATGGAATGGATTCATAGTTGTATTATGTAACACCTGGGAGATATATCCAATCCCTGCCCTTTCCCATATCTGGTGCATATCTAGCTTTGCCAATACCCCATAGAATCGATTTTGCCAGATAGGTGTCTTGGATAAGAGCCCTGTCAGCCCTAGTCTGCGTTTAAAACTTCCCCACAACTTCATTAGCAACTGGACCGTGGGATGATGAAATGGGACCAAAGGAAAACCCATTTTTATATGGGATAAGGCTGTATACCCAGTGTCGGGAGTAATAAGCAAGTCTCTGGAAGAGTCTGCTACCTTGGGCAGGTGTCAACCCACAAAGTGTTGCAGCTGAGTTGCAAAATAATACATCTGGGGATAAGGGACAGCCATTCTACCCTGATCCTGAAATTGTAGAGAGGTGAATTTTATGCAATCTACCCCATTTTTCCAAATAAGGGCTCTGAATTGCGAGTCTACTCGTTGAAACCAATAGGTAGGGATCCATACTGGAGCATTGTGCAGGATGTATAACAGCCCCCTCGGGCCCAAGTCATTTTAATAAAGTTCATGTGTCTACCAGCTGGCACATTTATGTTTGAATTTGTGGAGAATCGGTTTGAGATTTAATGACTAGTGTTGAGCGAACCCGGACTGTAACGTTCGGGTCCGTACCGAACTTTCAGGTGTCCGTGGCACGGACCCGGACCCGGACATTTCAAAAATCGTTCGGGTTCGGTACGGTGCCTGTGGACTTTCAAGCCATGCCTGGGCTTGCAATGTCAGGCCCAAGCGAGTTGTGATCAGTAATTTAGAGTTTGGCTAAGAGGTGTTTAAGTTTGTATTTACACGGTCGACCATCTGTGTACTTGAAATAATTTTACTGAACCCGGGCTCCCCCGACAATATGTAGGACGTGTTACGAGGTCATACCTAGGGATGGATAACCAAAGTTGCTCATCTGAGCGTTAAGTCTCGGGAATAAACCTTTTTACCCCATCTAACGTATTTTAAGTGGAGAGATGTTAAAGTCCTAGTCCCATCTTACCGACAGGGAATAGGGGTCTACATAATAAAACGTTGAGTCGACGTTGTGAA
>BLSH010098965.1:618549-638267 GCA_018402905.1 Glandirana rugosa | reverse complement strand
CCTCTAGACTCCTACTCCACATCCACCCCCCTTCCCATTTTTTTTATTTGATTTTAATTTATTTTCCCTCTCCCCATTTTTTGTAGGGCACTTGCCCTAGTTTGAAGATGATTTTAGAACAGTTATATGGCTTCTACCGTTAATTAATACTTTTCAGACACAGTTTGAAGATGATCCACATTCACCTCCATTTTTGCATTTTTTATGTTTTTATTTTTTTTTAAATATTTAAAGTTATTTCCCTGTCCTCATTTTTTTGTAGGGCACTTGCCCTACCCTTACCCCCATTTTACTTCCTTTTGCAGCCCTCTGGGGCTTTCCAGGACTTTCCTACAGCCATTTTTGTGCCTAAAAGTTCGGGTCCCCATTGATTTCAATGGGGTTCATTGTCCGTGCGATCATTCGGGTTCCGTCCGGACCCGGACTTTGTCCCGAAGTTCGGACAGACCAGTAGAACCCGAACGTCCAGGTGTTCGCTCAACTCTATTAATGACACATACTCCCATCTCCCGTCACCACTATTCCCAGGTATTTAAAGGATGAAACAACTTGTATTTGACTTACACTCTCAGGTAGGGCAGCAGGTAAGGGGTCTAACGGAATGAGAACTGACTTATGCCAGTTGATAGCAAAGCCAAACAACCGACCAAACTGGTCAATAAGTTGCATTATCTCTGTCAAAGAGCCTGCCGTATCTCTCAGATACAGCAAAGTGTCGTCTGCATATAACAAAATGTTGTCCTCCCTTTGTCCTCTTCGAAAGCCCACTATGGACAGAGAAGATCTAATTACAGCAAGGGCAAACAGCAGGGGTGACAGTGGGCACTCCTGCCTAGTGCCGTGCCCATGACAAAATATCATTAACCCTAACTCTGGCTTTGGGTTCTGCATATAAGAGTTGAATACAAGAATTGAATCTATCTCCGAGGCCAAACCTATGGAGCACTGCCCAGAGAAAATTTCACTCCATGCTGTCAAAGGTGTTGGCGGCATCTAGGGAGAAGATAGCCCTATTTCCCGGGTTGTCTACAGGAATCTGGATATTTAGAAAGAGCCTGCGAACGTTCAAAGCTGTAGAGTGGGCAGAGATGAAGCCAAACTGATCCAGATGAACCAAGTTCAATACAACACCCCAGTCTAGTAGCCAGAACCAGGGCTAGGGGTTTAACATCTGAGGTGAGTAAGAATATGGGCCTATACGAGTCTGACTGTGTTTGGTCCTTTCCTGCCTTTGGAATTACAACTATGATAGCTTCATTCATGGACGTTTGTAAACTGCCATTCTGTAAAGAATCATTCAGAGTTTTTAATAGGGTGGGCAGAAGAATATCTCCGTACATTTTATATGTTTCTTTAGGTAGTCCATCAGCACCCAGGGATTTACCATTGCCCATCTGTGTTACGGCTAAGGACAGCTCCTCCAACTTGATAGGGGCATTGAGTATATCAAAGTACCCCTTCGAGATGCAGGGAAGGGGACTTCGGTCCAGAAAGTGGTTCAAGGCCTCCTTCGTGGGATGCACCCTAGAGGTATATACCTCTTAAAAAAATTGCAAGAATACAGCAGAGATTTGCTCCTGACTAGTGGCTAGTTCCCCATTTACATTCTGGATAGAGTCTATGTGGGAGGTTCCTTGTTGGGCCCTGGCTATTTCAGCTAATAGGTGTCCTGTATTCTTTCCTTCTTTTAAATATTTCTGTTGCATAAAGAATCTCTTATTTTCGGCTGCAGTAGTGGAGACCTGTTGATAGAGCGCCTGAGCATCCAACCACTTCCGTTCAGAGTCAGGGGAAGGGGCATTTACATGTAACTCCTCCGCCCTGGCAGCCTCAGCCATCACTAAGTCATCACTAAGTTCTGCCACTCTTTGGTTTTGGTTTTAATGGCAGAGATTTGTGTAATAATTAACCCTCTCAGGGCCTTTAGGGCATCCCAGACTACTAATTCTCTAAGTGCTTTCAGGATGGGGCTAGATAAATAGATGGGCTAGATGGGAATAAAATAAACCAGAAGGGGTTCACCTTCCACAACCTGAGTTTGTGTATGGGAGACATAGCAATCTGAATTTTAAGAAGAAAGAAGAAAAAATAAATATTTTGGGGAGCATATACCACAGAATCAATCATCCAGTGTGCCAGCGTATTACCCAAGCATAGATCTATACATGAAAGACACTTATATGTTGCAGAGTAACATGAGTAACACTTTGCATTAGGATTTTTGTCCCTCCACACATCTTGCATGCCAATAACCTTTAGTCAGAGTAAAGTAGTTATGTACCGGGCACCTCCCAATCTGTCAACAAGCTTGTCAACACAAGGCATTGGGTACACATCGAATTTAGACATGCTGTTTAACTTCCTGAAATCATTACAAAACCTTATAGTTCCATCTGGTTTTGGGACCAACACTATGGAATTGACCAGTCACTGTGGGACTCCTCTATCACGTCCAGCTCTAACATGTTCTTTATTTCATTTGCAACTGCTTCTCGCCTAGCCTTGGGTATGCTATAGGGCTTTAGATTTACGTGGACACCTGGTTCCATAATTATGTCATGCTGTATAACTGTGGTCAGTCCGGGCAGGAGAGAGAAAAATTCTCTATTCTTACTCACAAATTCTTTAATGTCCTTCTGTTGGGCCACTGACTAGGTTTCAGCTATGGGTACTTCAGGTGTCACGGGGCCATGTCCATTTGGGGGTTGGTATTGCCAGTAAAGTCTCTCTGTCCTTCCAAGGTTTCAAGAGATTAACGTGATGTATTTGCTTGCGTTTCCTTTTTCCTGGCTGGTAAACTTTGTAGTTTACCTCCCCTACTCTTTCCATAATTTCAAAGAGACCTTGTCACTTTGCTAGGAATTTACTCTCAACTGCTGGGGCTAATACCAGCACTCTATCACCAGGGTTGAAGATCCGGGTCTTGGCACCCTGATTATAAACCCTTCTCTGGGCCTCCTGGGCTTGCTCCATATGTTCATGTATAAGGGGCATGACAACAGCGATTCTATCTTGCATTAGCGTGATATGCTCGATGATGCTACTATAAGGCGTGGTCACTCCCTCCCACGTTTCTTTTGCAACATCTAGCAATACCCTGAGATGTGTCCCATGCAGTAGTTTAAAAGGGGAGTAACCTGTAGATGCCTGAGGTACCTCCCGTATGGCAAGCATGAGGTATGGCATCAAAAAAATCCCAATTTCTCCCATCTTTGTCCACCACCTTTTTTAACATGCTTTTGAGCGTTTTGTTAACTCTCTCCACGCGACCATCAGTTTGCAGGTGGTAGATAGAGGTACAGAAATGGGAGATTTTGAAAAACGTACACAATTCTTTAGTGACTCAGGACGTAAATGGGGTGCCTTGATCCGTCAATATTTCTTTTGGAATATCCACATGAATAAATACCTGGACAAGCTCTTTGGCAATAGTTTTAGCTGAGGTATTACGCAAGGGAATGGCTTCAGGATATCGCGTGGCATAGTCCAATATTACCAGTATGTGTAATGGCCCCGGGCAGATTTTACTACTGGTCCCACCAGATCCATGCCAATTCTTTCAAAAGGCACTTCAATGATTGGTAATGGTACCAACGGACTGTGAAAATGGGGCGATGGCGCAAAATACTGACACTCTGGGCACGACTTACAATTTTCTTTGACATCTGCATATAACCTGGGCCAAAAGAATTTCTGGGTTATTCTCTCCTTGGTCTTCTTTATACCCAAAATGTCCCCCCATTATATGACCATGGGCTAAATCTAATACCATCCAGGGATAGGGTTTGGGAACCACTAGCTGCTCTACCTCCTCCTCCCCTTCTCACCTGATGCAGCAAGTTATTTTTAAGAGCTATATAGGAAAAATACACCCCTATATTAGGTTCAACAGGTTCCCCATCTATCATCTTAATGTTTTCTCTGGCTCTATTGAGTGTGGTGTCTTTTAGTTGTTCCATACAAAAATCATCTTTTCTGACCTCTAAGTCAGGCCCCACATTCTGTCCACTCTCACTATTAGAGTCAGAGATAATTTCTTGTTCATTAAACTCCAGCTGGGGGCTGGACTCCAGCTCCTCCTGCTCCCCAGTCATTACAGAAAAAGGAAAAGGATCTTCTCATTCCTTGGACACGCCAACAGTTTTTCTTTCCATTGTGTAATCAAAAGGGTTTGGCATGAGTTCCAGTGTTTCCTCAGAAGGGGGAGCTCCCAACTCCTTTTGTTTTCCCATAAACTCCAAAAGTGGGGAAAATCTCTCCCCACTAGGGCTTCATGAAGCAGTGAGGGTACCAGCCCCACTGAATGTGTCACTATGCCCCAAGGGATATCAATCTCAACCACAGCAGTCTGGTAGTCACATGTGTCACCATGTATGCAAATAACCCCAATAGTGCTAAGTGTAACTTTACAGGATTTACATAATCACCTTTGACTAATGTCACCACACTACCTAATGTCACCACACTACCAGATCTAGCAGAGCCGTGACTGGCTTTCCATCAACTGAAATTACACACATTTGTTTTTCCATGCATTCCTGACATGTTGCAGTACATGCCACCTGTGCAACAAGAGACATGCATTTTTTTCAAGTAAGCATTATCACATTGCATTGGTTCATCATTCAGGGACCAGTTAGCAGAAATATGACCAAACACATGGCAGTGATAACATTTTATGTGTTCTGTACCCAGCCCTCTAAACGGCCTCAGAGATCTTCATGACCTATTTGGCCAGTCTCCAAGTCCTGGGCCCATAGTCTCATTATCTGTATCAACAATCTTGTAATTTTTCCCCATGCCCTTGAACCCTGGAACAGACTTACCAGATCCTCCGGTCGATTTTTCACCCCTAGAGACATTGGAGTTGGGGCACGGATGGGTTTAACAAGTGCTCGGCAGCAGTATATCTCTCCACCAAGTCCACCAGCTGGTTTTCCGTCTTAGGGTCCCCATGGCTGACCCACTACCTCAAAGTGGCAGGGAGTGCATGTAAATAACGGTCCATGACCACACGCTCCACAATCTTAGGGCCTGGCAAAGTCTCTGGCTGCAGCCACTTCTTGGTAAGGTGCATTAAGTCAAACATTTGGGAGCAGGGTGGTTTTTCAGTACTGTATGACCACTGATGCACCCGTTGAGCCCGGACTGCAATGGTGACGCCCATGCGCGCAAGCATCTCAGCTTTCAGTATCTCATAATCCTTGGCAGCATCTGGTTGCATGTCATACTAGGCCTTTTGGGGTTCTCCTGTCAGGAACCTGTGATGTTCTCCTTAGTAGTTGAGCAGGTGTAGCAGTAAGCAGCAAGGGTAGAGCTGCGTTTGATGGGTGAGAGTGCAGGCACTTGTGGATGCAGGTACGCTGTAGATGCAGGTAGATTGCCGTTGGCCAGGTACCGTAGATGCGGGTGTAGCAACAGGAGGAGACTGGTGCTGAGTCAACAAGCCAGGTCATACACAGGACATCAGGTACATCAGAGACAGCAACAAGAATGGTCAATGTTCAAGCAGAAGATGGCAACAGAGAATCCAGCAGATAAAGAGTAAGGGCCATTGCACACCTAGGTGATCCGACTTCAGGGACGACTTTGTTAGGCAATTTGAAAGCGATTTGAAAGAGACTTCAGAGCTACTTTGGGCATTACAACACGACCTGAAGCGACCTCCATGCCAGGCGACTTTGCCTGCAGCCAATCAGAGAAGAGAGGGAGGGGAGTTGCCTTATAAAAATATTTTCTTTCTCCTGTAAAGTCGCTTCAAAGTTGCTTCTTCATAGACAATGATCCGACTTGGAAGCGACTTCCATGGGCTCAAATCACCTAGAAGTCGCTTTGAAATAGTACAGGAACGTTTTCAGGAGTCGCTCTGAAGTCGGAGCGACTTGAGTAACGCATATTAAGACGGCTCCATTCATTTCAATGGTATTTCTGATGTCAGGCGATTTGAGGCAACTTGGGGCGACACAAGTCGGGTCGCAACTTGTCTAAGTGTGAATAGGCCCTTAATCAAGGTCAAGAAAGCCGAGGTCAGGAGGGGAGATAATCAGAGTAGTCAGGAAGCCGGGTAGTGATCAGATCAAAGACAGGCTCAGGAACAGGAATACAGGGGAAACTGAAGATCAGACAGCAAAGTCCCTAGTACATCTGCCATCTTTATATACTACATTTGGACGCCAGTGCTAATGGGAGCGCACACGTGGCATGCACATATGCGATCGCGAGATCGCGCGAACATGCCTGTCAGACAGGGTATTGCTAAGATTGTGCCTCCGCATGCGCACTGGCCCCTGAACTTACACATCTGCCGTGTACTGGCCAGCATATCCCTGACAGTAAGCTTCCACATCATCTGCAGGTGTCATCTTCTGCAGGTAATAGCTGGCACATACCATTTTCTATTCCACCAGCAAAGGACCTGCGGACCCCTTCTTTAACTCCACCAGGGCCTCCACAAACTGGCGATTTGTCTCCTGCTGGGTTGCAATGGTCTGGAGATTCGCCTCCTGCTGGGCTGCAATGGCCTGGCAATTTACCTCCTGCTGGGCTGCAATGGCTTGGTGAAACGTTTTGTGCTGGGCTGCTGTGGCCTCTGTGATTTGACAGTTAGTTTCCTGCTGGGCTGAAATGGCCTGGCAATTTGCCTCCTGCTGTGCTGCAGTGGCCTATGCGACCTGGCAATTTGTTTCCTGTTGCTGGCGATTGGTTTCCTGCTGGGTTGCAGTGGCCCACAGCAGGGCTTTTAATACATCCTCCATCTTTCCACTTCTCTAGGAAGATGCCTGCCAAAAATCCACCTTGCGTTGGGGGTTAGCTCAATGGGGACCACCTTCCCTGGGAAAAAGGTAGTCCAAATGGCAGGTTTTCTTAAAATCTGACTTGTAGCCAGGTTTATTTAAAAGGTTGCAGGTAAATCAATTAAAACAGAAAATAAATCCTTGCCAAGGTGTCTGGTTAAACACGGACCAGATTCCACCTTAGTTTCCTGCAAGTGAACGCATGCGAGGTGAAACAAAACATGCCTGTCCTGGGACCGATTGCGGTTGGCCCGCTGATTGCCTTCCCGCTAGCCAGTAAGTGCCTGTGAGCGCCTCCGGCGGCGAGCGCACACACCACACATTCCTGTGGCCACCGTACAGCTACGGCGATTTGCGGGAACAAACCGACCTGCCACTGTATTATGATGGCGGCAGGTCAGCAAGTGGTTAAACTACAGTAGATAAAAATCTAAAAATCAGACCTCCTGCCTTGTCAGATAGGGCTGTGCTGCGTGGCAGGCCTGTAAAAATCACAAAACTGAATGGACAGAGATACAAAATCTTTGGCAGGTATAACAGTCCTCTTTAGGGCTGGTTAATGCACATGAATGAATGCAGTCCCGTACGGTGCAATTTCGCAACTCAATCATTTGAATAGGCTGCAAATCGCACCAGAACACAGAAAAAGTAGTATGTGTACTTCATTAAATAACACACCACACCAAATTACATGGTACATGCATGGAACACACCTCTCCCATCCCGCATTCTCATGTGAACTGGCCCTTAAAGTATTTAATCTATATATTTTGTTGTTTGCCAGGAGCCTAGAGATTTAACCTGTATTCTACAAAATCTACAAATTGCCTGAGAATAAATTACTAGTGGTAAACACTGAATCTCAAACCACAACCACTGCAATGTACCTCGTGACCTGTTTAATTAAAGTTGAACTCCGGGCAGATATAAAAGACATAAACGAATGCATCTCTGTATTCATTAATACATCATTAAATTATTTTTTTTAAATACAAGCAGTAGAAGAACCTATATTTGACCAGGTATCATTCTTTTGCAATCTACCATACAGCAGAGTAATGGAGGGAGAAGTATCACAAGGAGCCAGTCAGTTGTGATGTAGTACTCATGACTAGAGTTGATCGAACCTCTGGAAGATCGGGTTCTGCAGGTTCGGCCGAACTTCGGGAAAAAGTCCGGGTTCGGGACCGGACTTGACCCGAACTTTGTCCCGGACCGCGAACCCCATTGAAATCAATGGGGACCCGAACTTTTAGGCACAAAAATGGCTGTAACAAAGTCCTGGCAAGTCCTAGAGGTCTGCAAAAGGAAGGAAAATGGGGGTAAGGGTCGGACAAGTGCTCTACAGAAAAATGGGGATAGGGAAATAACTTAAAATAATTTTAACCACTTTAAGACCGGGCCTCTTTTTGGAGTTCAGTGGTTACGAGTTAAAATCAGGTTTTTTTGCTATAAAATTACTTAGAACCCCCAAATATTATATATTTTTTTTCCTAACACCCTAGAGAATAAAATGGCGGCCATTGCAAAACTTTATGTCACACCGTATTTGCGCAGCGGTCTTACAAGCGCGATTTTTTTTTAAAAATTCAGTTTTTTGAGTTAAAAAATAAGACAACAGTAAAGTTAGGTCAATTTTTTTTTCATATTGTGAAAGATAATGTTACGCCGAGTAAAATGATACCCAACATGTTATGCTTAAAAACTGTGTCCACTCGGGGAATGGCGACAAACTTTGCAACATAAAAATCTCCATTGGCGACGTTTAAAAAATTCTACAAGTTAGCAGTTTTGAGTTACAGAGGAGGTCTAGGGCTAGAATTATTGCTCTCACTCTAACGATCGCGGCGATACCTCACATGTGTGGTTTGAACACCGTTTTCATATGTGGGCGGGACTTACGTATGCGTTCGCTTCTGTGCTCGAGCTCGCAAGGACGGTGCGCTTTAATTTTTTTTTTTTTTTTGAATTATTTATTTTACTTTTTAATTTTTATTTTTACACCTTTCTTTTTTTAAAAAAAAAATTTTGATCACTTTTTTTCCTATTACAAGAAATGTAAACATTCCTTGTAATATAAAAAAGCATGCCAGGACCTCCAAAATTTGAGATCTGGGGTCAAAAAGACCTCAGATCTCATATTTACACTAAAATGCATTAGAAAAAAAAAAGTCCCCTTTAAGACCATTGGGCGGAAGCGACTTGTGACCTAGCTTCCGCCCAGCCATGTTATGGAGCCGGGTGAACGGCTTCAGCCGCTCACTCGGCTCACGGACACTAGGGGAGAAGGAACCGATCATCTCCGCCGCTGCCGGCGGGTCCGGTATGTGGTGGAGATGACTGGAAAGCGGCGGGCGGGGGGGCACCTCTCCCGCCGCTGATAAAACTGATCTTGCGGCGAATCCGCTGCTAAGACCACTTTTATCAGGCGCAGAATCGCCTGCTGAAAAAAAAGATACTGGGGTTATGGTAGCTATCTGCTACCATGACAATGGTATTCCACTCCAAACTGCCGCCGTATTATGACGGCGGGCGGTCTGGAAGTGATTAAGCTAAAATCACATAAAAGAATCAAAAATGGAGGTGGATGTGGAGTTGGAGGTTGAGGAGGCGGTGAAAGTGGCGGTGGAGGAGGAGGAGGTAGCCAACACTGTTTTTGGATTTTTTTTATTTTTTTAAACCAGCAATGTAGACATTTTTTATTTTTGTGCAAGAAATGCACCGCTGACCGCAAATGTAGTTTTTAGAATTTTTTTTTTTTTTAACAATGTAGATGCACTTTTTAATTTTGTGCAAGAAACAATAATCTGTCCCTTTAAGCAACAGCAGGAACCTCTCCCTATAGAACTAGGAGATGATTTTAGAACAATAATCTGTCCCTCTAAGCAACAGCTGGAAGAAACTTTCCCTATAGAACTACTTGGACATGATTTTAGAACAATAATATGGCTCTCTATGCGGCTGGAAGAAACATTCCCTATTGAACTTGGAGATGATTTTAGAACAATAATATGCCTTTCTATGCGGCTGGAAGAAACTTTCTCTATAGAACCTGGAGATGATTTTAGAACAATAATATGGCTCTCTATGCGACTGGAATAAACTTTCTCTATAGAACTTGGAGATGATTTTAGAACAATAAAATGGCTCTCTATGCGGCTGGAAGAAACATTCCCTATAGAACTTTGAGATGATTTTAAAACAATAATATGGCTCTCTAAGCAACGGCTGGAAGAAACTTTCCCTATAGAACTTGGAGATGATTTTAGAACAATAATCTGTCCCTCTAAGCAACAGCTGAAACCTTTCCCTATAGAACTTGGAGATGATTTTAGAACAATAATCTGTCCCTCTAAGCAACATCTTGAACCTTTCCCTATAGAACTTGGAGATGATTTTAGAACAATAATCCTTCCCTTAAAGCAACAGCTGGAACATTTCCCTATAGAACGTGGAGATGATTTTAGAACAATAAACTTTCCCTTAAAGCAACAGACTCTACCTAGTCCAGTCAGATCGTTCTGTGCAGCAGGATAAGGTCTGCAATCTGTCCCTCAAAGCAGCAAAACTAGTATCTCTACCTAGTCCACAATCAGATCGTTCAGTAATGCAGGATGAGATGTTCTATAATATCTGAAATCTGTCCCTCACAGAGCCAGCAGCATCCTCTCCCTAAACTATCCTGAGAGCATATTACATGCAGCCCCATATAGAGGCTGTGTCACATGATGCACTGGCCAATCACAGCCATGCCATTAGTAGGCATGGCTGTGATAGTTTCTAAGGGCAAACCAGTGAAACACTTGTTGATTGGCTGCCCTTGGCAGCTATTCAACACGTGGAATCAAATGCCAGAACCCCGAACTCGAACCCAAACTTTTTTTGAAAAGTCCGGGTTCGGGTCCAGGTCCCGGACACCCCAAGGTTCGGTACGGACCCGAACTTTACAGTTCGGGTTCGCTCAACTCTACTCATGACTGAAGTAATATGAAGTAATATGCTATACCTATTTAGTTCCATTTTGATTTACAGCAGCCATTTCAAACTAGTCAAAAGTTTGTATAGATGTTCTCACACACATTTCCCACCAGCTAAGCAAGTTTGACCAAAACATGTAATTTCCCCGAAATGACGCTTATGCATCTGCTAGCCAAGTTCCATTCTCGTCACATATTTTGACTATTATTTCTGTTATGATTTTGATTGCATTTGTTATGAGAACTGTTGCATCTTGTTATGTATTTCTGAGTAGCAGAAAATAACTATATAAACTGAGAGAATAAAGCACTAATCAGATCATTCTGAGCAACACCACTGCCTGTCTTGTGTCTGTTGAAATGAATTGATCTCCGACCTCCCTGAGACGAGGACCAACCCGGGCAGGGCTATCAGTCTATCTGACCTAAGACAAGGGTACCCCCAACAAACTGGCGTAGTCAGCAGGATAGTCAAAACAACTGTTCGGTAAGTGTTAAAATTTTATTTTGCCTTGCCGTGACCTGTGTTCACGACTATCCTTAGTTTAAAAGATCTGTGCGGGGTAGAGATAGACTTAAGGTGTTCTGGTAACACGAAAATAGACTCTGGGTGAGTCCAGGTCCTGAGAGACCAATAAAGTGTTTTGGTAACACGCAATAAAGTGTTTTGGTAACACGCAATAAAGTGTTTTGGTAACACGGAAAAAGGTGGTTTGGTAACACTGAAAATTTAAATGTGTACACATATATTGAAATATCCTGACGGTTTGAGTCCGATATCTCAGATCCTCTTTGCTTGTCTTTTCTATCACTTAGAGCATAAGAAATGATGTTTAAAGTATAAGAATAGGAATTGTAAATGTCGGGTAAGTGTCATGAATGTGTAAGTGGTGTTTTATTCTGTTATCAGGGAAGCAGAACATATTGGGTAAGGTCCTTTATTTAGAGAGGGTAAACAGAGGGTCCAAGTATTGAGGTTTAATTTACATGCACAGGTAGCCTTCCAGGAAGGATTAACTGTGAAGGGACTCAGAAGCCAAATAAGGCAGGCGGGAAATATTTTTCTTGTCTGTCCCAAATCGCTGTCATGAATAGACACGCAGAGAACATCAGTACAGCATGCTTCTCCTACTGTACAGACCCCTTCAAATCAGGGTGAGGCCATGGGAGGAACTGGTATAGGGACTACTGAAGCTGATGATTCTCATACTGAAGAACCCACCAGCTCAGGCTCCCTCTGTTGGTCAGATTCGCTGATGCAGCAGATTTGACTAACATCTTAAGTCCTTCACATACATGAGACGGGACCCAATATGGTGCCGATTCATCCAATGCTACACACCAAAACCTTTAGTCATAGATGACACGGGAGAGAGTTCACTTATATGGCACAGAATACTTGATATGTTGTCAGAGAGGAAATATGGGATGAGCACTATGGCTGCCCGTTTTGATCATAGAAGCTACAGTATGTGAAGTACGGGATTACAGTAAAGGGATATCAGAACAAGATAAGGAAGGTAAGACTTAATTTAAGCAGGGAAATATTAAAGAGAGTTAAAAGTGATTTTAGAGAGATAATTGTGTATGTTTGTTTGTGAATGCTGGAACTAATAGTACTAGGTCATGAGTGCCCAGTGCAGCTGTGACCCCCTCCCAAAGAATGTCCTGGATGAGGCTTTAGTAGCAAGGACACAATGATATGACTACACGTATATCATAACAAAATGTGCTGAGCGAACGAATCTAATGATAAACAATAGGATCACAATTATTTTGAATCTGTTTTCCAAACATGGTAAACGCGTACACAGAAAAGTGCACAGAGTATAGAATTAAATGAAATATCCTTTGATAGTGGAAATAGTATATTTAAAAAAAAAAAGGAAATTAAGTAAAATGTCCTCCTTTAAGGAAATATATCTGTGGATATATATTAGAATTAGGGTGTGATATTGAGATTATCACTGGAGTATTAATTTCTGATATGTGAGAGTAATTAATAAAAATGTAAATATGACAAACCCATCACATCCAGTCCACCCATCCATGTTAGGATGGATGTCACCTGCAGCCAGCTGTTTTATAGTTTTTGATCTGGCCGAGGGCTTTTTGTTGTGTCATATACAGATTGTTGGCACTTTTGTTTTGTTTTTATTTTAGTACAGAGGTAACAGTATATGATAGGACAATGGTGAATGATCACTGGAGATGTCTATGTATGTTATGTATCATTTTGATTAATGATTGTAATGAAGTGTGATACTTTAAAATACAATATTAATGATTGTTTTATAAGTTTTTTGTTAATACAGAAGTTTTCAAGATCTGTATGGGAAGAGGTTGAAATAGAAAAATCAATGGATTTGGTAATGTATAATCTTTGTGCAAAATGTTATGAACATACTATAAAGGTTATGGTGAATTATTAGTGATAACTTTTGATGGAAGTCCTTTAATGAAAATCCACGTGGTGATTAATTAATTAATGAGCTCATTTAATATGAATAGAAAAGAGTGCACTCTTATTAAACAACATGGTCATATGTTTTGTATTTTGTGATTTATATGTGTTTATTGCTAACCATTTGTTTATTTATAGGAGGGAAATGTAATGTTTGTTCACTAAGATCTTTCATTTTGTTTAGCCCCTAGATAGTGCAGAAAAGAGTGAAGCATCAATCCACCTGTCTGATATGGTTTGATGTCCGAGAACTAAAGATGAAGATTACAGCACACATTGGCAGTTTGCATCACCATACTTGTTAACATTTAGTTTATTTATGTAAACATTAATATCAAAACCACAAAGAAGGGTGGAATTGTAGTGCAATCCACCAAGGTCCCAATAATTTCCTTCCTAACACTGATTGTGACAGACACCCACAGCCCACCTCCAGGTAGGACAGAGTATGGGCAGGAAAATTCTTTTGATGTTGGCCCCATTTTCCTGCACCCCCTACAAGGCCACTCTTAAGGCATGGACAAAACCTGTGTACCATAAACAGTATCCTTTAAGCAAAATAAAAGGAGTAAGGTATTACCCCAGTGGTAGCTACAGATTTGTACAGGATCTGTAAGCCATAGATTAACTTGTGGTCCCTATTGCCCCAATAGTGCCAGATGTGCCATCACTCATGTCCTCCATTCCATCTGATGCAGAGTGTTTTACAGTGATTAATCTGGTAAATGTTTTTTTTTCGTCCTTGTGGATAAGGAGACACGGCCAATCTTCGCCTTGTGTTTAAAGAATTGCCAATTTATCTGGTATAGAATGCCCCAGGGCCATGTGGACTCACTTGTAGTCTACTTGATTGTGCTCCAGGCCACACTGAAGTCCTGGACTTCCCGTCATGGTTCGGTCCTACTTCAAATCAGGCAGCCGGACAGGAGGACAGTGTGGGTCTCATGCTCTGTGTATTTGAAAAAAGTGATCATAAAGTGTTTAGAAAAAAATTGCAGTGGTGCCTGGACTCTGTTGTGTACCTTGGTTTTGTCCTCACAAAAGGAGAAAGGAAAGTCAGTTACAAGAGAGCTGCGGCTCTCATGGGTCTGCCCCGCCCATTGACCAAGAAGGACATGCTTGCCTTCCTTGGCATGATTGGTTACTGCCGCCAATGAATACCTGACTGTTCCTACTATGACAATCTCCTGAGACATGCCACAGGTTCTGATATGCCAGATTGTGTAAAAAGGAAATGTGTAATGTTTTTGTGTATTTGATTCTGATTCCAAGGACAACGGTAAAACGATGGTGGGAGTCCTAGCTTGGGAACATGGAGGCCAGCTCCACCCTGTTGTTTTTTTCTCAAAGATGGTTCCAGTACAGGTTCAAGGCATGCCTGCGTGTCTCTGAGCTTTAGCATCCTGTGTGATGGTGGTGGAGATGGCTGCATCATTCACTCTGGGACAGGATACCACTTTACACACCCAACATATGTCAGCCCAAAGGCTTAGTGGTTATAAGGTTATACTGCTCTCCAACCCTAGGCTAAAGATAAAATATGCTTCTCCTACCTCAGGCCCAGCCCCAATCCTCAATGTTTAAAAGGAGAACAGGATGAGATTGTTCCACAACATGATTTTTTGGATCTCATCCATCAGGACATGTCCCCAAGATAGAACATGTCTTCTGTGGCCCTTCCAGATGCACAGAATGTGTTTGTGGATGGCTCTTGTTCAAGGCCCAATGGCAACACATATCATGCAGGATATGCTGTTGTACAATTACCAGACAAAATTCTAGAGGCAAAATAAATTCTTTACCAGTCAGCCCAGGCTGCAGAACTGATAGCCCTCACAAGAGCTTGCCAGCTCTTTGAAGGACAAGATGTGCATATTTTAAAGAAATAATAAAAGCTATACAGCTACAAAGGTCCATTGCCATTTTATATTACAGGACACACACAGGTCAGCAAACTGATATAGCCAAAGGAAATGCCCTAGCAGATAGAGCATTGAAGGAAGCCGCATCCACTCAAAATGCAACCACCCAAATGCCTTTGCTCATGTCAGAAATGCTATTTTAAACCAGATATTGCAAGATTTGCAGACATATGCCACAGACATAGATTGGAACAACGCAGGTGTGTTGATGGGCCCTAATTCTGGACTTATCTACCAAGAGGGGAGACCATGCATTCCAGGCCTCCCTCCCTTGTCAAGGACATATGTCTCCAGATGCATCATATGTATAATAAAAAAAGGCAAGACATGAACACCTTATATACCCAACAACACCGTTCACTCACCTACAGATAGACTTTACACATATGCCAAACGTGGGTAAGAGACAGGAGTACCTTTTGGTGATCGTGAATATGTTTTCACGATGACCTGAGGTCTTTGTAACCACAGGAGAAGATGCCAAAGCAGTTGTAAAACATTCTTACACAGGAGATTATTCCCAGGTGGGGATGTCTGCTCTAGATTACCTCAGACAATGGCCCTGCGTTTATGGCCAAGGTCTGCCAAGACCTGGTAAGGACTCCTAGAATTGACTGTAAGTTTCACATACCACATCACCCCCAAAGTTCAGGTATAGTGAAATAGGATGGTAGAAAGAGGGGACCTAGATCTAATCCAGGAGGAATACGTGAGAAAACTTATTGAAACTTTGGACGAAGTTGAAAGAAACGTTGCTCGCACCTCTCCTCGTTCTTCACAGGTACCAACGTACCCTTTCCAGGTCAGGGTCCGAGTCGTGATCCAGAGAGTGCCCAAGGGATGAAAGCCACAGGAACCCCCATTTGGACCAGCCACAAGAGTGGTGGCCATCATCAGGACAACTATCCTTACAGAGGAATCCCCTAACCGGATCCATGCTAGTCGTGTGAAAAAGGTGAACCAAGCACCCAAGAAGCAAGATAAAGACAAGACAGGCGAAACAGGTGGTATAAGTCCTCGAACTGAGAGTGAAACAGGTGGAAAAGTCTCTGAAAAAGATGACCTCGCTTATCTCACCACAGACTTTTGGAAAGGCCTTGTGCCTTCTAATAGCGCTCCTCCTCTTGATCCTCCTTCCGGTTTGGATAGTAACTAACTGTATATATCACCCTTAGGACTTAGGCCTCATAAGGCCAATATCTGGAGAAAGCCCTAAGACTGTTGCTGTAATGAACAAATGCTGCAATTATGAGAGACACTAATGATGAGCCTTCAAATGTGTTCCATGGAAAAATGCTCTTGCTAAAATTTAAGTACGCTTATGCACAAAGGTTTGACAAATGCCCAACGTTATTGCCCAACATAGAAAGGAAGTAGATAAACTATAGCAAGCAGCTAGAAATGTCGCCAAGAACTGGAGCCCCTTTATTGAAGGAGGTTTTGGTTTCGGAGGAATCTTTTCCTGGTTAAAACATATTGTACTCACAGTCATAATGATCTTGGGTCTCGCTCTAATACTTTACTTATGCTTTAGATGCTGCATGTGTATAATGAAGAAGGCTAGCAGACCCAAAGATGTATTGCCTTATGTAATGTACATGGAAAATTATAAGATAGCTAGAAAGAAATCATGTCTATGATTTAAGAGGGGAAGTGAAGTAATATGAAGTAATATGCTATACCTATTTAGTTCCATTTTGATTTACAGTAGCCATTTCAAACTAGTCACAAGTTTGTATAGATGTTCTCACACACATTTCCCACCAGCTAAGCAAGTTTGACCAAAACATGTAATTTCCCCAAAATGACGCTTATGCATCTGCTAGCCAAGTTCCATTCTCGTCACATATTTTGACTATTATTTCTGTGTTTTTCATTGCATTTGTTATGAGAACTGTTGCATCTTGTTATGTATTTCTGAGTAGCAGAAATAACTATATAAACTGAGAGAATAAAGCACTAATCAGATCATTCTGAGCAACACCACTGCCTGTCTTGTGTCTGTTGAAATTATTTGATCTCCAAGCTCGCTGAGACAAGGACCAACCCGGGCAGGGCTATCAGTCTATCTGACCTAAGACAAGGATACCCCCAACAATGACTAGAGTTGATCGAACCTCTGGAAGTTCGGGTTCTGCAGGTTCGGCCGAGCTTCAGGAAAAAGTCTGGGTTCGGGACTGGACTTGACCCGAACTTTGTCCCGAACCCCATTGAAATCAATGGGGACCCAAACTTTTAGGCACAAAAATGGCTGTAACAAAGTCCTGGCAAGTCCTAGAGGTCTGCAAAAGGAAGGAAAATGGGGGCAAGAGTCGGACAAGTGCCCTACAAAGAAATGGAGATAGGGAAATAACTTAAAATAATTTTTAAGCTAAAATCACATAAAAAAAATCAAAAATGGAGGTGGATGTGGAGTTGGAGGTTGAGGAGGTGGTAAAAGTGGCGGTGGAGGAGGAAGCCAACACAAGAAATGCACCGCTGGCCGCAAATGTAGTTTTTGGAATTTTTTTTTTTTAAACCAACAATGTAGATGCACTTTTTAATTTTGTGCAAGAAACAATAATCTGTCTCTTTAAGCAACAGCAGGAACCTCTCCCTATAGAACTAGGAGATGATTTTAGAACAATAATCTGTCCCTCTAAGCAACAGCTGGAAGAAACTTTCCCTATAGAACTTGGAGATGATTTTAGAACAATAATATGGCTCTCTATGCGGCTGAAAGAAACATTCCCTATAGAACTTGGAGATGATTTTAGAACAATAATATGGCTCTCTATGCGGCTGGAAGAAACTTTCCCTATAGAACTTGGAGATGATTTTAGAACAATAATATGGCTCTCTATGCAGCTGGAAGAAATATTCCCTATAGAACTTGGAGATGATTTTAGAACAATAAAATGGCTCTCTAAGCAACGGCTGGAAGAAACTTTCCCTATAGAACTTGGAGATGATTTTAGAACAATAATCTGTCCCTCTAATTAACAGCTGGAACCTTTCCCTATAGAACTTGGAGATGATTTTAGAACAATAATCTGTCCCTCTAAGCAACAGCTGGAACCTTTCCCTATAGAACTTGGAGATGATTTTAGAACAATAATCTTTCCCCTAAAGCAACAGACTCTACCTAGTCCAGTCAGATCATTCTGTGCAGTAGGATGAGGTCTGCAATCTGTCCCTCAAAGCAGCAGTACTAGTATCTCTCCCTAGTCCACAATCAGATTGTTCAGTAATGCAGGATGAGATGTTCTATAGTATCTGCAATCTGTCCCTCACAGAGCCAGCAGCATCCTCTCCCTAAACTATCCTGAGAGCATATGACATGCAGCACGGTGACTCCAGCCCCATATAGAGGCTGTGCCATATGATGCACTGGCCAATCACAGCCATGCCATTAGTAGGCATGGCTGTGATGGCTTCTAAGGGGAAACCCGTGAAACACTTGTTGATTGGCTGCCCTTGGCAGCTATTCAACACGTGGAATCAAATACCAGAACCCCGAACTCGAACCCTAACTTTTTTTGAAGTTACAGTTCGGGTTCGCTCAACTCGACTCATGACCTAACCAGGGACATACAGTAGGTGCCAATAGGGGTATAGTATAGAGAAAAAAGAGATATGGTCATCACAGTGCTGCTGATTTTTCCACTGTCCAGTCGCAAAGTGAAGGTGCAGAGGAGATCTGTAAGTAGAAGTGAAACTGCAGATAAATAAGATCAGGTCCCTTTCCCTGCTATGTGGCAGGCAAAAGAACTCTTATATACCTGTTTCATCTGTGTATTTACCCGTTTGACTGAAATTCATCTTTAACCACTTAAGGACCAGAAGGATTTCCAGCTTTAGGACCGGAGCCCTTTTTGCGATTCGGCACTGCGTCGTTTTAACTGAAAATTGCGCGGTCGTGCGATGTTGTACCCAAACGAAATTTGCGTCCTTTTTTTCCCACAAATAGAGCTTTCTTTTGGTGGTATTTGATCACCGCTGCGTCATTTCTGATCGCCGCTATAAACAAAAGAATAGCGACAATTTTGCAAAAAAACCCAAATTTCTTACTTTTTGCTAAAATACAAATCCAAAAAAAAAAATATAAAAAAACATTTTTTTTCATCAGTTTTGGCCGATTTATATTCTTCCTCATATTTGTGATTAGAGTTGAGCGAACCTCTGGAAGTTCGGGTTCTGCTGGTCCGTCCGAACTTCGGGACAAAGTCCGGGTCCGGACGGAACCCGAACGATCGCACGGACAACGAACACTTCTACTAAAATCTTGTCAATATACCGAAGATGGTAATTAATTATGAAAAGTCTGTGTCAAACTTCTACTAGGTGTAAGTGGAGGTAAAAACGAAAAAAATACAAAAATAAAAAAAAATTTATAAATGTCAATAAAGGGACAGGGGTAAAAAAACATCCCGTGAACGGGATGGGAATGGGGGTAAAATGAAGGAAAACGTCGGGAGATCCCGAAAGGTCCTGAAACAATGTCGGTAAAAACACGTATTTTCAAGCCCAGGGGTAACTAAAGTTACCCCAAGCAACAGGCACGCTAGCAAGCCCAAGGCAG
>BLSH010098965.1:583704-597059 GCA_018402905.1 Glandirana rugosa | reverse complement strand
AGTGGTTGTTGCCACTGAGCCTCAAGCCCGGTCTGGTGGTGTGTGATAATAGGCAAAATCTCGTAGCAGCTCTGGGCCTATCCGGTTTGACGCACATCCCTTGCCTGGCGCATGTGCTGAATTTGGTGGTACAGAAATTTCTAAAAAAACTACCCGGATATGTCAGAGCTGCTGCAGAAAGTGCGGGCCGTCTGTGTGCGCTTTTGGCGTTCTCACCCTGCTGCTGCTCGCCTGTTTGCGCTGCAGCGGAACTTCAGTCTTCCCACTCACCGCCTCCTATGCGACGTGCCCACCAGGTGGAACTCCATCTTGCACATGCTGGAGAGTGTGCGAGCAGTAGCAGGCAATAGTGGAGTTTCAGCTGCAGCACACACGGGTCAGTCGCTCTGTGGAACAGCACCACTTCACCACCAACGAGTGGGCCTCCATGCGAGACCTGTGTACCATATTGCGGCGTTTCGAGTACTCCACCAACATCGCCAGTGCCAATGACGCTGTTCTCAGTGTTACTATCTCACTTCTATGTCTCCTTGAAAAAACACTTTTGGCGATGATGGAAGAGGATGTGGCACAGGAGGAAGAGGAGGAGAAAGAGGGGTCATTTCCACGGTTATCAGGCCAGTCATTCACAAGTGGCTCAGAGGGTGGATTCCTGCACCAGCATAGGCCAGGTAAAAAATTTTCAAGCCAGGGCACAGTTATGGAGGATGAGGAGGATGAGGAAGATGATGAGGAGGAGGAGGAGGAACCGTGTTCACAGCAGGGTGGCACCCAACGCAGCTCCTGGGCATCACTGGAGTGTGGCTGGGGGGTCCCACAGAGGACAGCTTGTCTTTGCCTCTGGGCAGCCTGGCACACATGAGTGACTACATGCTGCAGTGCCTGCTCAACGACAGCCGAGTTGCCCACATTTTAACTTGTGGGGATTACTGGGTGGCCACCCTGCTGGATCCCCGTTACAAGGACAATGTGCCGTCCTTAATTCCCTCACTGGAGCGTGATCGGAAGATGCGCATTTACCAGCGCATGCTGGTAGACGCGCTGCTGAGGGCATTCCCAAATGACACAGGGGGCTCTGTGGAAGCACAAGGCGAAGGCGAAGGAGGAGGAAGAGGTCACCAACGCAGCTGTGGCACCGCCAGCACCTCAGAAGGCAGGGTTAGCATGGCCGAAATATGGAAAAGCTTTGTCAGCAGCGCGCCACAACAAACAGCACCACCAGCTGATAGGCAACGTCTTAGCAGGAGGCAGCATTTCAGCAACGTGGTGGAACACGTACTGACTGATGGGTCTGCCCCATTCAACTTCTGGGTCTCCAAATTGGGCACATGGCCTGAGCTTGCCCTTTATGCCTTGGAGGTGCTGGCCTTCCCTGCAGCCAGCGTATTGTCTGAAAGTGTGTTTAGCACGGCAGAGGGCGTTATCACAGACAAGCGCAGCCGCCTGTGCACAGCCAACGTGGACAAGCTAACGTTTATTAAAATGAACCAGGCATGGATCCCACAAGACTTGTCTTTTCCTTGTGCAGAATAGCCATTTAGACCGGCCTCACACAGCCATTGGTATACTTTTTTTTTTAATATGTCTCAATATCTTGGGGCTACCCCAATTAGATAAAAAAAACAAACAAAGAAAAAAACATGTTGGCTACCTCCTCCTCCTCCTCCTCCTCCACCGCCACTTCCATCTACACTGCCACGGTCATGGCCTAGTCAACCTCTAGGCTCCTACTCCACATCCACCTCCTCCTCCCATTTTTATTTTTTTTATGTGATTTTAAGTTATTTCCCTATCCACAATTGTTCGCAGGGCACTTGTCCTACTCTTTCCCCCATTTTGCTTCCTTTTGCAGCCTTCTAGCCCTTTCCATGACTTTTTTACAGCCATTTTTGTGCCCAAAAGTTCGGATCACCATTGACTTCAATGGGGTTCAGTGTCCGGGGTCAAGTTCGGATCGAGTTTGGTGCCAAACTTGAACGGTTTCACGAGGTTCTGCCGAACCCGACGAACTTGAACATCCAGGTGTCCGCTCAACTCTAATCATGGTCCAAATCAGCGTTTCCCCTTACATCAAGTTCCGTTTACAGCGGAGTCCTCATCAGAGTCCCACTTACATGAGGAGTTGAGACAATATGCGGCCCCTGCTGACCTTAATCCTCAATCAATACACATGAAGATACACCACTGGCACTGACTCTAGCTGGGGGCTGGATAAAATCTTGCAGCGGGCCAAATGTTGCCCATGACAGTTTGGAAATCTCATTCTATAAGAATAAATAAACAGTAGAACTTGTATACATTTGCTTCAGGAATTTCAACACAATATGCTGACTTCTGCTCTAGCCAATATTTATCAGCTGTTGTCATTGTCTAAAGGTGTTCAGGGCTGCTGTTAGAAATCACAGGGACCCATACATCCTACCTGACAGAGCCCCCCTCCAAAAATATCAAATGATATGTTCGCTAAAATGACATGGCCGTGATGCTATGCTTCACAGCCATAGAAGAAATTATACCACCATGGAAAAAGACCCATTCACGTAAATAGCACTGCTCTGTGCCTTGCAACCATGTGCAAAGCATGCGGTTGCAGTGCATTAGTGCAGGGTTAAAACAGAAGGTGGGGAAGCCTCCTCACCACCCATCAAATGCTCTCTAAAGAACAATACAAATGCTGACTGCTCTTCAGAGAGCAAAGCACTTTGAACACATTTTTAAAAATATTTTTTTAGAATTTGACATTTTTAAAATGTTTTTCGAATTATTTTTTTTTACATTTTTATAACTGCCATGTTGGGGGGGGGGGGGCTTTGGTGAATTATCAGACCCCTGATGTCTCACTTTTGGGATAGAGTAAGAGAATGAGGACATAGATTCCTCAGTCCCTTTCTCTGCAGCCTCAGCTGCACTGTGCAATGAATGAATGGGAAATGCTCTGTGCTGAGCGATTTCCTGTTTCTTCATAAACTGAAGCATAATAAGCACAGTTTACTATGCTTCAGTGATAAATTAACACAGGAGCGATCGGTACTGATTACTCACTGTGTTCATTCAGGAAAGGAAGGGGCTGGTAATTATGACACATTTACTGCCCAACCCTTGCTCTCCATCCTGAAACAATCCCCTTGCATGCCTGCAGTAGCTGCTGGCGGGAGAGGAGCACACAGGAGGGCCAGACAGCGGGGGGGGGGGGGGCGGTGATCAGAGGAGTGGGGCACACATACTAGAACTGATCCCTCCAGGTGGATCCACAATAGTGACATGTTTCATCAATAATTTCTCGTCCCTCCTGCTGTCCTTGTTTATACAGTACATGCTCTGTTTCATTACTTTGAGGTTTTGAACTGATTTTCACCACCATTTAGTCTCCCTGGTTTTGCCCCCCTCTCCTATTTTAGCTGTGTGGGTCTTATTTAGTCATGCCCGCAGTATGTCCGTGTTTGTGAGCCATCAATGTTACCCTGTACTAAAGTAGACATGCACAGACTATATACTGCAAAAGTAAAGGCATCATATGGCTTTGCCTATGCCTAAAACCCATGGAAGTGGTTCTTCACAGGCCATAGGCCAATTTATGAAGCCACCTGACACCTTTCTGTGTCTGCTCTGGTAATTCAAATATATACCAAATAAGTATCTTCACTTTCCCCAAGTGGCTTCAGGGTTTGTGTCAGAAATTATCAATTCTGCTCTGGGTTCTAAAGACTGGACTGGAGAGTCTGGAGGCTTTACATAGCAACATAACTAGTTTAAAGACTCCAGTTCTCCACATTATCTTATTTGGAGATGACCTTTGTTCTTCTTAGCGGTGACTCTAAGCTGTCAAACAGCCTGCCTTTAGGTATGTGTGCGAGCACTGCGAGCTGACTGATATCTCCCGGCACTGGCAGGGTGGCTGGCACAGATCCCTTTCTTCACTCATGCTGCACTGGAGCCTGGAGGAGATGGAGGGAGGAGGTGGGTGAAGCCTAAATTCACACACTATGCATGGAGGAGGAAGGTGTTAAATCCTCCTCTGCTCTGACATCACTGGTTGCTAGACGCCAGACGGCAGGCGATAGCAACCAGTGTTATGGACAGAAGAGGCCAGACCAGCGGCGCAACGGTGCAACAACAAGAGGGTTTCTCTCTGCACCGCTGCTGATTCTGAATGAACGGAGAGACGGTTGGTAATATTTTCGGGGGGGCAATTGACCCATTGCCCCCCCTTGGATCCGCCCCTGCCTCCCATATTGTAATATTGTCAGTAAAAATCATTTTATTAAATGAGTAACTGAGAAAAGCATTAAAAACACCTTTGGTATCAAATACTCAGCATATAACGATCTTTAACACATCACATCCAGTCCGGGACACCCTACGTGTTACGTCACGCCCACGTGACTTCCTTCCGTGACAATTTGATTGGTCGCAGGCTGGTTGGTTGGTAAGTTTGATATTGGGAATTCCTTGGGGACACCCAAGTCACCAGAACTTGTGTCCCCATTGGAAGATTTCCGTTCAATTACTTTTCTGGGGACAACCCAAAATTTGTGATTTTCTTTTGCTTTCACTTTCAATGATAATGGTACACAGGACAAATAAGAGAGGGTGAATCTTCCTAATGAGGCATAGACAGCAATAAAAACTGACAAGTGCTCTGATCCCTCTCCATTCTATCCAAAACCAAAAAAAAAAATGTTTTGCCTTAAGTTATACTTTACCACTGGCATAGGTGCCTACAATGGTCAGCTTTTATTCATTTATGTAAAAACTTTATCCAAATTTAAGTTAATGAAGTGCATCTAATTCTGCTAGTACACCTACCTTCTCCCCAGATTGGCAATGCTGCTGTCCAAAGGTGTCTCCATTGCTTCTCCATCCAGGGTGAAACCATCCTAAGACATGAAGTGTATTACTAGGATCATCAGGTGAAAATAAAGGAGAAAAAAAATTAAAAAGAAAACAAATGTGGATACCAAATGTAAGCATTGGAAAGCTACAATTTGTTACATTTTTGTTTTTAATGCTACTTTTATGTACAAATATTAATTCTAATAAACTTGAAAACTTCCCTTTGGAAATGTTTCGGTGCCTCCCCAGTATGTTTGAGCATGTCATTATCCCTTTTACAATTATAAATGTTTCATTATAAGAATGTTTTATAACTTCGATATACAATAACTATTACTTTTTAAAAATGATAACATCTTATTAATTTTTACTTTCAGGTGAGGTGTATTTCTACTTTAAGGGAATGGATATACTCATTCTAAAGACCTTAATCTTTATTTTTTTTTTTTACTGTGACTGGTATTCCAGGAAACTTTTATTATTCCAGTTTTTACTTACTAGGTCAATAGAAAAAAGGCTTCTACCACCCAACATAATTCTGTAAGTCGTAGTATTTGCAAATCTCATTTTCTGCTCTCGTGTCATCCCACAGTCATCGTATGCCCTAGATGACCTAAACTGCAAGCTATCTGGATATGCCTACAGAGTTGGTAGAGCTATGTCTATATGCAGCACCAGCTTACTTAGCTGTCATCAGAGCATCCTTATTGCCCCAAGTACTAAAATCTGGGTTTATTTAAAACAAAAGGTGTCTCCCGATGTCAGCAAGGATCAAGCTGATCAAACAGCTTCTCAGGTGGCTCCATCGGATCTACAACCCAGGTCAGTGTCCCCTGATGCCCCATATAATGACTCTGATCAGGCTGAACTCTCCCTACAGGCCCCGGGAATTGTTTAGATGCGAGTCTGCAGCTTTCCTGTCAGCATTCAGGGCTAAATTTGAATCCTGGGCCATTAAAAAGGAAACCTCACTCCACAGGGATCTCCAGACACTCAAACAACAAGTGTCTGCCTCTGCGAACACAGTATCAGCTCTGACTGACACCCAGAATGACCATGAGGCCCGTATTTCAGCCCTTGAGACTGCGTCCAGGGAGCACCTACACCGTATACGGCAACTTCAGCTCTGCATAGAAGACAGTGAATATAGGAGCCACAGGAATAATGTTAAATTCTGGGCAGGGAGGCCTCGTCTCCTATAGAACTGGACCGGGTGCATAGAGTGGGTGGACCACGGAGGGACAACAGTGGCCGTCCGCAGGACATCCTTAGCCTTAACACTACTACACCCTCAAAGAGGTAATCATGTGCAATACCTGGTGCTTGGGTCCAATAGACTTTATGGTTCCTCATTCCAGCTCTATCCTGACCTGTCTCGCAACACACTGTACATGCGGAGAGTGGTCCGTCCCTTGTTAGACCTGAAACGTCAAGCCAGTGTCACTCACACTTGGGGCCACCCTATCAGCATCAAGATGACCAGTGGCAACAATAAATTTGTGTTATCAGACCCATACCAACTCCCTGACTTTTTTCTCTTTCTGGAACAAGCTCCAATAGATGTACAGAATTCCACCAGATGATCGTCTACGCCTGTCAGACCGTGATTCTCACAGGCGCCCGAGGTCCAGATCAACGTCTGCGGAGTGCATCGGCCTACCTCACTGGAAGATTGACCTGAACTCCATTGTGCACTGCCTTGATCCTGCTACCACTACGCTTACCATCGCCTGGGGATGCTTGTGTTGACTACAACCTCTATCAGGCTTATATTGAATATGTTTGTTTTCTTTTTTTTAGTTCTCCTCACTTGGATTTACCGGGATGTACCGTACTGGTTGCAAAACTGACAGACTAACTACTTGTTCACCCTGTGGAAATATGGCTTAATGAGACACTAGGCCTTCTCACTGCTCTTTGCTGATGTGCTGTTCCCGGCTGGGGTTTGGGTGAGGTTATGAGTATTTGCTATCCCAGCTATTTGCCTTAGTTCTACACGCTATGTGCTGAACACTCGCATATTTAATTTGTTTCACAGTCCTAACATTGAAGCTGTTGTTGATACTGGGACTTATCCTCTTCTACTGCTAGCCCCCTAGGCTGACTATTTTGTTTAGGTATGCGGTGTTAAGTTATGAATGGATGCACATTCTTTCTACTTGAGACCTCCCCGGCTGGGGAAGGGCCCCATCTTGCTATTGGAATGTAACCTGTAAATGGACTATACAATCCTATGGTCTATTTTCCTTACTTATATGGGTCCTGGCAGTTTACTTCTGTGAACCATATGACTGAATTAACTCTGTAGCCTGGCCTTGGGTGCTTTAACCGCCAAATCCGTGATACTTCTTTTGAAGGATTTATAGTTCATGATTATTTTTGATGGGGTGGTATCGGTTTTCATGTTCTTTAGCGGGGTAAGACTGTCTTCCATATGTACCGACTGTAAGCTGATTATTCCACTGGGATACTTGCCTATGCAATCTATTCTCTGTTTGAATTGTGTTCATGAAATTCTCTCTGTGGGGAATGAAATTTACAGTCGCCAACCTCTACCTCCTAAATGTCAATCAAATTTCGTCAGTGCTGCAGTACTTGAAGATTTTGTCTGGCTTCATGGAGAGCAAGCTCATCGTAGGGGGAGACTTCAATACCCCCTTAGAACCATATAGATTCCTCAACCTCCAGATTCTCTATACCCTTTTCCAAACTGAGGGCCTTGAAGCGGGCTATCCACGATCTCCACCTCATTGATATATGAAGGGTACTTTACCTTAGGATGCGTAATTACACCAATTTTTCGCAGGTGCACCAGTCCTGCAGCCTTGTTGATTATTTTTGGCTGACCATAGCTGTTTGGACTGGTCTCCTGAATGTGATATAGACTCCATGGTTTGGTCTGACTATTCGCCTCTATATTTAACATTATTGATCCCTTCCACTCTGGTGAAGGAATGGACGCGACGTTTGAATGATTTCCTTCTCATGAACCCAGACTGCATTTCAAGGGTTTCGGAAACTATGACTAATTTCTTTTCGGACAATGCTATGGACTATACTCCATTACCTGTACAATGGGAGGTGCTTAAAGCTGTCCTGCGAGGACTCTTTATGTCTCCACGGCTCGATCCCAACTCAGGGAATTGTGTGAGGCCTCGGCCCGTACATGTGGATAAGGTCGCCTTACACCACTATAAACTCCAAGATAAGTGTGGTCAGCCACTGACCAGCTCCTTACACCCAACCTCACCATCTACATTTATACCTCATGTCTGATCCTTGTCTGGAGACTTGCTTAATTCGTCCTCTGAGATATCCCAGGCATTTAAGGATTTTTATCAGTCCCTATATAATATCTCTCCAGACGAGCCCCCAAGCCTTCCTCACACTTCTATACAGGATAAAAAATCCTACATTGAAGAAACAGCGCCCCCTATGTTGGATGAGGAAACTGTCACAGAACTTGACACGTTAATTTCCAAAGATGAAGTCATGAGAGCTATGGCTGCCACACCGTCCAGTAAAAGTCGGGGCCCTGATGGCTTCACCCCTAAATTTTATAAGGTATTTGCTCCCCTACTTGTCCTCTTTTTGAATAACGTATTCAATTCCCTGTCAGGAGGCTCCTTATTCCCACCATAAAAGCTTGAAGCCCACATCGCCCTTATTCCAAAACCTATGTGCAAACTATAGGCCCATATTGATCAAATGCGTGGATTTAAAAATATATGCTAAGATCCTAGCCAAAAGACTCCAGCCACTGCTGCCCCAATTGATACACCTGGATCAGGTGGGTTCCACGAAGCGAGGGACAATACCCTGAAAACTCTACTACTTACTGAATATGCCCATAGTCATTAAAATACCCTTATGCCTCTTAACGGTCGACGTGGAAAAGGCTTTTGACCGGGTCGACTGACAGTTTCTCCATATGTCTTTGATGCAAATAGGTCCCCACATGATATCTGTATATCCCTTTATTCTTCTCCATCTGCCAGAATTAAGGTGAATGGTTCACTGTCCCCTGCATTCTCTATCCACAATGGGATGCGACAAGGCTGTCCTTTATCTCCCCTTCTCTACATAATAATCCCAATATCATAGGTATCTCATTGGGCCCTACCGATTCTAAACTAGCCCTTTTTGCCGACAATCTATTGGTGTTCATGACCCACCCAAGCCCGTCCTTACCCCACATGGTACATGAATTTAAGAAGTTTGGGGAGTTGAGCAATTTCAAGGTGAAGCATAGTAAATCAGAAATTTTAGACATTCGCTGTTCAAAGAAGCCCTTCATCAATCCTCGATGACCTTTCCTTTTAAGACTGGTTCCACCGCCATTCGCTATCTTGGAATTCATGTTCCCACAGATGCAACCCAGCTGTTCTCCAGGAACTTCATCCCCCTCCTTCTCAGAAATAAGGCGGACCTTTTAACCTATGCAACCAGATGCCTATCTTGGCTTGGTAGGGTGAATGTCTTGAAAATGGATGTTCTTCCGTGATTTTTAGATTTATTTCAAACCATTCCTATTTGCATACCTTCCTCATTCTTCAAACAGCTTCACCAGCTGTTCTCTAATTTTATCTGAAAAGTGGCCTGACCTAGGATACGCTATGAAACACTTTCTCTGCCGAAAGCCCGGGGTGGAGCTGGTGCTCCAGACGCCTTTATCTATCATAAAGCAGCGGTACTCACGTGTATACTAGACTGGTTCCATCACTTCTCATCCAAACTGTGGGTTCAATTGGAAAGACACATAAACCTGATAGATCTCTGCTCAGCAATCCCCAGCGACCTCACCTGCCAATGGAATGGAGCTCGGACTTTGTAACAGAGAGGAGCATCAACGACTCACTCAGGTTCTTCATATGGATATCACCCTAACCACGGATATCTACTCATCTCTCAGCCACTCCTCACCGTGGCTCCAGAGTCAACAGGTGATATCATGTATACGTACCTTTCCATCTATACCAGATATCCTTTCAGACGTATCTGACTTTGAGAACTTGCTGTTACAGTCTGATCCTCCAACGCATGTGGTCTCTCAACTTTACTCGCTTATACATTACGCCTTCAACCCTGACCTCCCTTCATAATACACTCAGCCCTGGGAATCAGAGCTGAGCCATTCCATCTCACCTGCGGAATGGCAAAAGAGCTTAATTTTGACCCATAAATTATCCTTAGCCACCAAACACCAAGAAAAAGGGTTCAAACTGGTGACTTGTTGGTATAGATGTCCTTGGACTATGCATCACATTGACCCACTACTCCCAGACACCTGTTGGCACTGTCTGTCGTCCAAGGGTACTTTACTCCACATATGGTGGGACTGCCCTTCAATAAAGAGGTTTTGGAAATCTATCTTCGACCTGTACTGCAGACTGATGGCAACTTCAGTTGCGGCCTCTCCTGAGGTAGCCCTCCTGTCTATGCTCCCCGGACCGCTTAGATTAGTATAAAAAGATATCCTGCACTACTTCTTGGTGATGGCTTGGACAGTCATACCCAGGCATTGGAGGTTGATGACTGTGCCTTCCCTGGGGGACTGGGTGGTTGAAGTGGACCGACTTAACGACCTGGAACGACTGTTGGCCTCAGGTAAAGAGGAGCAATTTTCCTTCACTTGGACCTCATGGACTATGTTCTGCTATTCCTGGGGGTTTATCTCATGGGCAGAAGGGGACCCTGCCCCTGCCTCCGTGACCCCTCTCCTTATACTCATCTTGCTCTACTCTCTCCTTCCTCGATTTTCTCTTCATCTCTATTAGCCATTTCTGTGTATCGCCGGACTACGTGACGCAGGCTGTCATACTCCGCTATAAAGATGCTTTTTGATTCAGGCAACATGCCAAATAGGCTGAAAGCTCGATCCTCAAACTTTTATAGACCCTAATATGTTCTACTCAGGTGGCCACCGCCCAACGAGCAGATGGCGGTGATTACCAGGCTCAGACAGGCTTTATAGGCTGCTGGAACATTATTTAGGCACTAATGTTTTTACATAATCCTATGTATCTGGCTAACCTTTGCTACTTATATTAGACAAGCTCACCAAATGTTGAATGTTGACTGTATATATATATATATATATATATATATATATATATATATATATATATACAGTATCTCACAAAAGTGAGTACACCCCTCACATTTTTGTAAATATTTTATTCTATCTTTTCATGTGACAACACTGAAGAAATTCCACTTTGCTACAATTTAAAGTAGTGAGTGTACAGCTTGTATAACAGTGTACATTTGTTGTCCCTTCAAAATATTTCAACACACAGCCATTAATGTCTAAACAGCTGGCAACAAAAGTGAGTACACCCCTAAGTGAAAATGTGCAAATTGGGCCCAATTAGCCATTTTCCCTCCCTGTTGCCATGTGACTCATTAGTGTTACAAGGCTAAGGTGTGAATGGGGAGCAGGTGTGTTAAATTTGGTGTTATCTCTCTCACTCTCTCATACTGGTCACTGGAAGTTCAACATGGCAGCTCAATGAAAAGAACTCTCTGAGGATCTGAAAAAAAGAATTGTTGCTCTACATAAAGGTGGCCTAGGATATAAAAAGATTGCCAAGACCCTGAAACTGAGCTGCAACACGGTGGCCAAGACCGTATAGCAGTTTAAAAGGACAGGTTCCACTCAGAACAGGCCTCGAGGTTGAGTGCACATGCTCAGCGTCACATCCAGAGGTTGTCTTTGCGAAATAGACATATGAGTGCTGAAAGCATTGCTGCAGAGGTTGAAGGGGTAGGGGGTCAGCCTGTCAGTGCTCAGACCATACGCCGCACACTGCATCAAATTGGTCTGCATGTCTGTTGTCCCAGAAGGAAGCTTCTTCTAAAGATGATGCACAAGAAAACCCGCAAACAGTTTGCTTAAAACAAGCAGACTAAGGACATGGTTTACTGAAACCATGTCCTGTGGTCTGATAAGACCAAGATAAACTTATTTGGTTCATTTGGTGTCAAGCGTGTATAGCGGCAACCAGGTGAGGAGTACAAAGACAAGTGTGTCTTGCCTACAGTCAAGCATGGTGGTGGAAGTGTCATGATCTGGGGCTGCACGAGTGTTGTTGGCACTGGGGAGCTATAGTTCCTTGAGGGAACCATGGATGCCAATATGTACAGTGACATACTGAAGCAGAGCATGATCCCTTCCCTTCGGAGACTGAGCCGCAGGGCAGTATTCCAAGATGATAACGACCCCCAAACACACCTCCAAGATGACCACTGCCTTGCTAAAGAAGCTGAGGGTAAAGGTGATGGACTGCCAAACAAGTCTCCAGACTTAAACCCTATTGAGCATCTGTGGGGCATCCTCAAATGGAAGGTGGAGGAGCGCAAGGTCTGACATCCACCAGCTCCGTCATGGAGGAGTGGAAGAGGACTCCAGTGGCAACCTGTGAAGCTCTGGTGAACTTCATGCCCAAGAAGGTTAAGGTAGTGCTGGAAAATAATGGTGGCCACACAAAATATTGACACTTTGGGCCCAATTTGGACATTTTCACTTAAGGTGTACTCACTTTTGTTGCCAGCGGTTTAGACATTAATGGCTGTGTGTTGAGTTATTTTGAGGGGACAGCAAATTTACACTGTTATACAAGCTGTACACTCACTACTTTACATTGTAGCAAAGTGTAATTTCTTCAGTCTTGTCAAATGAAAAGATAGAATAACATATTTTTAAAAATGTGAGGGGCGTACTCACTTTTGTGAGATACTGTATATTGTATATAGCATGTACTGTCTGAACAAACCTTTTTTTCTTTCCCACAATAAAATAAGATTGAATTAAAAGTTGTCTCCCAAAATCATTTGTTTTTGCCATTCTTGTGATAAATCTAGCTCTTTACCACGCAGCTTTTTTAGATGGTTATGCAACAAGTAACAACACTTCATCTAGTTTACTGTGACAATGATTTTCACACATATGTATTGTATATTGCCAACAGGGTTGTTTTTGCCTCTAGAGACTTTCTTATTTCTTTATTGCAATAATGACTCTAGCAAGCTTTTACATTGTATATGTACTACTCAGGCATGAAAAAAAATGTTGTAATATTACTGGTCATATGCTACATGATGTTCATGGGGTTGAGTAATGCTATGTGGATTTATACTCTGACTCTCTCAAATGTCAAAACAGACATGAACAGACATGAATGATGCAAGAGTTATGTTAGCTTGTTACATCGTATACTGGTCATTATAATGTTGTAAAAAAAAGTACGGACTCATCATGTATATGTTACATTTTCGAACGATCTCAGTAATAACGTTATTTCTTTATTCTTTCAGAGATCTCCGTTTTTGTTGGGACAACCGTTATATGTTATGTATACACACTTTTAGTAACAGTGTCATTTGATCTACTTCACAACAATGAACAACGTATTGGTAGATTTTTTCGACGCACCATTTCTCGATCTAAATAGTGTTCTTACCGTTTTTGTTTACTAAAACCCTCTGTTGAAAATTAAGTTAGAATAAAATAACACCCTTTC
>BLSH010098965.1:562265-581433 GCA_018402905.1 Glandirana rugosa | reverse complement strand
TCTGTCACGGTTGTCCACAGACCCTCATCACCCAATTACACTACATATCAGGTTCCTGTAGATATGGTTGTTCAGTGGTCAAACTTGGGAAAAAGAACCACAAACCACCGACTCCTATTAAATACCCAGTTTTACTTCGAGAAAACGGTAAGGCGTCCACTCTACCTTACCGAGTCGAGACTAAGGGTCCCGACTCACATACTTCCCTCCAGTCCCAACTTCTGCTTTACATACTCACTCATTTGTTATCTAAACTCTTTTCTTAAACACCCTAAAATTCCACAGTTTTCTTATATATATTAAGTTAAAAATATTTTTATATATTATATGTTTTTTGTACTAAATAAAGTCAATTATATATTTTTATAAAAATTGAATTATATATATTCTTTTGACACCTTAAAATCCCACAAATTCTTTTCTCAAATCTATTGTTTACTCACTCATACATTTCGTCTTCAACCCTGACCTCCCTTCATACACTCAGCCCTGGGAATCAGAGCTGAGCCATTCCATCTCACCTGCGGAATGGCAAAAGAGCTTCATTTTGACCCATAAATTATCCTCAGCCACCAAACACCAAGAAAAAGGGTTCAAACTGGTGACTTGTTGGTATAGATGTCCTTGGACTATACATCACATTAACCCACTACTCCCAGACACCTGTTGGCACTGTCTGTCGTCCAAGGGTACTTTACTCCACATATGGTGGGACTGCCATTCAATAAGGAGGTTTTGGCAATCTATCTCCGACCTGTACTGCAGACTGATGGCAAATTCAGTTGTGGCCTCTCCTGAGGTAGCCCTCCTGTCTATGCTCCACGGACCGCTTAGATTAGTATAAAAAGATATCCTGCACTACTTCTTGGTGATGGCTTGGACAGTCATACCCAGGCATTGGAGGTTGACGACTGTGCCTTCCCTGGGGGACTGGGTGGTTGAAGTGGACCTACTTAACGACCTGGAACGACTGCTGGCGCAGGTAAAGAGGAGCAATTTTCCCTCACTTGGACCTCATGGACTATGTTCTGCTATTCCTGGGGGTTTATCTCATGGGCAGAAGGGGACCCTGCCCCTGCCCCTGCCTCCGTGACCCCTCACCTTATACTCATCTTGCTCTACTCTCTCCTTCCTTGATTTTCTCTTCATCTCTATTAGCCATTTCTGTGTATCACCGAACTACGTGACGCAGGCTGTCATACTCCGCTATGAAGATGCTTTTTGATTCAGGCAACATACCAAAAAGGCTGAAAGTTCGATCCTCAAACTTTTATAGACCCTAATATGTTCTACTCAGGTGGTCACCGCCCAACGAGCAGATGGCGGTGATTACCAGGCTCAGACAGGCTTTATAGGCTGCTGGAACATTATTTAGGCACTGATGTTTTTACATAATCCTATGTATCTGGCTAACCTTTGCTACTTATATTAGACAAGCTCACCAAATGTTGACTGTATATATATATATATATATATATATATATATATATATATATATATATATATGTATATATAGTATCTCACAAAAGTGAGTACACCCCTCACATTTTTGTAAATATTTTATTCTATCTTTTCATGTGACAACACTGAAGAAATTTCACTTTGCTACAATTTAAAGTAGTGAGTGTACAGCTTGTATAACAGTGTACATTTGTTGTCCCTTCAAAATAACTCAACACACAGCCATTAATGTCTAAACAGCTGGCAACAAAAGTGAGTACACCCCTAAGTGAAAATGTGCAAATTGGGCCCAATTAGCCATTTCCCTCCCCACTGCCATGTGACTCATTAGTGTTACAAGGCTAAGGTGTAAATGGGGAGCAGGTGTGTTAAATTTGGTGTTATCTCTCTCACTCTCTCATACTGGTCACTGGAAGTTCAACATGGCAGCTCATGGCAAAGAACTCTCTGAGGATCTGAAAAAAATAATTTTTGCTCTACATAAAGGTGGCCTAGGCTATAAGAAGATTGCCAAGACCCTGAAACTGAGCTGCAGCACGGTGGCCAAGACCGTACAGCAGTTTAAAAGGACAGGTTCCACTCAGAACAGGCCTCGAGGTTGAGTGCACATGCTCAGCGTCACATCCAGAGTTGTCTTTGCAAAATAGACATATGAGTGCTGAAAGCATTGCTGCAGAGGTTGAAGGGGTAGGGGGTCAGCCTGTCAGTGCTCAGACCATACGCCGCACACTGCATCAAATTGGTCTGCATGTCTGTCGTCCCAGAAGGAAGCTTCTTCTAAAGATGATGCACGAGAAAGCCCGCAAACAGTTTGCTGAAAACAAGCAGACTAAGGACATGGTTTACTGAAACCATGTCCTGTGGTCTGATAAGACCAAGATAAACTTATTTGGTTCAGATGGTGTCAAGCGTGTGTAGCGGCAACCAGGTGAGGAGTACAAAGACAAGTGTGTCTTGCCTACAGTCAAGCATGGTGGTGGGAGTGTCATGATCTGGGGCTGCACGAGTGTTGTTGGCACTGGGGAGCTACAGTTCCTTGAGGGAACCATGAATGCCAATTTATTATAGTGACATACTAAAGCAGAGCATGATCCCTTCCCTTCGGAGACTGAGCCGCAGGGCAGTATTACAAGATGATAACGACCCCAAACACACCTGCAAGATGACCACTGCCTTGCTAAAGAAGCTGAGGGTAAAGGTGATGGACTGGCCAAACAAGTCTCCAGACTTAAACCCTATTGAGCATCTGTGTGGCATCCTCAAATGGCAGGTGGAGGAGCGCAAGGTCTGACATCCACCAGCTCCGTCATGGAGGAGTGGAAGAGGACTCCAGTGGCAACCTGTGAAGCTCTGGTGAACTTCATGCACAAGAGGGTTAAGGTAGTGCTGGAAAATAATAGTGGCCACGCAAAATATTGACACTTTGGGCCCAATTTGGACATTTTCACTTAGGGTGTACTCACTTTTGTTGCCAGCGGTTTAGACATTAATGGCTGTGTGTTGAGTTATTTTGAGGGGACAGCAAATTTACACTGTTATACAAGCTGTACACTCACTACTTTACATTGTAGCAAAGTATAATTTCTTCAGTCTTGTCAAATGAAAAGATAGAATAACATATTTTTAAAAATGTGAGGGGCGTACTCACTTTTGTGAGATACTGTATATTGTATATAACATGTACTGTCTGAACAAACCTTTTTTTCTTTCCCACAATAAAATAAGATTGAATTAAAAGTTGTCTCCCAAAATCATTCGTTTTTGCCATTCTTGTGCTAAATCTAGCTCTTTACCACACAGCTTTTTTAGATGGTTATGCAACAAGTAACAACACTTCTTCATATACACTTCATCTAGTTTACTGTGACATTGATTTTCACACATATGTATTGTATATTGCCAACAGGGTTGTTTTTGCCTCTAGAGACTTTCTTTTTTTTTGCAATAATGACTCTAGCAAGCTTTTACATTGTGTATGTACTACTCAGGCATGAAAAAAACTGTTGTAATATTACTGGTCATATGCTACATGATGTTCATGGGGTTGAGTAATGCTATGTGGATTTATACTCTGACTCTCTCAAATGTCAAAACAGACATGAACAGACATGAATGATGCAAGAGTTATGTTAGCTTGTGCCTACTCTGGAGTGTGCCCCATTGTTATTTTTGTTACCATTACCAACCCTAAACTACAGCAATGGTCGAGATATACATTTTGGAGAAGACTTCAGGACCAGCCATCATCCTCCTCAAGTGATATTCATTTGAAGCATATAAGTATATAAACACAAAACATCCCGAGCACACCAGTATATCGAAGAATGTTATATATGTTTTATTATAAAAGTAATAAAAGTCTACTCACAATGTACTTCAAATCCTCTTATATGCATGGGAAATGCTGTATTCCATCTATTGGTTGGCAGTTATATATATAGATAAATGTTTTCAGACATGCTACAGCAATATTCAACACAATGCTGAACATCTCGCAGAGGTCAGGGAATCTATTTATATAAAAAAAAAGTCCCAAGCGTTCACCCAGCCATCACAAACTCTGACCATATTTTGCTCAATATGTTTATTTACTGTGATCGTCAGCTCCATCTAGTGGGCATAATATGTTGTTTTCCTTATTGAGATAGATCGGGGGAAAAAAGACAACCAATAGATGGAGCTAACAACCATAGGAAATCAATAAGCATGGTCATAATGTCTTATGGTGAGCTGAATGCTTGGTGAATCCATTCTCTTCAGACATTATCTCAGTGGAGAACAATGATGAAATAACGAGGGCTTTAGATTCAGGAAATAATATAAGCAATGTAATGGATTCTAATTTGGTCACAATATCATATGTCTCTCTTAAATAAGGAATTTCATTTTTTCTGCCACAAATGCAGGAAATTAATTTCAGATTTACAAAGACATCTGTTTATTTCTGAGAAAGGTCATTTTAAACTGATGTATATAAATAGGATAGTGGAAACAGTTAAGAACATGCCCCACATACTGTATTAGACACAATAGGAGCTCTATTGCCAGTATTTACTGGAACGATTATTGGATCAAGCATGGCTATAATCTGTACTGTTAAATATTAACCCCCCTACAAGCACACATACACACATATAGATATCTTAAAATGTTTTTTATTGTGTAACACAGAATTTACAAAATATTAGACTGTAAAACAAAGGGAAAGAATAATCTAACAGAGGGAGAATGATGAGTGTTAGTGGAACTAAAATATATTAAAACTGTAGTCATAATTAAGTGAGTAAAGTAGTCATATTTAGTCATAAGGGCAGTAATATACTTTCAAAACAAATAGCGGATGTTGGGCCAAACAAGAGGCGTACAATCATTATTTTACATTAATTATATGGCAAGAGAAGAAGTTCCTGTTATTTTTAAGGCACAAGCTGAGTTATCAACCATTTATAAGTTAAGTAAGATCAATGTTTTATTCAAACTATGTTTACTCCATATACCCCTCAATAATCCTTTAACATCATTAGTCCATATTGTCAATAATGTATGCCATCAAATTCTTAATGTTGCTTAATGATGAGGTCAAGCTCAACACATTTCATAAGCACCACTTCTGCCACTTGAGAGGGTGTTTGATTTATGAATGACTAGATAGTCATATAATTAAGACATTTACCTATCAATTCACACCAATGTTCTGAATATGGTTTAGCAATAACACTTAGAAAGTAATGGGGTTAAATGCTGGCCAATAATCACATTATTATGTGCCTTTTGTGCCTTTTCAGTGACCCTTAACTTAGCACTGGAACCAAATAGGACCTTGAAGATACCATGTTATCCCAATCTTATCTGTAATGTAAAGTATAAAGCCATAATAACCTGGTTGTCCCCATGTTGCATTTCTAGCGATCTGCTCTCACAAAAGGACCAGTTTCACAAACCCATAAATAAAATAACCATTAAACTGTATAACCCAAATAAGTGCAGTGTTGCCCTCTATTAACTCAAACAATAACTTATAATAAAACTAAAAGTACACAAATGCATAGAAACATCATGTGATAAAAATAAGTGAACATTTGATTACATTTGAGTACATATATATTCTTACACTGCCTGAACGGACTCTATATACCATACACTGGAGCTGTATATATATACTCTACACTACATTCATGAACAGAACACAGATGATCTCCCGTGCAAGTGACTGTAGTGACTCTAGTGATTAACAATAGTAACGCAACACCACCTTCTGCAATTCACACTCACCAGACTATGAATGAGAATGTGCATGAAAAAGGCCCGACCAGTCAGATAGATACAGATGCTACACTTAAAGGACAACGCAGGTTATGGACAGTATCAGATGCTCAGGCAAATGTAGGCACATAGTGAAAGAATTATAGAAGAAAAATAGTGCACTATGCCAAAAATAATCAATCATAATACAATTAATGCCCCGTGCACGTGACTGTGGTGACTTCCTAAAGTGACACACCACCACCTTCTGCAATTCACACTCACCAGACCGTGAATAAGATTGCACATGAAAGCAACCCAGCCAGTCAAATGGATCCAGATGTTCCACTTAAAGGACAGTTTGGGTCCTGGACAGTGTCAGATGCTCCGGCAGGTATGAACAGAGGGGAAATGAGGCCACAAAGACACCACCAAAGTTACCCATAAAAACATATTGTTACCAATGAGTAAAAAGATCTCTAAAGCATTTCAAGCAATCACTCATTATCAAAGGGTATGACATTGTCGTTCTGTGTGGCATGTTTATATACTCCACCTTATCCAACAGATTCATGTAAGCTACGCCTGTCACAATGCCGTCCTGGTGGCAGCAGCATCATTTTCAGGATCGGCGCCATCTTTCTGACGACTCAGCGTCACTTCTGGCTCTAACGCCATTTTCCAGGTAGTGACGCTGCGTCGTTGAAAAGATGGCGCTGATCCAGGAAATGATGCTGTTGCCACTGGGACGGCGTTGTGACAGGCGCAGCTGACATGAATCTGTTAGATAAGGTGGAGTATATAAACACTCCACACAGAATGACAATTTCATACCCTTTGACAATGAGTGCTTGCTTGACCATTTTTACTCATTGATAACAGTACACCGCTTTTGCTTTTATTGTACTATTAGGCCTACACTACTGTATTGTGTGTTCTTTTAATAAATATGTAGACCACACTATGTTGCCCTGTTTTTTGTTTTTATGGGTAACTTTGGTGGCGTCTTTGTGGCCACATGTCCCCTGTGTCCATACCTGCTGGAGCATCTGACACTGACCGGGACCCGAACTGTCCTTTAAGTGGAACATCTGGATCCATTTGACTGGCTGGGCTGCTTTCATGCGCAATCTTATTCACGGTCTGGTGAGTGTGAATTGCAGAAGGTGGTGGTGTGTCACTTTAGGAAGTCACCACAGTCACGTGCACGAGACATTAATTGTGTTATGATTGATTATTTTGGGCATATTGCACTTTCTTCTATAATTCTTTCACTATGTGCCTACATTTGCCGGAGCATCTGATGCTGTCCACAAGTAATACAATGTGTTTTGGGGTGTAATTCTAAGTATGCCTATAATGTTTGTTAGAAATATCCTATTATTAGACACCTTTGTGTAAAAAAATACATTTTCATTTTCTTTCCACATTTTCTGCAACTTGTGGCAAAAAATTATATTTTCAAAAGATTCATAATACCTCTTATAAAATATGTTGGGGTATTTGCTTTCCAAAATGTGGGTGTTTCCACTGTCTTGGTGCTCCAGGGCCTCTAAGAATGTGATAAGTAATTAGGAAATGGGACATGTAAGTTATGCTCTTTAAAGGCCTGAAGTTGCTACTTGGATTTTAGGCCCCTCTATGTGGTTAGGCTGGGAAAAAGTCTCACAAATTTTGTATGCCCATACTAAGAAGGAGTAGCAGAGTTTTGGGGGTGCAATTGTACGTATTCCTATGCTGTATGTTAGAAATAACTTGTTAAAATGACAATTTTGTGGGGAGTAAAACATTTTTTTATATTTTTTTTTATTTTCCAAAAAATTATAGCAACAAAAGTGCAATTTAAAAAACTTACCATGTCTCTTATTAAATACACTGAAGTGTTTAACCACTTCCAGCCCGGCTTATTGACAAAGGCGGTGGCTTCCTTATGCTGACTGGACATCTATTGATGTCCTCAGGATAACCCATGAGTCCCCTCAGTCTGACCCTCCGCATTACTGATCGAGGTAAAAGGCTTCCATCGGATGCTTTATACCATGTGATCAGCTGTGACCAATTACGGCTGATCACAGTGTAAACAGGGAGAGCCATTTATCAGCTTTTCCTCTACTCAGGTCTGCAGACCTGAGTAGTGGAGAGCCGATCGGCTGCTCTCCCAATGGGGGGGCTGCACTGAACATTTATCAGTGCAGCCCCCCTCAGGATCGCCACACTGGACCACCAGGGAACCCCCCCAGGGACAACATAAGGAGGCCGCCCATGAACCACCAGGGGGAAGATTGGGAGGCTGCCTATGGACCACCAGGGAACCAACACTAGACCACCAGGTAAGGGGCATACATTGCACTGTAGTGCCACCTTATCAGTGCCAATCTGTACTGCCTCCTCAGTGCCTGTCAGTGTAGCCTCATCAGTGCCCATCAGTGAAGGAGAAAATGTACTTATACAAAGTTTTGTGACAGAAACAAAGAAAATTTTTTTTTTCAGAATTTTCTGTCTTTTTTTATTTGTAGCACAAAAAATAAAAACCGCAGGGGGGATCAAATGCCACCAAAAGAAAACTCTATTTGCGGGAACAAAATTATAGAAACTTTGTTTGGGTACAACGTCGCACGACAATGTGCAATTGTCATTCAAAGCGTAACAGCAGAGAAAGCTGAAAATTGGTCTGGGCGGGAAGTGTTTTAACCACTTCAGCCCTGGAAGGATTTCCCACCTTAGGAACAGAGAACTTTTTGCGATTCAGCGTCGCTTTAACTGACAATTTTCTTCCCACAAATAGAGCTTTCTTTTGGTGGTATTTGGTCACCTCTGCGTCATTTCTGATCACCGCTATAAACAAAGAAAGAGCGACAATTTTGCAATAAAAAAACAATATTTCTTACTTTTTGCTAAAAATACAAATCCCAAAAAAAATTAAAAAAAACAAATCTATTCATCGGTTTTGGCCGATTTATATTCTTCCTCATATTTTTGGTTAAAAAAATTACAATGTGCATTTATTGATTGGTTTGCACAAAAGTTGCCGCAGTTAAAAACCATGAGAATTCATTTCTGACGTTTTTACATATTTTATTTTTAGTAGTAATGGCGGCGATCTGCGATTTTTATCAGGACTGTGATATTGCAGCGGACATGTCCGACATTTCTGACACTTTTTTGGGACCATCGACATTTATACAGCAATCAGAAATTTAAATATCAACTGATTACTGTGTAAATGTCATTGGCACTGAAGGGGTTAACCTGCAGGGGGCAGAGAAGGGGTTAACTGTGTTCCCTAGGCGTGTTCTAACTGTGAGGGATCAGTAGATCTCTTACAGTCAGGTCCATAAATATTGGGACATCGACACAATTCTAATCTTTTTGGCTCTATACACCACCACAATGGATTTGAAATGAAACAAGCAAGATGTGCTTTAACTGCAGACTTTCCGCTTTAATTTGAGGATATTTACATTCAAATCAGGTGAACGGTGTAGGAATTACAACAGTTTGTATATGCGCCTCCCACTTTTTAAGGGGCCAAAAGTAATGGGACAATTGGCTGCTCAGCTGTTCCATGGTCAGGTGTGTGTTATTCCCTCATTATCCCATTTACAAGGAGCAGATAAAAGGTCTAGAGTTCATTTCAAGTGTGCTATTGGCATTTGGAATCTGTTGCTGTCAACTCTCTGTCTCTCGCTGAAAAAGCAAAACAAACCCATCAGAGAGATAGCAAAAACATTAGGTGTGGCCAAATCAACTGTTTGGAACATCCTTAAAAAGAAAGAACACACCGGTGAGCTCAGCAACAACAAAAGACCCGGAAGACCACGGAAAACAACTGTGGGGGATGACCGAAGAATTCTTTCCCTGGTGAAGAAAACACCCTTCACAACAGTTGGCCAGATCAAGAACACTCTCCGGGAGGTAGGTGTATGTGTGTCAAAGTCAACAATCAAGAAAATACTTCACCAGAGTGAATACAGAGGGTTCACCACAAGATGTAAACCATTGATGAGCCTCAAAAACAGGAAGGCCAGATTAGAGTTTGCCAAGTAACATCTAAAAAAGCCTTCACAGTTCTGGAACAACATCCTATGGACAGATGAGACCAAGATCAACTTGTACCAGAGTGATGGGAAGAGAAGTGTATGGAGAAGGAAAGGAACTGCTCATGATCCAAAGCATACCACCTCATCAGTGAAGCATGGTGATGGTAGTGTCATGGCGTGGGCATGTATGGCTGCCAATGGAACTGGCTCTGGTATTTTTTGATGATGTGACTGCTGACAAAAGCAGCAGGATGAATTCTGAAGTGTTTTGGGCGATATTATCTGCTCATATTCAGCCAAATGCTTCAGAACTCATTGGACGGCGCTTCATAGTGCAGATAGACAATGACCCGAAGCATACTGCGAAAGCATCCAAAGAGTTTTTTAAGGGAAAGAAGTGGAATGTTATGCAATGGCCAAGTCAATTACCTGACCTGAATCCGATTGAGCATGCATTTCACTTGCTGAAAAAACTGAAAACTGAAGGGAAAATGCCCCAAGAAAAGCAGGAACTGAATACAGTTGCAGTGAAGGCCTGGCAGAGCATCACCAGGGATGAAACCCTGCGTCTGGTAATGTCTATGCGTTCCAGACTTCAGGCTGTAATTGACTGCAAAGGATTTGCAACCAAGTATTAAATGGTGAAAGTTTGATTTATGATTGTTAATCTGTCCCATTACTTTTGGTCCCTTAAAAAGTGTGAGGCACATATACAAACTGTTGTAATTCCTACACTGTTCACCTGATTTGGATGTAAATACCCTCAAATTAAAGCTGAAAGTCTGCAGTTAAAGCACATCTTATTCGTTTCAAATCCATTGTGGTATTGTATAGAGCCAAAAAGATTAGAATTGTGTTGATGTCCCAATATTTATGGACCTGAATGTATGTCCCCACTGACAGAGCAGGGAACCGCCGTGTTTACATTCTTTCACTCTGGCAGGTCATCGCGGCTCGCCGGCGGACATCGGGTCTGCCCGAGCCACGGGCACATTACTGCAGAGTGCGGCGGACACGATAGTGTGCCGACGCACTCTCACCCCCTAGCTGCGCGTCCACGAATCCCTATTTATTTACAGCGATTCGCGGAATAGAGCAACACTGTCGCCGTAAAAAGGCAGAGTGCGGTCGAGAAGTGGTTTAAGTGCCTGGTATTGAAGTGGTTAAGTTCCAAAATGGGGACATTTAGGGGTGTTTACGGTCCTGGCATTTTAGCACCCTCACAAATGACATAGGCAGTCAGAACATCAGGACTGATCAACTTTCAAATATAATGCACTGTATATACCATAGTTTGTAGACTCTATAACTTTAACACAGACTAAATAATATATACTGATTTGGGTTATTTTTAACAAAGAAAGGTAGCAGAATACATTTTGACCTAAACTTATGAAGAAATATTATTTATTTGCCAGAAATGAAGATTTTTTTTTTCAAAATTTTTGATATATTTTGTCTATATATAGCAAAAAAAAAATGTTTTACAAAGCAGTGAATATATACCTCCAAAGGAAAGCCCTGCCTATCTAAAAAAAATGACAGAAACATTAATTTGGGTACAGTGACAGCTCTAAAAATCTTAAAAATGGCCTGGGCAGGATGAGGGTGAAAGTGTTTGGTCTTGAAGCAGTTAGAAGTTGTAAGCATAAATGTTTATTCTAGTAAAACCATATTGAAGGGTTAAATGTTAGGTTAAATAAATGTACAACTCATTCTACTGTGAAGTATGTGACGTTGTTTATGCTTCACGAAAGGTATTAATTGCACAGGTTTTAATTAAATCTCTTGTGTAATGATATCAGTACCAAATTACTATAAATGTAAGTAAAATGGCATACTTAATCACCTAGACAAGCCTGTAAAAGGAGGTAAGAAGCAGAAAGGTCAAATAAATAGCATGCATACTTATTTTTTAATTTCCTGGGTCATTAATAGATTTTTTACAATAATATAAAAGGCAAATTAAGCAAATGTTTATTCTATTTATTTGCACAAAAATACAAAAATATTGTAGCTGTGAATATACCTGCCTAAGACACATTCATTATGAAGCTACTTTAAAGTGGTTGTAAACCTTGTTACACCACTTTTACCTACAGGTAAGCCTGCAATAAGGCTTACCTGTAGGTACTGTGAATATGTCCTAAACTTGCACATGACGTCATCGGCACATGCGCACTGAAGAAACAGTCTGCTGGTACCATTTCTTCAGGGCACATGCTGTGACCGGCAGCTCGAGTGATGTCATTGTGGCTCCAGCCAATCACAGTGCCAGAGCCCGCGAACCCGGAAATAACTTCGGGAGACATGTTGCCGGTCACAGTGGTGTGTGGGGGGCCTCTGCAACAGCTTTGATTTAAGGTAAGTATTTCATAATAAGCTAGTATGTGATGCATACTAGCTCATTATGCCTTTGTCTTGCAGTTTTTTTTTTTGTTTTTTTTTAGGTTTACAACCACATTAAAAGTAAAAAAAATAAAAGAGTAATTTTTATTTAGTCACAGTACTATTGTTATGACAACATGTTTATCATTGAACTCGTTTAGTATTATTCTGTTTTCTATTAAATCCCATGAAAATTAAAGCATCATTATTGCATAAATTTTATATTGCATTTTCATTTGAATTTAATTGAAATTTGAATGTAAAATTTTGCCATATACACAGAAAGCTCTTTTCTGTTGTTTTTTGTTTTTGTTTGTTTTTTTTTTTTAAGTAAAAAAAAATAAAATTGCTGGGTTTATCAATTATTAAATTATACTTCCAGTAATAGCTGACCAAATGATAAGCTCAGTTGCCTGTAGGACTACAGTATTGGAATGTCTACATTTAATTATTTTTCATCCAAACAAAAAAAATGTTTACAGGTGAAGGTACAGTCTAACTAACAAAAATGTATGGCTGGTGACTAATGGTATGAGATTTACAGCTAAAGGGAAACATAAATAACTTGACAGAATGCTTGGCTATAGACCATTTTGAGCAGACAGGTTACATAATGACATGCATAGTTGGTGAGGTTGAATAAAGACAACAATCCATTCAGTTCAACCTTTGTGGATCTGTGTATACATTTATGTTTCTAGCATTTCCCATATCCCTGTAAATTGGTTACGCTAAGAAGTCTATCTAAGAGTTTTTGAAATTGTTGACACTTCTCGCTGACACCACTGATTGTGGAAGAGAATTTCACATCTTTACCTTTCAAACACTAAAGAGTTAATTACGTAGTTTAAGGCTAAACCGCTTCTCGTCCAACTTCACCGAGTGGTCACGTGTCCTCTTGAGTGACCTGAGACTGAACATTTTTCTCCCTATGCTAGATTCACAATTTAGATATTTATTGCGATCATATCCCCTCTTAAGGGCCTTTTCTTTAGGAAAAATAAGCCTAATGTGTGTAGCCTTTCCTCATACCTGAGGTCCTCTAGTTCCTTATTAGCTTTGTTACCCTATGTTGCCCAGTCCCAGCACATCCTTCCTGAAGACTGGTGATCAGAACTGGATGGCATACTCAAGATTTGGCGGTACCAGAGTTTTGTAAAGTGGTAGAATTATAGATTTATCTCTTTGGAAAATCCCCTTTTTAATGTATGCTAACAATCTCCTGGCCTTGTTTGCTGCAGCTAGGAGTTGCATGCTATTGCTGAGTCTGTCATCAACTAGGATACACAAATCCTATTCCATCCTTGATTTCCACAGGAGTTCTCCCCCTAGCATGTAGTTTGCATTAATATTTTTAGCCTGCAAGTGCATTACTTTTAATTTATCTGTAGTAAACCTAATTTTCTCATTTGTCCATGTCTACCTTTCTAATTTCTTGAGGTCTTCTTGTAAAGTTTCAATATCATGTTATTAGTTCTTACCCTGCTTAGGTTCGTATCATCATTGAATACTGAGATTGAACTATTTATACCAGCCTCTATATCGTTTATGAACAAGTTAAACAAAATTGGTCCCAAGACAGAGCCCTGGGGCACCCTACTCACAACTGCAGACAATTCAGACTATACACTGTTTATCACCACCTTTTAGGCGTCCCCCTGTAATCAGTTTTATATCCAGGTACATACACTATCATCAATGCCAACAGACCTCAGTTTGATATTGTAACCCAAAAATTCTTATGTAGCACTGCCCCCTTGAGGGCTGCTTAGAATTGCCTGTTCAGCTGCACTGCCCTGACCTTGTGAACCCTCCAACTCACCTAACACTCTGGGTTCAGACATCTTCTTGAGGATACATTTAACCACTTCAATAACAGGCACCTACCCCCCTTCCCGCCCAGAGCAATTTTCAGTTTTCAGTGCTGTCGCTGTCATGCAACACTGTACCCAAACTAATTTTTTATCATTTTGTTCCCACAAATATAGATTTCTTCTGGTGGTATTTGATCACCTCTGCGGTTTTTATTTTTTGCACTACAAATAAAAAAAGACAGAAAATTTTGAAAAAAAAAAGGTTTTCTGTTTCTGTCACAAAACTTTGTAAATAAGTACATTTTCTCCATCACTGATGGGCACTGATGAGGCTACACCAACAGGCACTAATGAGGCAGCACTGATTGGCACTGACGAGGTGGCACTGACGGGCACTTAGATGCAGCACTGATGGGCACTGATAGGCAGCACTGATAAGCAGCACTGGCAGGCACTGATAGGTGGCACTGATATGCAGTACTGATGGGCACTGATAAGCGGCACTGATGGGGACTCATAGGCTGCACTGATAGGTGGCACTGGGCACTGATGGACACTGATAGGTGGCACTGGCAGGTGGCACTGGTCAGCACGGATAGGTGGCACTGGTGGGCAATGATAGGCGGCACTGGTGGGCACTGGTGGGCGGCAATTGCAGATTGCACTGTAAGGTGTGCATTCCCTGGTGGTATAGGGTGACATCTGAAGTTGGCACTGAGTGCCATCTATGTTGGGCATTGTGCCCCTTACCTGGTGGTCTAGGGTGGGCTCCCTGGTGGTCTAGGGTGGACTAATTGGTGGCCAGGATTGGCTCCCTGGTGGTTATGGGTGAGCTCTCCCTGGCAGTCCCTGGGTGGCATCCCTGGTGGTCCTGGGTGGCAATCCCGGGGGAGTAGGGCTGCACTGATGAACACTCAGCACAGACCTCCCCTGTCAAGAGAGCAGCCGATCGATCTCTACTTACGTCTGCAGACACGAGTAGAGGAAAATACGATAAATGGCTCTTCCTGTTTACACTGTGACCAGCTGTGATTGGTCACGGCTGATCACATGGTAAAGAGCTTTTGTGCGCGATTGTGGGTTATCCTGAAGACGTCACTAGACATCCAGTCAGGGTAACAGAACCACCGCCCGGCCGTCATTTTGCTATAGGCCGGGCGGGAAATGGTTAAATGACAATCCAACACAAGTTGAATAGATATTCTCTTAGCTTTTACTGAAGTAAAGATATATGTACAAGAGGGGAGTTATTGATCAATTGATCCCTGGATAACAGCCAAGACTCAGATGAGGAATCCCCCAGAAAACAATTTAATTACAGTTCAATAACACAGGTGCGAGATATACATATGTACAGTGGAATAGCAATTAGAAAACAAAGCAAGTAATCATAAAGAATTCACTAGTTACTGCAATAGGATACCATGCTAAATGGGAATCCCAGGCCAGCTTATAAACCTTTACATCCTAATTTGAGACCAGTTAGAATAGGGATAGGATAGGGCCCTTTAACCACTTCAGCCCCGGAAGAATTTTGCACTTTAGGACCAGAGCACTTTTTGCGATTCGACGCTGCGTCGCTTTAACTGACAATTGCGCGGTCGTGCGACGTTGTACCCAAACAAAATTTGCGTCCTTTTTTATTTATTTATTTGATCGCCTCTGCGTCATTTCTTATCGCCGCTATAAACAAAAGAAGAGCGACCATTTTGCAAAAAAACCCAAATTTCTTACTTTTTGCTAAAATTCAAATCCAAAAAAATATATAAAAAAACATTTTTTTTCACCGTTTTTGGACGATTTATATTCTTCCTCATATTTGCGATAAAAAAAAAATTGCAATTGGTGTTTATTGATTGGTTTGCGTAAAAGTGGCCACGTTTACGGATGATGAGAATTCATTTCTGGGTTTTTTTGTTTTTTTTTTACTAGTAATGGCGGCAATCTGCGATTTTTAGCGGTAATGCGATATTGGGGGGGACATGTCGGAACATTTTGACACTTATTTGGGACCAATGACATTTATTCGGCGATCAGAAATTTAAATGTCCACTGATTACTGTATAAATGTCATTGGCAGTGAAGGGGTTAACCTGCAGGGGGAGAGCTAGGGGTTAACTGTGTTCCCTGGGTGTGTTCTTACTGTGGGGGGGTTGGGCTAACATGGGCATGAGAGATCTAACTGATCCCAGTGACAGGGATCAGTAGATCTCTCATGCCCCACTGACAGGGCGGGGAACCGCCGTGTTTACATCGGCGGTTCCCCGCTCTTTGCCCTGTAGCCGCTCATCGCAGCTCGCCGGCGGACATCGGGTCCGCCCGAGCCGCGGGCACACCCCCCAGGCTTATTTACGGCGATTCGCGCAGGGCTCCCCGACTGCCGCCGTGAAAACACGGCGCGCGGTCGGGAACCAGTTAAGTAACACTAACAGCAATGCCCAGAGTGCAGGCCTGTGATAGTCTTCACCGGCAGTTGGAGCTTTTTAAATTGTATCCAAGAGATGGCACAGTGATGCTAAGGTAAGCAGAACAGCTTAAACTGGCTAGTGATATTCATTAGAGTAGTTCTGGATATGGATGTTTACGTATAGTGTCTTATGTAATTCAATAAAGTGTTTCCAGGGGCAAGGTGTCTGTACACAGTGTCCAAAGCAAGATAACCAGGAAGGGATTTTGAACGGTGGGCAACAGCCCTCTTACCAACTGAAGAGCAGGATAGGAACCTCCCAAACAGTGATAATACGTCCCTCTGTGGACCGAATGATGATGACCAACCAGCTGTTGCACAGGGCAGTAGTTGGATCCGTCGGATGAGGTGGTGCTGCGGTGATGTCTCGTGAACAGCAAGCAGAGTTGGGCCCTCCAGGGCCAGGCTGGAGTCATTGGATTGTCATGTGGTAGGCCGCAGCCCTCCCGCACAGCAGCAGTTGACTTGATGGGGCCAAGGAAAAAGAGAGCACGGGGCGGATCTGCTAACCCTTTTATAGTCTCTTCCAGAGGTCTTTGGTGTTTCAGAGAGCCCTCTGGGATGTGTAGTACAAGGATAGTTTCACAACCCCAGGATGTCTGCCCAGGAGACTACTAGTCCCACAATCCTCCCTGCATGGCTCAAATATTTGATGTCAATTATTGGTGCCCAGCACTAGAGAGACACAGGAATAGATGGAGAATAACGGAGGTTGTCTGCAGAATAAGGTAACTTTAGTCCACATCCTCCCCTCACTTGAAAGTCTTTGGTCCCCAAAGACAGGACACAACCTGTGGAATCACTTTAAAGTACTAAATTGAAAGTAAGCAGTTGGTTTACAAACCTGAAGCTGCAACTGCAAACAATTGACTTAGAGAAGGATTTTCTAACAATAAAATATATACATTGTCAGGCAAAGTCTTATCCTCTTGTTGACAGGCAGTAAAAGATTAGTGACCCACCCAAGTAGTGTCAGGAGGTGGATTAAGGGGTCATTCTCTACCAAAGGTTCGATAAAGGAGGCAAGTGCTTGGCTAGAACGTTGAGCGGTAGTGATGAGTTCATCAGAGCTTTCCTCAAGGGCATCATAAGTTAGTCTCTTAAGAGGGTAAATCTTCTGTCTCAGTCTAGAATATATACTTTCCAATGGTTCAGGCTCATGATCTGTTCCCCAGAAATTACATCCGGGTTCTGGGTCAGGTTCTGGCTCCTCCAGGTTCTCAAGAGCAAACTCACTTTCAACTTCATGATAGAGGGAAGCAGGAATTTCCACAGGATCTGGCAACCCTGGGTGGTCACTTTGCTCGGTCTTAACTCGCTCTCTCTCAAAGGAGTACAGGCCCTTGGGCCTCAAACAACGGAGGTTCTGCCCTTCTGCATGGGGATATTGCATTACTGTTCTCCCTAGGAACTTGAAAAACTTTAGCGTTGTTCTCAGATGAAGGAACACATAGGCAATCAAGGGTTAGTTCTTCCTCATTACTTTCCTTCTCTTGAGGTATAGGTTCATGGCCCCGACGGGTCCTTGATCTCAGAGTAAGAGAATGTAATGTCTCAGGATAGGAAGGTGGGGACACTCAGATAGTTTAGGATATAGGCAGCAAGTGGTTTCGATGCCAAGTTTTGAGTGGGCCAGTCTTCCCTTCAGGGCAGATCTGATACATGGGAAGCCCTGGTATGCGTTTGCAGATAATGTAGGGCTGTGAACGCCATTGATCGGCCAGTTTATGCTTTCCAGGCACCCTTAAGTTGCGCAACAACACCCGATCTCCGGGCCGCAGGTCTTGAAACCCTCCTTTTAAGGTCAAAGTTCTTTTTGTTTCTCTGTTCCCTGGTGGTGGATGCTTCCTTAGCTTTCTCATAAGCAGTCTTCAAATTTTTTTGTAGACTATCAACATATCCTCGGTAAGAAGCCTGAGATATGTGATCCAAAGATGTCCCAAAAGCTAGATCCACAGGCAAACAAGCTTCCCTTCCAAACATCAACTGGTAAGGAGAGTGCCCAGTAGAGTCATTCATTATGCTATTGTATGCATGAACTACTGAAGTAATGTAATCAGCCCAATTTTGCTTCTTTTCCAAAGGAAGGGTTCCTAGTATATTCAACAGGGTATGGTTGAAACGCTCAGGTTGTGGGTCTCCTTGTGGATGGTAAGGGTAGGTTTCCTGATTTTTGAATATTCAAAAGTTCACACAATCTTCAGATTAACTTGCTTTCAAAATCCCGACCTTGATCTGAGAGTAAATTTAAAACAAATAAGGCTGCGCTTGTGTGAAGGACATAGAATAAAATTGACAACAAAAGGTGAGTATAAGAGGTATCCAAAAGATACAAACAAGAGGTGATGTAATGAATAAACTTATATAACCCCAATCACGTGTAAGTCCAAATAACAGTGAATAAACCAAGTCCAAATGTAGAAAGTGAAAGGTGTAAAAGGAATGTCCTTAATTAGATCTTCCAGAGAGGTGAACCGACATGCATCACAATGCCCAACAGTGTAAAAGGCCTCCACCACGGATAGTTGTGCCCTTACCGGATCACTTGGACCTCTTATTATAGGAGGTCAGAAACACCTGTGTGGATTAGGACCTCCACAAGGCCACTCCGATCTGTTATCTACGGGACACCCGATCTACTCAGTTGGATCCTCTCCTATCCTGGGTGGGGGTATCAGAAGCCGCTTCCAAGGGTAAGTAATCAATGGAGGTACTGCACAACACAGAACCGACCAGTTCGCTCCACTCCGGGGAAG
>BLSH010098965.1:541739-562255 GCA_018402905.1 Glandirana rugosa | reverse complement strand
TCCTGGAGGTGTTCCGGTGAGGCTAGACAATAGATGCCCTGTGGGCTAGATCGTCCTTTGGAGACGAAATCGATCGGGCGGAGAGCTGTCTCACTACCACCGCTGATTGTTTTTATCCATTATACAGCTGTTATTAATCCGGATACATGTGAGTTCATTATAAATCTTTTAATAAATTGTTTTGTGTAAACGATATCACACTATCTGGCCCATTTCTCCTTTGGGTACCGTGACTTCCCCGGAGTGGAGCGAACTGGTCGGTTCTGTGTTGTGCAGTACCTCCATTGATTACTTACCCTTGGAAGCGGCTTCTGATACCCCCACCCAGGATAGGAGAGGATCCAACTGAGTAGATCGGGTGTCCCGTAGATAACAGATCGGAGTGGCCTTGTGGAGGTCCTAATCCACACAGGTGTTTCTGACCTCCTATAATAAGAGGTCCAAGTGATCCGGTAAGGGCACAACTATCCGTGGTGGAGGCCTTTTACACTGTTGGGCATTGTGATGCATGTCAGTTCACCTCTCTGGAAGATCTAATTAAGGACATTCCTTTTACACCTTTCACTTTCTACATTTGGACTTGGTTTATTCACTGTTATTTGGACTTACACGTGATTGGGGTTATATAAGTTTATTCATTACATCACCTCTTGTTTGTATCTTTTGGATACCTCTTATACTCACCTTTTGTTGTCAATTTTATTCTATGTCCTTCACACAAGCGCAGCCTTATTTGTTTTAAATTTGTATTTTGGGTGTAGGAATCACACTTTATTGTTGCAGCTGTGTACATAGGGATATAGTGGCTATTAGGGTTAGCGCAGTCTTCCTATTTATTTTACATTGATCTGAGTGTAGGCACTAAGGCAGCCCATAATGGATGAAGAACTTCTCCACTAGGGTTACTACAGTTCTAGCTTGCTGGTCCCTGGTTGGGAAGGCTTGAGCATATCGAGTAAAATGGTCTTTCACAACCAGGACATTACTTCGCCCACTCAGGTCGGGTTCCAAACACAAGAAATCAATGCACACCAACTCCATTGGTTCCTGACTCTACAGATGGCCCATTGGGGCTGCCCTACCAGGCAAAGTCTTTCTTTGAATGCACCAAATGCAAGAGCGACAGTGACTTTCTACTTCGGCCCTCATGGATGACCAGTAAAATCTATCCCTGACCAGCTTGAAGGTTCTATCTGGTCATAAATGGCCATGGTCATCATAAGGAGAAGCCAACGCTATAAGTCCGTGTTTCTTAGGGAGGAATAGTTGGCGAACAGCCTCTGGTTACTCAGATGGGCCTTTCCGGTGCGTCTTTCAACCGCATTCATTCCCATTCTTTGTGTACTACTTTAGCGCCTTCAATAGAACTATTTAGCAACATCTGAGGATCCTTAGCTGACAAAGACTTCTTTATAAGGCTACCCAGTGGGTCTTCATGTTGATCTCTTCTCACATCCTCTCTAGTCAGTTGGGGCAGTTCTTGACTACATACTTGCGTCAAATCACAGTAATACCTTGCCACTCCAGCAGGGGTGACCCTGATAGCTTTGGCCCCGTAGCCCCCTTATGACTGTGCTCAACACCTTGGCATACAGAGAGTACTCCCTCAAGAGACAAACGGACCCAGCTCTTCTGGCCAGCATCTGTGGCGTAAGGTCTTCGGGAAAGGGCATCTGCATCTCGGTTTCCCACTCCTGGCCGATACTTAAAACTAAACTGAAACTCAGACAGTACGGCCAACCACCGATGTCCAGTGTCATCTAGTTTGGCAATAGACAGCAAGTAAGTCAAAGGATTGTTATCTGTTTTCACCACGAATGTGGCCCCATATAGGTAGTCTCGCGGCTTGTCTACCACGGCCCACTTGAGAGCCAGAAACTCTAACTTGCGCGCAGGATAATTTTTTTCAGGGGAAGTGACGCTGAGACTCACGTAGGCCACAAGACAAAGTTTTCCTTCTGATTCCTGATACAACATTTCCCCCAGTCCACCTTGACTAGCATCCACATGCCATTTACAAGGTTTCGAGGGAACAGCGTAGGCCAAAATTGGTGCTTCAATGAGGCTCCCCTTTCAAAGCTCAAAGGTCTTTTCACACCTCATCATCCATTGCTCTTGAATAGACTCACATGGCTTTCTTGGCCCCCTGTCATGGGTCTTCTGCGGGTCTTCATCCATCAGCTTTTGTGATAGCTCATTTAGAGGTCTTGCAATTTGTGCAAAATTCTTCACAAATCTCCTATAGTAGGAGCAGAATCTCATAAATTACCTCAATTTGGTGACAGTGTTTGGTTGAGGCCAGGAGGTGACAGCTTCCAACTTTTGAGGATCCATGGCTACTCCCTCATCTGAGACCACGTGTCCCAGATAAGTGACTGAAGTCTGATAGGATTGACACTTCTCTAATGACAACTTCAGCCCTTCAGCATGGAACCTCTGAAAGACTTTCTCAAGTCGAGCTTCATGCTCCTCCAATGTCCTGCCAAAAACAATGATCTCATTTAAGTACACAAGCACCTCTATCAAATTCATTTCACCCACAGTGTTCTCCTTCAGTCTCTAAAAGGTGGCTGGGGCCCCTATTAACCCCTGTGGCATGTGGTCGAATTCAAAGAATCCTAGTGGGCTGTTAAAGGTGGTCTTCTCCCAATCATCTGGGTGCATAGGTATCTGGTAGTACCGTGTTCTTTAGATCCAGAACACTGAACCACTTAGCTCCTGACAGGCATTGCAGAGCATCTTCTATTAGAGGTTGACTAGGGATGGTTCCCCAATTCAGAGTTCTGTAGTCAATACGCACCTGAAGGGATCCATTTTTCTTGCGCACTACCACAATAGGAGATATGTAAGGGCTCCTGGACTCTAATAACGCAGACTTCTTCAATTAAGCGCTCTTGGCACAACCCACATCAAAGTCATTCTTGGAGAATATCTTATCCCATTGGGTTATCTGGGCTTTGATCCTATCTTCCCATCTGGGAGACAAAGTGGGACACTGGACAGTGGGCTCTCTCCCATTCTCCCTCTTGATTAAGTCATCCCCATTGACTACGGTAGCTGTGCTCACCTTTCCAATCACCATGTTAGGCTTCAGGCTGATGGGGTAACTGGTGACATTTCTCACACTGACAGGGATTCTTCCCCCACTCCTCAATAATGCCCTAGTGGGCACGATTTCCGGAACCAATTCTATTCCGCTATCTTCTTCCAATGGATAAGCTTCTACCACCACGTAGGGGCCCATGTGATCCCAAGATAGTTTAACAGTTGCTTTCATGGAGGCCCTTTTGCCAGGCTGCTACACTCTTTCTTGCATATCCAATCATCACAGTGTCCCTACCCCAACGGGTGCCTTCTTTTCTTGCAGTACACGCTGTAAAGCCTGCCTCAACTGAGGAATCTTCCTCACGGGAGCACTTTCTACGGTCAATGGGGTGAGTAATCTCCTTACAAGGTTGGTGTTGGTTCCTATCAGCAAATAATTTCGGCCTGCCCCAGGAGGTCTAGGTCAGACAACAGCCAATGTGTCGAAGGTATCTGGCTTCCCGGCCAGGGAAGGATCTAAAGTTATTATGATAGGGATATATCTGTCATAAGGGCACTTTTCGAAACCTATACCCCAAATCTCCAGCTCTTCAAGCTTACACAGAGGAATATGCTTTAAGTGCTTGTTACAGAAGTCCCGATACAGCAATGTCACCTGAGCTCCAGTATCCAACATCGCTTGAATGTAGATTCCTTCCACTTACAATAAAACTATTGGAGAAGGTCCTACCGAGTTTCTGGGCAGATTTCCAACGGTTGACTCTATAGTCTGAGCCCTAATGAGCTTCTTTGTTGGCTAGGGTGGCAGATTTCTAGCGGGTGATTCTATAGTCTGAGCCCTAATCAGCTTCTTTGGTGGCCGGGGAGCCTCTGTAACAACTCGATCAAAAAGGTGTGCATTGATTCCTCCGGAATGCTCAATTCGCTCCTTCACTGAAGTCCCCTGAAGTTTCCCACTGGATTTTGGAAAAGTACCTTCTGTAAGGCTCTTAAAACTTCTGCAAGCAACTGTGGGCTGATTCCAGCTTTGGGGCACTTAAACTGGAAGTGTCCAACTTCTCCGCATCTAAAACATTTCTTGGCCTTACTTGGATTAGGCGTCAATCCTCCTGGTTGAAATTCTTGATCTTTCACCTTCGTTTGAGTTTCTTTTACCCGCATCAATGCACGATACATCTGGGTTTGGGCCTGGGCAACTTGGGTCATTAGTTTGACTGGGTCCGACTCATTGATGGGCTTTTTGGCATCAGGATAGGCGAGCCCTCCTTGTTCTGGTTCTATTTCACTATCAGCATCTCAGAATCCTGCTTCAGTGTGAGAAGCCCAAGCAGCCACTTTCACTCTCCTTGCTCCACTTGCACCCAATTCTCTCATTCCTTGTTCTCTTCAGTGGTAGCTTTAAGAAAACAGGATGATTGGGGCAAGCCCCTTGAAAGACCCAATCCAGGCGAGCTTGATCTGCGTCCTTTGGGTCAATACCTTTAATAAGGATTAGGAATGAGCCGAACACCCCCCAGTTGGGTTCGCACCAGGACACTGCGAACAGGCAAAAAATTTGTGTGAATATGTGAACCCTATTAAAGTCAATGGGACACGAACATGAAAAATCAAAAGTGCTCATTTTAAAGGCTTATTTGCAAGTTATTGCCATAAAAAGTGTGGGGGGGGGACATGTATCAATGCAAAAAAAGTTTTTAAAAAAATAGTTTTTTCAGGAGCAGTGATTTTAATTATGATTAAAGTGAAAAAAATAAAAATGAAATATTCCTTTAAATATCGTGCCAGAGGGGGTCCTTTTGGTCTGCCTGTAAAGTAGCGCATCTGTGTGTTGTTTAGAACGGTTCTGCAGCAAAATTACATTTCTAAAAGGAAAATCTAATTTAAACTTGCTCGTGGCTGTAAAGTATTGCTGGCTCCCTGCAAAATACATTAAAAAATCAAGGAAAAAAACAGCATTGGGTCCCCCCAGTCCATACCAGGCCCTTTGGGTCTGGCATTGATTTTAAGCGGAACTCCATGACAAAATTAAAAAAAAAAAATGACATGGGGATCCCCCCAAAATCCATACCAGACCCTTATCCAAGCATGCAGCTTGGCTAGGCAGGATGGGGGGAATGAGCGAGCACCCCCCTTCTGAACCGTACCAGGCCACATGCCCTCAACATGGTTGGGTTGGTGCTTTGGGGCGGGGGGCTTTGCTCCCCCCATCCCAAAGCACCTTGTCCCCATGTTTAAGGGCTTCTTCCCAACAACTCTGGGCCTGTGGTTTTCGGGGTCTGTGGGTGGGGGCTTATCGGAATCTGGAAGCCCCCTTTAACAAGGGGGCACCCAGATCCCGTCCTCCCCATGTGAATGGGTATCGGGTACATTGAACCCTACCGGGAGAAGATAGATCGGGGAGAAGACAGAGCTATTTTTTTAATAAAGGACTCTTGATTTTTTTTTTGTATTTCACAGCTATTTTGGTGAATGGGTAGGGGTACGATGTACCCGATACTCCTTTACATGGGGGGGGGCGGGGGACTTCCAGATTCCAATAAGCCTCTCGCCCACAGAGCCCGACAACCACCGGCCAAGGATATCGGAAAGAGGCCCTTGTCCCCATCAACATGGGCACAAGGTGCTTTGGGGGGACCTCAAAGCACCCTCCCTATGTTGAGGGCATGTGGCCTGGTATGATTCAGGGGGGTGCTCCTTGGTCTCCCACCTATCCTGACCTGCCATGTTGCATACTCGGATAAGGGTCTGGTATGGATTTTGGGGGGACCCCACGCCATTTTTTAAAAAAAATTTGCAGCGGGGTTCCCCTTAACCACTTTAATACACTGTGTTATATATACTACACTGACTGTACTATATATTCTCCACTGTATTATATATACTACAATGACAGCACTATATACTCTGAACTGGTATATTTATACTATACGGACTGCACTATATACTCCAAACGGCAATACTGTATATACAGTATACTATTCAGACTGTGCTATATACTCTGAACTGAGATATATATATATATACATATATATATATATATATACTATGCTGACTGCACAATATACTCTTAACTGCAATATATATACTATACGGACTGCACTATATACTCTAAACTGTATTATATATACTACGGGGACTGGACTATATAAAATTGTAATTACATACCCCAGTCAAACAGGTGCAGAATAATTGGGCCTTGGGTGTTGATGGTGCCTGAACACTGTAACCCCTCACAGTTACTCTTGTTTTGTGCAGGAATGGGCCCTGCTGTTAAGAATTATTTTAAAAATTGAAATTACATGCCCCTGTTAAACAGGCGCAGAAAAATTGGGCCTTGGGTGTTGGTGGTGCCCTAAACCAAAAATATTGTTGGAAGCTAGCATTATTAATATACAGGAATAGGATAGGCACTTAGGCAGTATAGGCAGTCTTCAAGGAATCCCAGATCCCTAGCAAATTCAATCAGTTACGTCAGCATCAGGGGCTTGATAGCTGCTGATCCAGGACTGATTCATTTTTTATAAATTTGAGCCTATCAATGGAGTCTGTGGACAGGCGCGCTCTTTGATCTGTTACAAACCCTCCTGAAGCACCGAATATCCATTCAGAAAGCATGCTGAATGCAGGACAGGCCAGTAGCTCGATTGCATATTAAGTTCTGGCCAGTGGTCCTTCCTCAAGACCCAGTAACCCAGTGGATGCTCTGTTGTAAAGTATCTCCAAGTCTGCTCTTGCCCTAGATATTCTTGCACCATATAATGCAGACACTGGCAATGGTTGCTTGAACCTATTTTCCTGGTATTTTCTTGGTATGTATCTGCACTTTTTGCATGTTAGCATTCCACCAGTACTCTGGTACCATTCTGGTTAGTAAGCTGTCCTTAAAGATTAGGAATAATGATCTGGCTATGACCTGGCTAAGTTCTTTGAGGACACTCAGATGTAAACCACCTGACCATGGTAATTTGTTTATATTAGGTTTCTTAAGTCTTTTAAGGACACTAGCTTCCGTTAGCTACAAGGGTACACTCCTTGCTGAGTTGCTAACATTATTGTCTTGTCTATTACACTCCTCCTTTCATACCCCTCCCTCTCACTTGTAACCAACATCCCCTGACTATCCTTTATGGGACCAATGTGCTCTGAATTTGCCTTTTGACCTATCTTCTGTGTTTTTTTCTTCTAGAATATCATCCCATTTAATGGCATGAAGTATGGAGTGCAGTTTGGTAATGTTGGCTCTCTTGTAATTTAATTTGCATGCCCTACCCTCATGTCTTCAGTTCCTGTGCTCACAGTTTCCCAAGTTATCCCTTACTTCTATCAGCTCTGATTTGTTTGTAAATAGTAGGTCTAGCAGAGCCTTGTCTCTACGGCTGCATATTTTTTTTATTCCTGTTTGGTTCAAAGCTGCAGTAGGAGTCTGCCAGCCCACACGTGCTTGTCATAGGTACTCCAGTTAAACTGCCCGCAGTCACACTTTCTGGCCTTTGTTCACCAGTTGGAAAATCTTCCTCTGATCCCTCCCACCATCACCTAGTTTAAATGTTCCTCTAACTTTTTGGTCATCCTCTCCCCCAACAATGCTGCACCCTCCCCATTTAGGTGTAGTCCATTCCTGCTAGAGCCGGTAACCGACAGAAAAGTCAGCCCAGTTCTCCAGGAACCCAAAACCCTTGTTCCTGTGCTAGGTTTTATAAGGTTCTGTAATTCTAAAGATTACGTAATTTACTATGACTATATACTGTACTGTAGGTGATAGAATGAACATGTTTAAAGCATTTGTAAAGTCATTTTTTCCCTTTTAACCACTTAAGGACTGCCTACCCGCAGTGTACTGCAGACGGGTGGCTCATACAGGCGTGCTCCCCCTACCACACCAACTGTGATTGTACAATCACAGCAGGAGTCTGTCAGCAGATCCCAACCAATGATTCATGGCTGGGACTTACTGATCGCCTGTGTCCAATCACAGCCCAGAGCCCGGTGTTGACAATCAACACAGGGCTCTGTACAGCAGGGATAAGAAACAAAGAGATCTTTATTAAAAATAAGCACATATAACACATTGTTAGGCACACATTTAACCCCTTGATCGCTCTAGATGTTAACCCTTTCCCAGCCAATGTCATTAGTACAGTGACAGTGTATAGTATTACCACTGATCACTGTATTAGTGTCACTGTCACTATCGCAGTCCCATTATAAGCCGCTGATCACCGCCATTATCAGTTTAAAAAAAGAAATACAATATATAAACCATAGTTTGTAGACACTATAACTTTCACACAAACCAATCCATATACACTTATTAGGAATTTTTAGGAGCTGTTTGCAACCAGTGAAACCGGAAGTGATGAAATTATCATTACTTCTGGTTTCTTAGACCATAGAATTATGAAAAGTTCAGTCCTCACTGGGTGGCTACCAGGGACAGTTAACAATAGGAGGGTGCCACATCCCTATATAATTGAAACTTGGAAAACAATTGGAATTTTTTGGGACTTTGTAGGCACCATACAAAAAAACTATAATTCAGAATATTATAAACGGTATAAAGTTTATTAAATCAAGAGAATAAAAGACATTAAAAAACAAGATTGAGCCCCTGAACTATTGCATAGATCAATGGGCAACATCCCAATCCCTCCAACATTAATGGGTAGAGCCCCCCAAAACACCAATAGTGGCAATAATGATAATAATGCATTTGCAAAAAAAAAAAAAAAGAAGGGGGGGTTCGAAATTTTAGGGAGCACGGGATGTTAGGAGCGGTGGCCCACAGTCGTGACGCAGTAGTTCCACTTTTTACATGTTTCACTTTTTTCATATACACTTTCTGAGAAGATCATGGGGTTCAATTTACATGTTTTATCCTGTAGAGGTAAACATAAAGCTGTACATCACAATATATTTGCATCAAGCGTTTAAAACAAAGCAGTAATCATGTCAATCAGACACATTGTATGTTAGTACAATATCAACACACAAAGCAACCAGTGTAGCCCTGGGCTGGCAAGTAGGTTGGAAGTCAGTGCCCCGGAGTGGCCCCCGAGGAAGCGGTAGATGTGGGGATGCACTTATGTGAATGGATATCTTAAAGTAGAGTATATAGTGTAAATACATACCACTTCCAGGTATATAATCACAATCCCTCAGTTGGGGGTGGGGAGGAAAAGGGAAAGGGGGGGAACCGGGAAGGAGACAAGGGATGATTATAAAATAGGTACAATATTTATACACAAGTTCAGGATGAATTAGCCCACAGTTGCTTGTATATATGGGTAAGATCCCAGTATAGCAAGAATGTGCTGGTTGATTGACTCCAAAGGTCTACAGCTTTATGTTTACCTCTACAGGATAAAACATGTAATTTGAACCCCATGATCTTCTGAGGAAGTGTATATGAAAAACGTGAAACATGTAAAGAGTGGAACTACTGCGCCATGACTGTGGGCCACCGCTCCTAACATCCCGTGCTCCCTAAAATTTCAAACCCCCCCTTCTTTTTTTTTTTTTTTGCAACTGCATTATTATCATTCCCACCATTGGTGTTTTTGGGGCGCTCTACCCATACATTTTGGAGGGACCGGGATGTCACCCATTGATCTATGCAATAGTTCAGGGGCTCAATCTTGTTTTTTAATGTCTTTTAATCTCTTGATTTAATAAACTTTATACCGTTTTATAATATTCTGAATTATAGTTTTTTGTATGGTGCCTACAAAGTCCCAAAAAATTCCAATCGTTTACCAACTTTGCTGATGATACAAAGGTGTGTAGTAGGGTTGATATCCCTGGAGGGGTCTGTAACATGGAACATGATTTGGCATTGCTGGAAGATTGGTCAAAGCAGTGGAGACTGCAGTTCAATATTTCTAAATGTAAAATAATGCATCTAGGGAAAAAGAATCCCCTTAGAGAGTACAGTATTGGGGGCACAGTGTTAGCCAGCACTACAGAAGAAAAAGATTTGGGGGTGCTTATTTCAGATGCTTGCAAAATGAGCAAACAGTGTAACCAGGCAGTGGGAAAAGCAAATAGAATTCTGGGATGTATCAGTAGAGGGATCACCAGCAGGAGGAAGGAGGTTCTGATTCCTCTATATAGATCTTTAGTGAGACCTCACTTAGAATACTGTGTCCAGTTCTGGAGACCTCACTTACAAAAAGATATTGATAAAATAGAACGAGTTCAGAGATGGGTAACAAAAATGGTGAAAGGTCTGGGGGATAAAACATATCAAGAGCGACTTCAGGAACTTAATATGTACAGTCTGGAGGAAAGAAGGGAGAGGGGAGACATGATTGAAACCTTTAAATACCTCAAGGGGGTGAATAAGGTTCAGGAGGGCAGTCTTTTCAATATGAAACCAAAATCAAGAACACGGGGTCATGACCTCAAACTAACTGGGGGGAAGTTCAAAACTAATCTTAGAAAGTATTATTTTACTGAAAGGGTGGTTGATGATTGGAATAAACTACCAACAGAGGTTGTGAGACAGTCAACAGTAAATGGCTTCAAACATGCTTGGGATAAACATAAACCCATAGTCAGACAACAAGGTTAATGTAAAAAAAATAAAAAAATAAAAAAGGGGCAGACTCGATGGACTACTCAGTCTTTTTCTGCCGTCACTTTTCTATGTTTCTATGTTTCTAAGTTTCTTACACCATAGAGATGGTCTGAGCCATTCGTGTCTCCAATTAGCTCTATGGTCAGCTGGTGGAATCGCCAGCTGAATTCTCAGGTACCCAAGTAGGACAGGAGAGCCGCTTCACTGAGAGAAATTCTTCAATGCACCAGCAGGCTTTCTCCCCCTTTTTAAGTCTGGTATATACGAGCCATTGCGGGAAGCTCCAGCGATTAGGTCACAATCTACCACAGCAGCCAATTCCACAATTGAAAAAGTGTCTAAAAAGTGGTACGCTTGCATAATAGTTGTCCATGTACAAATTTTACATAAGAAAAAAGGGTGACACCAAGTCCCATACTATCTTGCCACTGCTCCCCATGTAGTCTGGGCATCAGGGGGGCTCTACATCACTGTCTTTTGCCTCGTAAATTATAAAACAACATGTATAGCCTGAAACAGAAACTAGGAGGGAGTGAACTGCTCTAGGTGTGTTGAGTAAACTATCAAGTATACAGGTGCAGGTGCAGGTCCAGTCCGTGATCCAGAAAGCAGTAGAAAACAAAGGTGTTGACCGCACTCAAGATAACTTGAAATAACATGAACAATGTATTGAAAAGCCATCCACAACTTTTAAAGTGCAGAAAGTACACAGATACCAACAGCGGTTTGGCAACTATTGATTGACGCGTTTCACACACTACATGTTCGCTTAATCATAATCAAATTATAATTATGAGTAAGCGAACATGTAGTTTGTGAAACACATCAATTAGTCATTACCAATCCGCTATGGATGGATTTTCAATAAATTCTTCATGTTATTTCAAGTTATCTTGAGTGCGGTCAACACATTTGTTTTCGACATATATAGCCTGTTGCCCTCTCACAGTATTTATACATTTTGACCCCATATCTGGCATGCTTGCTGGTGAAATATTGCTTGAATGCAAGGTGGCCAGAAAAATTAATGAGGGACTCATCTATGCAGATGTTTCGTTAGGCATATACACATCTGCAAACTTTTGGAAGAAGTAATTTATGAGGGACCAGATTCTGTGGAGCTCATGATATTCAGGGTCACCCCAAGGGTGACAGAATGTATTGGCATTGAAATGCATGAAACACATTAAATGTAGACACGCAGAACAAAAAAAATGTTTTGTTTCATTTCTTTTAGATACAGTATCTCACAAAAGTGAGTACACCCCTCACATTTTTGTAAATATTTTATAATATGTTTTCATTTGACAACACTGAAGAAATAACACTTTGCTAAAATGTACAGTAGGGAGTGTACAGCTTGTATAACTGTAAATTTGCTGTCCCCTCAAAATAACTCAACACACAGCCATTAATGTCTAAACTGCTGGCAACAAAAGTGAGTACACTCCTAAGTGAAGATGTTCAAATTGGGCCCAAAGTGTCAATATTTTGTGTGACCACCATTATTTTGCAGCACTGCCTTAACCCTCTTGGGCAAGGAATTCATCAGAGCTTCACAGGTTGCAACTGGAGTCCTCTTTGACTGCTCCATGTTGACATCGCATAACTGGTGGAAGTTAGAGACCTTGCACTTCTCCACCCTCCATTTGAGGATGCCCCACAGATGCTCAATGGGGTTTAGGTCTGGAGACATGCTTGGCCAGTCCATCACCTGTACCCTACCTTCTTTAGCAAGGCAGTGGTTGTCTTGGAGGTGTGTTTGGAATCATTATCATGTTGGAAAACTGCCCTGCGGCACAGTTTCTGAAGGAAAGGGATCATGCTCTGCTTCAGTATGTCACAGTACATGTTGCATTCATGGTTCCCTCAACGAACTGTAGCTCCACAGTGCTGGCTGCTGGCAGCACTCATGCAGCCCCAGATCATGACACTCCCACCACCATGCTTGATTGTAGGCAAGACACACTTGTCTTTGTACTCTTCACCTGGTTGCCGCCACACACACTTGATACCATCTGCACCAAATACGTTTATCTTGATCTCATAATACCACAGGACTTGGTTCCAGTAATCCATGGCATTAGTCTGTTTGTCTTCAGTAAACTGTTTGCGGGCTTTCTTGTGCATCATCTTTAGAAGAGACGTCCTTCTGGGACGGCAGCCATGCTGACCAATTTGATGCAGTGTGCGGCGTATGGTCTGAGCACTGACAGACTGATCCCCCACCCCTTCAACCTCTGCAGCAATGCTGGCAGCACTCATACATCCATTTCCCAAAGACAACCTCTGGATATAATGCTGAGCACGTGCACTCAACTTCTTTAGTCGACCATGGAATGTTCTGAGTGGAACCTGTCCTGTTAAACCGCTGTATGGTCTTGGCCACTGTGCAGCAGCTCAGTTTCAGGATCTTGGAAATCTTTTTATAGCCTAGGCCAAAATTTTCAGAAGTATTAACATTGGAATCAAATTGAAAATATTGATCTAATCCGAATTGTGTGTAGAGAATAGCTGGTTGTTAAGGAGCAGGCTCGCGAGCTGCCTGCCTCATCCTTAACAACCCTGGCTCATCTGCTGCCAGTGGGATTCTTTGTTTATTTACCATTGGTGGGGACCTGAAATGCCAGACAGCAGGAGGCAAGCGATGGATGTGGACTAGAGTTGATCGAACCTCTGGAAGTCCGGGTTCAGCAGGTTCGGCCGAGCTTACGGACAAAGTCCGTGTTTGGGTCCGGACTTGACCCGAACTTTGACCCAGACCCCGAACCCCATTGAAATCAATGGGGACCCGAACTTTTAGGCACAAAAATGGCTGTAACAAAGTCCTGGCAAGTCCTAGAGGTCTGCAAAAGGAATGAAAATGGGGTAAGATTTGGACAAGTGCCCTACAAAGAAATTGGGGTAGGGAAATAACTTAAAATATGTTTTAAGCTAAAATCACATAAAAAAATCAAAAATGGAGGTGGATGTGGAGTTGGAGGTTGAGGAGTCGGTGAAAGTGGCAGTGGAGGAGGAGGAGGTAGCCAACACTGTTTTTTTATTTTTGTGCAAGAAATGCACCGCTGGCCACAAATGTAGTTTTTAGATTTTTTTTTTTTTTTAAACCAGCTATGTAGATGTACTTTTTAATTTTGTGCAAGAAACAATAATCTGTCCCTTTAAGCAACAGTAGGAACCTCTCCCTATAGAACTTGGAGATTATTTTAGATTCTAAAATCATCTCCAAGTTATACAGGGAAAGGCTCCAGTTGTTGCTTTAGGGAAAGATTATTGTTCTAAAATCATCTCCAAGTTCTATAGGAAAAGTCTATTGCAGCCGCATAGAGCCATATTATTGTTCTAAAATCATCTCCAACTTGTATAGGAAAAGCCTATTGCAGCCGCATAGAGCCATATTATTGTTCTAAAATTTAGAAGCTAGAGAACTGACCATGATGTGCTCCCCTGTTTAGTGTGGTCAGTTTTTATTAGGAAAGCAGATGGATTAGCAGGCGGATTTCACACAAAGGAAGCAATACAAAGAAAACAGGATACTTTTTCATACAAGTACATGGTACAGCAGGCACATATCAGGAATATGAAATGTTGGGGTAACAAACGCTTTAAATTTTCACTGCATGTTTTTAAGCAGCACATTTTAGATTTATAATTCTTGCAGTTGTGTACGTTTCTCTACCAACTATTTTCTGCACCTGGCGGTGAACAATACAAATATAAAAACTGGGCCTTTTCTGGCCTTTTAGGATGATTCATTTAGGTTTTAACATGCCTTCCATCATTTCCATATGTGATCACAAATGCTCAACAGTCCCATTAGTTTCTTTTTTGGGTTGCTTGACCTTTCATCTCCAGAACAGGGATGACATCAACACACTATGTTATTTATCTGGGCAAAGCAAGGGTGGGTAAAGAGCACTTTGCTGAGGCAGCTCACTTAGTGTTTGGTGGCAGTGAGGATGGTGAATTGGTAACTGTAGACCCATAAGCCTTACTTGTGTTGTGTGAAAATTAATTGAAAGTAGATGTAAGCAGTATTTTGAAGAGAAGGCAAACAAAAATGTATAGCCACAAACATTTCATAAGGACAAAGAATGACATTGGCTTATAAAACTTACATCATGTCAGACTAGCATGATCAGTTTTATGAGCCCGTAGATTTAATGTAGGGACATTGCCTTAAAGTGTATCTATGGTCAAAATGTAAAATCATATACTTATTTCTACATTGCATTTTAATTATTTCTAGCCTACGCCTTAATCTGAAAGATCTTAACATTTGTAAACTTTGTTAGGATCTCCATACATTTACTTTCTTGAATCCTGTGTCATGTATTTACTATATCCTGTTAATAGGTACTGCAGTGTCACAGAATTCAGAGCCTGCCTTGGAAACCACAGAGGTGCTGAGAGGAGTTCGGGAGGCAAAGTCAGCACAGAAACCACAGCAAGGTGGCATGGGAAAAGTAGTCCTTAGACATGGAATGTAAATAGCAGAGGTGAAGCTGAAAAGCAGGCCGGGAACCCATAAAATTGCAGAAAGAGATGACCAGCAGACAGGCAGAACTCATAACATTAAAGGACATTTTTCAAGTAAGTATATAATGTAGTCTCAAAAAATAGCTATTGCTTGTGTTGCTATTACAATGCTAAATATTTTGCTATAAAGTGTTAATTAATTATTTAATTGTTAATTATAAATTGTTATGCTGTGACCACAGATTTCCTTTAAGCTGGCGCGCCCCTAGTTATATGTTTTGTTGATTTGAATCTAGGTTACAGACAGCCTAAACTTTGCTAGTTTTTTTGCTAAACTCAGGGTATTGATTATTTCTGCCTGCTGCTGTTGAGCTGTTTCTAGTAGTTAATATCAGAGGTAACAATGTATGAGCTGGGTGAATGTGATAAATATTTGATGACAGAAATAACAAACAAAGGCCAGGGAAACCACCCAACAGCGTATAACCTCCAAAGGAATATTGTCAAGCCCATCATAAGCCTAAAAGAGATGGGCCAAGTATAGGAGATATAACCTTATTGGAATGAACTTGAGGGACCGAAGGATCTACTGGGAGTTGGTTGACAGTAAAGGAAATATTTGTGCATAACAATGTTGCAAACAATTCAGAAGATAATTACAGAAAGATTCCAACTAAGAGAAAAAAAAAGGTAAGCAATGAGGTGGTTAGCCCAAATAACTATACATAATGCCACTAAGTGCTAACTAGAAGGTACAGCTTGAAGCAGCCATGGGCGAATGCTGTGATACTGTGATAACAAAAAGGAAAAGACATAATGTACTAAGCAAAGTGGACAAAATGTATTATTAGTTAAAAATGCACTCACAAAAGAAGAGCGTGTTCAAGGCAGAAAGAGTCAAAGCTGCTGCCTCTGGAGCCCAAAACGACTGTGGAATTCCCACCCTTTGGCAATCAGTAGGGGGAGCCGTCACTGCAGGAAAACAACCTGACCAGAGATGTATATATACATAATAAGTGGTTAACAATTTTTCAGTTTATATGTTATATATAGATTACAGATATCAGTGCCCAGCTACCACCTTTGTTTCATTTATAATTTATAATTTTACATTTATAGTTCTGACTTTCATTCTTATGGTCTTGATATATACATTTTTGAGAACTTTTCTAATGTATGTGTTATTACATACATGTCTTGATACTGTTCAGAACACCAGGAATGTGTCCTTGATGGCAGGTACATTTCCCACATATTTGGGTTGTGGTCCCTTTAAGGGGGGCAATTGTAGAGACATTGTGCTACTCAGGGGTTCTCTGGCAAGCCTCCAGTGTGATTTTAATGTGGGTGTCACCGTTGATCTACCTGGATTCTTTTTGAGAATGGATTCCTTTCTGGGACTTTCTCTCTTTTTTAAGGACTATTTTTTGATTCACAATATTTTTTGTTTCATTTGCCACTGTTATTTGAGTATATGTACACAGCATATGTTTAGTGCTGTACTTTGTTTTTTCCAAGATTATATTTTACAGAAGTATCATGACAAAATAGAAATATGGCTAGTTTAATGGAAATTACATACAGCATGTAAGGCTATCTACCTAGGCTATTAGACTATAATTGCTCTTACACAATAATTGCACTACTCAGAGGTTCTTACTAGAGTTGAGCGAACCTGAACTGTAAAATTCGGGTCCGTACCGAACTTTGTGGTGTCCATGATCCGGACCCGAACCCGGACATTTGAAAAAAAGTTTGGGTTCGGGGTTTGGGTATTTGATGCAGCGCAGCCAATCAACAAGCGTTTCACTAGTTCGCCCTTAGAAGCCATCACAGCCATGCCTACTAATGGCATGGCTGTGATTGGCCAGTGCATCATGTGACCCAGCCTCTGTATAATCTGGAGTCACGTAGTGCTGCATGTCACATGCTCTAAGACTAGTGTAGGGAGAGGATGCTGCCAGCGCTGTGAGGGACAGATTGCAGATATAATAACATCTCATCCTGCATTACAGAACGATCTGATTCAGGACTAGTTAGAGTCTACTGCTTTGAGGGACAGATTATTGTTCTAAAATCATCTCCTAGTTCTATAGGGTCAGGTTCCTGCTGTTGCTGTAAGGGACAGATTATTGTTCTAAAATCATCACCTACTCCTATAGGGTAAGGTTCCTGCTTTTGCTGTAAGGGACAGATTATTGTTCTAAAATCATCGCCTACTCCTATAGGGTCAGGTTCCTGCTGTTGCTGTAAGGGACAGATTATTGTTCTAAAATCATCGCCTACCCCTATAGGGTCAGTTTCCTGCTGTTGCTGTAAGGGACAGATTATTGTTCTAAAATCATCTCCTACTCCTATAGGGTCAGGTTCTTGCTGTTGCTGTAAGGGACAGATTATTGTTCTAAAATCATCACCTACTCCTATAGGGTCAGGTTCTTGCTGTTGCTGTAAGGGACAGATTATTGTTCTAAAATCATTGCCTACTCCTATAGGGTCAGTTTCCTGCTGTTGCTGTAAGGGACAGATTAATTTTCTAAAATCATCACCTACACAGCCACGGTCAAGGCCTAGTCAACCTCTAGGCTCCTACTCCACATCCACCCCCTTCCCATTTTTATTTTTTTTATTTGATTTTAAGTTATTTTCCCTATCCCCATTTTTTTTTGTAGGGCACTTGTCCTACTCTTACCCCCATTTTACTTCCTTTTGTAACCCTCTAGCACTTGCCAGGACTTTTTTTACAGCCATTTTTGTGCCGAAAAGTTTGGGTCCCCATTGACTTCAATGGGGTTCGGGGTCCAGGGTCAAGTTCCGGTCAAGTTCGGTACCGAACCCGAACTTTTTCGTGAAGTTCGGCCGAACCCGCCAAGCCCGAACATCCAGGTGTCCGCTCAACTCTAGTTCTTACCCATGCAGGGTGAGGTGTCTTGGGTTATGTTTGGCTTTAGTACAAATATTGAGCCTAATATAACTGAAAACAGATCTTTGGAAAAATGTAAGTTCCTTCCTAGTATGTTTGAAAATGTCATCATCCTTTATACAACTGCCAGTATTTCACTATAAGAATATCTTATAACTTTGTTGTTAAACAAGTATTAGTTTTTAAAAATGATAACATATTGTCATTTTGTTATTTTCAGGTGTGGTGTTTTACTACTTTAGGGGAATGGATATACGCATTTTAAAGGCCTTTATCTTCATTCTTTTGACTGTGACTGGTATTCCAGGAAACCTTTATATTGTATTCCAGTTTTTTGCTATAAGGTTACTAGAAAAGAGGCTTCTACCATCCAACATAATTCTGCAAGTTTTAGCATTTTCAAATCTTCTCATTGTCTGCTCTCGTGTCATCCCACAGTCACTGAATGCCCTAGGAATTGAGGACCTAATGGATGACATAAACTGCAAACTATCTGGATATACCTACAGAGTTAGTAGGGCTATGTCTATATGCACCACCAGCTTGCTTAGCTGTCATCAGTGCATCATTATTGCCCCAAATACTAAGATCTGGGTCTATTTTAAAAATAAGGTGTCTCCTAATATAACACCAATAATTCTTGCCATTCTTTTGATGAATCTTGCTCTTTATCGCACAAGTTTTATGTATGCTAGTGCAAGAAATAACAACACTTCTCCATATACACTTCATTTGGTTTACTGTGACACTGATTTTCAAACATATGTATCTTATATTGCCAATGGGGTTGTTTTTGCCTCTAGAGACTTTCTTTTTGTTGCGTCAATGGCTCTTGCAAGCTTTTACATTGTGTATGTACTACTCAATCATGAGAAAACTGTAAAAAGCATACGGAGTTCAAACAAAGAAAAAAGTAAATCAATCGAGTATAAAGCTTCTAAAGCTGTAATACTACTGGTTATATGCTATGTGATTTTCATGGGGTTGGACAATGCTATGTGGATATATACTCTGACCCTGTCAAATGTTGGAACCAACATGAATGATGCCAGGGTTGTGCTAGCTTGTGCCTATTCTGCAGTGTGCCCCCTTGTTATTTTTGTTACCAACCCTAAACTACAGCAATGGTCACGGTATAGATTTTGGAGACATCAAGACATCAGGATCAACCATCATCCTCCTCAAGTGATATTCACTTGAAGGATATAAGTATATTAACATAAAACATCCAGAGCACATCGGTGTATTGAAGATTGCTATACAGTATATGTTTTATTATGAAAGTAATAGAGGTCTACTCATAAAAATGATAGATGAATACACTTCAAATCCTCTTATATACATGGGAAATGCTATATTCTGTTCTATTGTTTGGCAATTATATACAGATAAATGTTTTCAGCCATGCTACAGCAATATTCAACAAAATGCTGAACACCTCACACAGACCAGAGGATCTATCCATAAAAAAATTGTCGGACAAAGGTCACAAGCATATGCCCAGCCATCACAAATTCTGACCATATTTCGCTCAGTATGTTGATTTCCCATGATCGTCAGCATCAACTAATGGCCATAATGTGTTATTTTTCTGACTGAGGTAGTTCAAGAAAAAAACACAATATAGCCACTAGATGGAGCTGACAATCATGCTGTCAGTGTGTTCTGGGTGTTTTGTGCTTGTTTTGATCAACACCACGAGCAGTGGAGCTTAAGATTGGAAAGTGGGACTCTCCACTGTCAGGATATACTCTGCAGCTTCCAACAAGCCCATTGGACAGAACTTGCTCATTAGATCAACTTCTTTTGAGTGGGAGCAGCCACACATGGATCGCAATTCAGTCGATCTATGACCAGCTTAAGCAGAAAAAAGTATGCACATCAGGGAAGTCAAAGAAAGTCAGAACTACATATTTGTATGCTTATTCTGAGCCAAAACCACAAAGTATTAATGCAAGAGGTCAGTATGACACCTAGAAAACGAGTTTTCAGAAGTAGGATTCAACAAAGGTAACCTCTATTTCTCTCTTATGATATTTTATTAACTAATGAGTAGTGTTGAGCGAACCCGGACTGTAACGTTCGGGTCCGTACCGAACTTTAGGGTGTCCGTGGCACGGACCCGGACCCGGACATTTCAAAAATCGTTCGGGTTCGGTCCGGGGTTCTGCTATTTTACTCCACGTGTTGAGAAGCTGCAGGGCAGCCAATCAACAAGCGTTTCACTGGTTTGCCCTTAGAAGCCATCACAGCCATGCCTACTAATGGCATGGCTGTGATTGGCCGGTGCATCATGTGACCCAGCCTCTTTATAAGCTGGAGTCACAGTGCTGCAGTCACATGCTCCTTGGGTTAGTATAGGGAAAGGTAGCTGACGGCGTGAGGGACAGATTTTAGCCATTTTAAGACCTGATCCTGCATCCTGAGATAGATTACTTTACTACTGCTGTCTGTGCTGTTGCTCTGAGGACAGATAGCAGAAATTAGAGATTTCAC
>BLSH010098965.1:510750-536511 GCA_018402905.1 Glandirana rugosa | reverse complement strand
GTACATTTAACCGGAATTCTTTCGGTTTTTTGTTATTGTTCACAGTCCAGGGTATTGAAAGTCACCCAAAGCCTTTGAAACCCTAACAGTGACCTAAATTACTTGTAGGTCATTTAACTTGAAACGAGTAGTGATTAATCCTACTTAATCCCTCTTCGTAAATTTAGAAGGTAAAATATGTTAATTGTACTAAGTAAAAGTCGTAAAGATATCTTATCATAAGGTTTACTTCGTAACACCTACTTATCTATTTTATTTATTTATTTATGTTAAAGTTTACCGTGGATTGACCACCCTTGTCTATAAAAATATGTGAGTAATCATCTCCGTGCGATCGTTCGGGTTCCGTCCGGACCCGGACCCGGACTTTGTCCCGAAGTTCGGACGGACCAGCAGAACCCGAACTTCCAGGTGTTCGCTCAACTCTACTAATGAGTGTATAAAAATATCTGTTCCCACCAGTTAGGTGCCATTTGAAATTGTATTTATTTATTTATTTTATCTATTCATCCACAATGCTTCATTTGGAATACTATTCTATAGAAATGCTGAAAATGAATCATGTTAATTGTATAAAATGGAAGATTTAAATGCTTCTCCCTAATTCATCCTAATTAGTGATGAGCAAAGTTCAATTTACTGGATGTTCATTAAATCCAGTGACAATCCCAAAGTTTCCGAAACCCACTGAAAGTTATGGGACCTGACACTTGTTATTGTTTTTTGGCTTTCTTAAGGCCAATTTACATGCTTTTTTTTTGTTAAAGAAATACATGGGTAGCTGGGTGCTGCCACGAGGGATATAAAAACAGTAAAAATATTGTTTTAAGGGAAATAGGTCTTAAAGGGCAACATTAAAAATACACAATTCTGTTAAAAAACATGTTCAGGGGATGCCTTAAACCTGCTCAGGCTTGGTGTTTAGTTTAGCAATTTAGCTTCATTTTTTTCAAGGGAAATATATTTTTTTATCTTATTTTGATAGTCTAGTGCATTTTTTGGATCAGCAGCATGACTTTGTTGGTGACAAAGGCACATCTGCCCTCTGTTAGCAGCACATCATCGTACATTTGTTGTGATCCAGTTTACTGCATGAAATAACACAGTGTCAAGTGCACCAAAACACCACAATCTCAATCCCTCCATTTCCACACCACACTTCATTATAGTGTGGCAGTGAAGCAGGATCTTTGCTATGCAGTGTGCAAGACCAGGAGCTCTCCTTCACTGACCGGCCAGGACTTTTCTGTTGAGAGTGCCCACTTAGCTGCAGGATTTCACTGAGGCTGTTTCTCTCCAAGTTTCATTTGTGCTGCAACATTGTATCATTGTGAGTACATAGATGTGTTAACAATAAATGTATATTTAAACAATATCACACTATGTAAAGTTTCTTTTTGTGGTGACCATCCATACGTCCATCCACCTGTATCCCTGGAGCACTGATGCATTCAGACAGTGGAGGGTCACTTCACACTGAACACAGCTGAACTTGCCTATCTTGAGTAAAAACACTCATGTTCTTTTAGTGAGTGCAATCTTGATTGTAAGGTGAAGGGATCACTAAGGAACGGTATCAATTTATATGACTATTCACTGGAGGAACAGTTTTTCAAGGATCATTAGGGATGGGCCCCTGGTTCAGGTCGAACATATGTTCAACTCAAACATCAGGGGTTTGCCTGTTCGGAGAATCCCAAACATCATGGGGCATTCGTGGGGAATGCAAATGCCCTATAATGCAGTGAAATCTCAGGGAAATGCCACCCGCTGACTGGCCAAAGCACACACATGACCTGCATGCTTTGGCCAATCACAGCGCGCTCTGCTGTGAGAGCCATGATTGGCCAAAGACAGGGTGCCTTTGGTCAATCATTGCTCAGCAGGTCTCAGTCCACGCCCACACTATATAAGGCCGCTTATACGGCGGCCCGTATGTAGTGTGTGAACGTGAATGGGCAGAGAAACATTTAGCTAGTACAGCTAGTGGCGTGTAGGCAGTGTAGTATATAGATCTAGTGTAGAGTATATACAGGCAGTGTAGTATATAGATCTAGTGTACAGTATATGCAGGCAGTGTAGTATATAGATCTAGTGTAGACAGTATATACAGGCAGTGCAGGCAGTGTAGCACGTACATCTAGTGCAGAGTATGTGCAGGCAGTGCAGGCAGTGTAGTATATAGATTTAGTATATCCTATATACAGGCAGTGTAAGAATATATATGTACAGTATATATACAGTAGGGCAAAAAAGTATTTAGTGAGCCACCAATTGTGCAAGTTCTCCCACTTAAAAAGATGAGAGAGGTCTGTAATTTTTATCATAGGTACACTTCAACTATGAGAGACAGAATGAGAAAAAAAAATCCAGAAAATCACATTGTCTGATTTTTAAAGAATGTATTTGCAAATTATGGTGGAAAATAAGTATTTGGTCACCTACAAAAAAGCAAGATTTCTGGCTCTCGCAGATCTGTAACTTCTTCTTTAAGAGGCTCCTCCGTCCTCCACTCTTTACCTGTATTACTGGCACCTGTTTGAACTCGTTATCAGTATAAAAGACACCTGTCCACAACCTCAAACAGTCAGACTCCAAACTCCACTATGGCCAAGACCAAAGAGCTGTCAAAGGACACCAGAAACAAAATTATAGACCTGCACCAGGCTGGGCAGACTGAATCTGCAATAGGTAAGCAGCTTGGTGTGAAGAAATCAACTGTGGGAGCAATTAGAAAATGGAAGACATAAAAGACCACTGATAATCTCCCTCGATCTGGGGCTCCACACAAGATCTCACCCGTGGGGTCAAAATGATCACAAGAACGGTGAGCAAAAATCCCAGGACTCAAATCCTGCAGTGCCAGACGTGTCTCCCTGCTTAAGCCAGTACATGTCCGGGCCCCTCTGAAGTTTGCTAGAGAGCATTTGGTTGATCCAGAAGAGGATTGGGAGAATGTCATATGGTCAGATGAAACCAAAATAGAACTATTTGGTAAAAACTCAACTTGCCGTGTTTGGAGGAGAAAGAATGCTGAGTTGCATCCAAAGAACACCATACCTATTGTGAAGCATGGGGGTGGAAACATCATGCTTTGGGGCTGTTTTCTGCAAAGGGACCAGGACGACTGATCCGTATAAAGGAAAGAATGAATGAGGCCATGTATCGTGAGATTTTGAGCAAAAACCTCCTTCCATCAGCAAGGGCATTGAAGATGAAACGTGGCTGGGTCTTTGAGCATGACAATGATCCCAAAAACACCGCCTGGGCAACGAAGGAGTGGTTTCGTAAGAACCATTTCAAGGTCCTGGAGTGGCCTAGCCAGTCTCCAGATCTCAACCCCATAGAAAATCTTTGGAGGGAGTTGAAAATCCATTTTGCCCAGCGACAGCCCCAAAACATCACTGCTCTAGAGGAGATCTGCATGGAGGAATGGGCCAAACTACCAGCAACAGTGTGTAAAAACCTTGTGGAGACTTACAGAAAACGTTTGACCTCTGTCAACAAAGGGATTAAAACAAGTATTGAGATGAACTTTTGTTATTGACCAAATACTTATTTTCCACCATAATTTGCAAATAAATTCTTTAAAAATCAGACAATGTGACTTTCTGGATTTTTTTTCTCATTCTGTCTCTCATAGTTGAAGTGTACCTATGATGAAAATTACAGGCCTCTCTCATCTTTTTAAGTGGGAGAACTTGCACAATTGGTGGCTGACTAAATACTTCTTTGCCCCATTGTATATATATATATATATATATATATATATATATATATATATATATATATATATATATATATATATATATATATATATATATATATATATATATATATATATATATATATATATATATATATATATATATATATATATATATAAAAATACGCTGCCTTCAGTGTAGACTATATATACAGCTCATTCAGTGTATAGTATACTGAGTCCATTCAGGCAGTGTAAGAATATCTATGTACTGTATATAGTGTATATATATATATATATATATATATATATACCCAGTATCGCACAAAAGCGAGTACACCGCTCACATTTTTGTAAATATTTTATTATATTTTTTCATGTGACAACACTGAAGAAATGACACTGCTACAATGTAAAGTAGTGAGTGTACAGCTTGTATATCAGTGTAAATTTGCTGTCCCTTCAAAATAACTCAACACACAGCCATTAATGTCTAAACCGCTGGCAACAAAAGTGAGTACACCCCTAAGTGAAAATGCCCAAACTGGGCCCAATTAGCCATTTTCCCTCCCAGGTGTCATGTGACTTGTTAGTGTTAAAGGGTCTCAGATGTGAATGGGGAGCAGGTGTGCTAAATTTGGTGTTATTGCTCTCACTCTCTCATACTAGCCACTGGAAGTTCAACATGGCACCTAATGGCAAAGAACTCTCTGAGGATCTGAAAAAAAGAATTGTTGCTCTACATAAAGATGGTCTAGGCTATAAGAAGATTTCCAAGACCCTAAAACTGAGCTGCAGCATTTTGGCCAAGAACGTACAGCGCTTTAAAAGGACAGGTTTCACCCAGAACAGGCCTCGCCATGGTCGACCAAAACAAGTTGAGTGCACATGCTCAGCATCATATCCAGAGTGTCTTTGGGTAATAGACTTATAAGTGCTGCCAGCATTGTTGCAGAGGTTGAAGGGGTGGGGGGTCAGCCTGTCAGTGCTTAGACCATACGCCGCACACTGCATCAAATTGGTCTGTATGACTGTCGTCCCAGAAGGAAGCCTCTTCGAAAGATGATGCACAAGAAAGCCCACAAATGGTTTGCTGAAGACACGCAGACTAAGGACATGGATTACTGGAACCATGTCCTGTGGTCTGATGAGACCAAGATAAAGCTATTGGGTTTGGATGGTGTCAAGCGTGTGTGGCGGCAACCAGGTGAGGAGTACGAAGACAAGTGTGTCTTGCATACAGTCAAGCATGGTGGTGGGAGTGTCATGGTCTGGGGCTGCGTGAGTGCTGCCCGCACTGGGGAGCTACAGTTCATTGAGGGAACAATGAATACCAGCATGTACTGTGGCATACTGAAGCTGAGCATGACCCCCCTCCCTTCGAAGACTGGGCTGCAAGGCAGTATTCCAACATGATAATGACCCCAAACACACCTCCAAGATGACCACTGACTTGCTAAAAATGCTGAGGGTAAAGGTGATGGACTGGCCAAGCATGTCTTCAGACCTAAACCCTATTGAGCATCTGTGGGGCATCCTCAAATGGAAGGTGGAGGAGTGCAAGGTCTCTAACATCCACCAGCTCTGTGATGTCGTCATGGAGCAGTGGAAGAGGACTCCAGTGGCAACTTTGGTCCCAGTTTGGACATTTTGACTTAGGGATGTACAGTACTTTTGTTGCCAACAGTTTAGACATTAATGGCTTTGTGTTGAGTTATTTTGAGGGTACAACAAATTTGCACTGTTATACAAGCTGTACACTCACTACTTTACAGTGTAGCAAGGTATAATTTCTACAGTGTTGCCACATGAAAAGATATAATAAAATATTTGCAAAAATGTGAGGGGTATACTCACTTTTGTGAGATATTGTATATATATATAATATGCTGCCTTCAGTGTAGACTATATATACAGCTCATTCAGTGTATAGTATATAGAGTCCGTTTAGGCAGTGTAAGAATATATATGTACCGTATATATATATATATATATATATATATATATATATATATATTTATAATACGCTGCCTTCAGTGTAGACTATACAGTATATACAGCTCATTCATTGCATAGTATATAGAGTCAGTTCAGACAGTGTAAGAAATAAGAATATATACACAGTATAGTTACACTGTTCTGCTACCACCAACACCTAAGTTCCAATTTTTCTGCAGCTGTTTGACTAGGGCATGTCATTACAATTTTTGAAATAAATTACAAAAGCAGGGTCTGTTCCTGCCCCCAACAAGAGTAATTGTGATGGGTTATAGTGTTCTACCACCACCAGCACTCAAGGCCCAATTTTTCTGCACCTATTTGACTGGGGCATGTCATTACAATTTTTTAAATAAATGACAACAGTAGGGTCCATTCCTGCGCCCAACAAGAGTAATTGCGAGGGGTTACAGCGTTCTGCCACCACCAACACTCAAGGCCCAATTTTTCTGCACCTGTTTGACTTGGGTCATGTCATGCTCTTGAAGGAGTGTCATTTTTTCTTCTTTTTTTTATTTTTTATGGCATTTAAGTGTAAATATGAGATCTGAGGTCTTTTTGTCATACGTTTCTCTATTTCAAGGAATATTTACATTCCTTGTAATAGGAATAAAAGGTACCCAAATTATTATTTTTTAAATGGACAGTGTAAAAATAAAAAAATAAAATGTAAAATAAAAAAGAAAAAAAAATGAATGAGCCCCGTCCCACCGAGCTCGCGCACAGAAGCGAACACATATGTAAGTCCCTCCCGCATATGAAAATAGTGTTCAGACCACACATGTGAGGTATCACCACAATCATTATAGTGAGAACAATAATTCTAGCACTAGATCTCCTCTGTAACTCAAAACTGGTAACCTGTAGAATTTTTTAAATTTTGCCGATGGAGATTTTTAAGTGCCAAAGTTTGTTGCCATTCCACGAGCGGGCGCAATTTTGAAGCATTTTTTTTTAATGCATTTTAGTGTAAATATGAGATTTGAGTTCTTTTTGACCCCAGATCTCATATTTAAGAGGTCCTGTCATGCTTTTTTCTATTACAAGGAATGTTTACATTCCTTGTAATAGGAAAAAAAGTGACCCATTTTTTTTAAATGGACAGTGTAAAAATAAAAAATAACAAGTAAAATAAATAAGAAAAAAATGTAAAAATTGAAAGCGCCCGTCCCGCCGAGCTCATGCGCAGAAGCGAACGCATATGAAAACGGTGTTCAAACCACACATGTATGGTATCGCCGTGATCGTTAGAGCGAGATCAATAATTCTCACACTAGACCTCCTTTGTAACTCAAAACTGGTAGTTTGTAGTAATTTTTAAACTTCGCCGATGGAGATTTTTAAGTGCCAAAGTTTGTCGTCATTCCACGAGCGGGTGCAATTTTGAAGCATGACATGGGTATGAATTTACTCGGTGTAACATTATTTTTCACAATATAGAAAAAAAATTGTGCTTTTAAGACTGCGTCACAAATACGATGTAACATTAAGTATTGCAACGACTGCCATTTTAGTCTCTAGGGTGTTAGAAAAAAATATATAATGCTTGGGGGTTCTAAATAATTCTGGGAGTTGCCTCTGGACAGCAAGGCAGTGGGAGCAGCGGCGGTAAAATAAGAAGACAACGAGAGGAAGGAAGAAGACCAAAAGAAGAAGCAGAAGACCAGAAGAAGGAGCGGGCAGGAGAAGATGGAAGAGAACCAGAGGAAGAAAGAAGAAAGGAAAAAAATAGCTATTTTACAATAAAGGACTTGTCAAAAACTGTCTACTGTTTTTTGTACACTACATTCCTTTTTTGGTGAATGGGTAGGGGTACAATGCACCCCATACCCATTCACATGGGGGGGTCAGGATCCGAGGGCCCCCTTATTAAAGGGGGCTTCCAGATTCCTATAAGCCCCCTGCCCACAGACCCCCGCAACCACCGGCCAGGGTTGTGGGGATAAGGCCCTTCTCCCCATCAACATGGGGACAAGGTGCTTTGGGGACCCCAAAGCACCCTCCCCATGTTGAAGGCATGTGGACTGGTATGGTTTGGAGGGGGGCACTTGCTCGTTCCCACCCCCTCCTGCCATGCCAGGGTTGCATGCTCGGAAAAGGGTCTGGTTTGGATTTTAGGGGGAAGCCACAGCATTATTTTTTAAAAAATTGGCACGGGATTCCTCTTAAAATCCATATCAGACCTGAAGGGCCAGGTACGGACATTATGGGGGACCCCGACGCAATTTTTTTTTAAATTTTGGAGTGGGGTTCCCCTTTAACCACTTCCTTACTGGGCACTTAAACCCCCCTCCTGCCCATACCAATTTTAGGCTTTCAGTGCTGTCGCATTTTGAATGACAATTGCGCGGTTGTGCAACGTTTTTATCATTTTTTTCTCACAAATAGAGCTTTCTTTTGGTGGTATTTGCTCACCTCTGCGGTTTTTATTTTTTGCGCTATAAACACACAAAGAGAGATGATTTTGAAAAAAGAACAATATTTTTAACTTTTTTGCTATAATAAATATCCAAAAAAAAGCGGCGCTCTCCCCCCCCCCCCCGCATGCTCCCTCAATGTCTGCCAGCGATCGCCTTGTACAGAGCCAGAATGGGGAACCACCGATGTAAACACGGCGGTTCCCCTCGTTCTGACAGACGGCACATCAGAGATCTACTGATCCCTGTACTCGGGATCAGTTAGATCTCAGGTGCCCAGCCCCCATACAGTTGGAACACACCCAAGGAACACAGTTAACCCCTTCACTGCCCCCTGCAGGTTAACCCCTTCCCTGCCAATGACATTTATATAGTAATCAGTGGATATTTACATTTCTGATCGCTGTATAAATGTCATTGGTCCAAAAAAGTGTCAAAAATATCCAACATGTCTGGGAAGGCTGTTCACAAGGTTTAGGAGTGTGTCTATGGGAATCTTTGACCATTCTTCCAGGTGCACATTTGTGAGGTCAGGCACTGATGTGGACAAGAAGGCCTGGCTGGCAGTCTCCGCTCTAATTTATCCCAAAGGTGTTCTATCGGGTTGAGGTCAGGACTCTGTGCAGGCCAGTCAAGTTCCTCCACCCCAAAATTGCTCATCCATGTCTTTATGGAACTTGTTTGTGCACTGGTCCAAATCATTTGGTGGAGGGAAATTATGATGTGGGTTTGTTTTTCAGGGTTTTGGCTTGGCCTCTTAGTTCCTGTGAAGAGAACTTTTGGGGCTTCAGGATACCAAGACATTTTGGACAATTTCATGCTCCCAACCTTGTGGAAACAGTTTGGGGATGGTCCCTCCCTGTTCCAAAATGACTGAACACCAGTGCACAAACAAGGTTCATAAAGACATGGATAAGTGAGTTTGGGGTGGAGGAACTTGACTGGCCTGCACCTCAACCCGACAGAACACTTTTGGGATGAATTGGAGCAGAGACTGCGAGCCAGGCCCAGTGCCTGCCCTCACAAATGCGTTTCTGGAAGAATGGTCAAACATTCCCATAGATACAGTCCTAAACCTTGTGAACAGCCTTTCCAGAAGAGTTGAAGCTGTTATAGCTGCAAAGGGTGGGCAAACTTAATATTGAACCCTACAGATTAAGACTGGTATGCTATTAAAGTTCATGTGCGTGTAAAGGCAGGTATCCCAATACTTTTAGTAATATAGTGTATGTATTTTGCTGTGTGTGTGTGTGTGTACTGAAGTGTTTCCCAATTTTATTTGTGGAGGAGTTTAATATTATTAATATTTCATTTTTCTATCCTATATATATATTTTTGGTTCACAAACATATTCACCTTTTAAAGATTAGCATTGAGGGGTTGCATTAATATTAATTTCACTGTATAGTAGCACTAATATAATCTTTGTCTGAAATCACTGTCAGCACACTAACAAAAGGCTGATGGAAATGCTGATATAAAGGGATGGTGCAGGCACATTATCCAAGCCCCAGTATTGGTTATACTCTGCCCCCTGACCAGTCAGTCAGACTGACCAGTTGCTGGTTGGGCATCTAGCTGGGTCCCACACATTTAGGCCATTCAGCAGGAATCCCATAATGCACTTTATGCGAAAGCGATCATTGGTCAAAGTGTGGTTGCTGCCCAAACACTAAAAAAGCCTTCTTTTAGGGGAGCATGATTTGCTGGCCTCATGGATGACACTTATCTGTGAAGCTCTGAGCCAGCCTACCTTATACAGCCCACTGTCTCTTTCACAGCTAACTCTGGGAATCAACAGCTACAGAGGGACCCAAAAGCCTCTGCTCCAGCCGGTCGGTCTCTGTCGGCTCCCCCTCCACTGATTACTGAATGTTTTCCCCATGAAGGACTGGCAGGACCAAGAGTGGCCACAATGGTGCTGGCTTCCTGCTCTTCCCTGCTGCCTCTCACAGCTGCTCTGCCTGCTACTCAGGCATCGGGACACAGATCAGAGAGATTAATAAGATCACACCTCTTCTGTTTTTTCCTCTTCATATAATGCAGACACAAGGCTCCAGAGCCACAGGGAGCAATCATCCCCATCCTATAGCCCTTGCTCCAAGCAGGAGGGCTGTGCACAGAATGCTGCCCAGCACTCCTCACAGTGGAAGTCTGTACACTCTGAATGGGACCCCAGGAATCACTCCCAGAGAATCTTTGGGGGTTTCCCACAGATCCATCTCTGCTGTCTCCACCACTATGAAGTCTAGCAGATCTCAGAAACCCTCAAGAATGGGTAAAGAATTGGGACTGTCTCACCCATTACTCTCCCAACCAGCTGCTGTACCCCTCAGGAGCATCTCCCAGCTTTCTGCCTCAGATGTCTCTTCCATGGACCCCACCCCAGCTTCACATCCCCAACATCTTCCACCTGACTTAGATGCCCATAATGTCTATCCTGACTCTCATGTGGACCTGGAAGACTGAGAAACGAATCTTGCTGCATGAAGATGAAAAAGGACTTTTGCCTGCTGAATAAAGAAGTCCATGAGGGTTGTAGATCTGAAATTACCATCCTTCAGTCTGGTTTCTACATAGTTACTTAGTTAGTCAGGTTAAAAAATGCACAAGTCCATCTAGTTCAACCAATAAAAAAAAGAAATATATATATAACAACACAATGCCATATACACAATCCTTAAACCACAGTTGATCCAAAAAAACAAAAAACCCAATTCCTTCTTGATCCCCCAAGAGGCAGATTTTTCCTGGATCAACTTTACCTATAAATGTTAGTACCCAGTTATATTATGTACATTTTTATTAGTTTTATTTTTAACTTATTTTTATTTTCATTTTTATTTTCATTATTATTCTTTTTCATTTTGTATTCGTATAATCAATGTATGTATATATTATTGTTTATATTATATACATTTGTTATCATATACAAGATGTCATTGGTCCCAAAAAAGTGTCAAAAATGTCCGACATGTCCACCCCAATATCACAGTCCCAATAAAAAGCACAAATCGCCACGAATACTACGGTAGTAAAAAAAAAAAATTGTAAAAACGCCAGAAATTAATTCTCATGGTCTGTAATCGCAGCAAATTTTGCGCAAACCAATCAATAAACGCCGATTGTGATTTTTTTTTACCAAAAATATGAGGAAGAATATAAATCGCCCAAAACCGATGAATAAATTAGTTTTTTTATTTATTTATTTTTTTTTGGATATGTATTTTAGCAAAAAGTAAGAAATATTGTTTTTTTGCAAAATTCTTGCTATTTTTGTTTATAGCAGTGATCAGAAATGACTCAAAGGTGTTTAAATAGCACCAAAAGAAAGCTCTATTTGTGGGGAAAAAAGGATGCAAATTTTGTTTGAGTACAACGTCGTACGACCGTGCAATTGTCAGTTAAAGCAACACAGTGTCGAATCGCAAAAAGTGCTCTGGTCCTAAGATGGGAAATCCTTCGGGTCCTTAAGTGATTAATAAAAGTATCAGGGGATTGAAGGTGAGCGTATATTCGGGAAATACCGCCTTTTTAAAAAGGTCTTTCCTGAAGCACCTGCCAAATTTCTCTATTGACTACTATTTCAAATTGTGCTTAGAGAGTAGGGGTTTTATTTATTTGCAAGGTAGCATAATGGTTAAGTGCAGAGTTATCTGTTTTGAGCTCTAATGAGTTTCACATCCTATGATGTCCAGGGTCCTATTTTAATTGAGGGAATAAGACACTCCAATATTGACATAGGTGCGGGTACACTGAGATGTTGAAACTGCTTTTCATTTTGCAGTAGTACTGCATTATGGTAATTTTCTATAGCTAGAAGTCCAACCCCACCATCCTTTTTCTGTTTTGTTAATGTAGTAAACAATATCTTTGATTTCCTCCCTTGCCAGATAAACCTTTTAATCAAAGAGTTGACTGTATGAAAAAATGTAGCCGGCAGGATAATAGGAATAGTTCTAAAGAGGTAGAGGATCTTGGGGAGCACTAGCATTTTGAACGCAGCTATCCGACCTAACTAGTTCAATTCATATTTAGAAATATGTAAAAAGTCTTGGGTTATCGTTGGAATGAGGGGGAGGAAGTTGGCGGAATATATGTTGCCTTTGGAGAGGTTAGAGTAATTCCCAAGCATGGTAATTTGTTGTGAGCCCACGAGTAGCTGAACTTTGTTTTTAAATAGGATAATGAGGGTTTAGATATATTAATGGGCAGAATTGTAGATTTGGTTGCATTCAGTTTATAATATGACACATTGCTGAACTCCCTGATAATATCATGTACTGCTGCTAGGGAAGACTCCTTATTGGTCAAAGTGAGAACCATGTAAGAACCACGTAAGTCGGTGAAGAACTCAATTTTATGTTGGTGGCCAGCTATGGTGATGTCGGTGACTGTTTGATGGTTCCTAATTGCTTCCGCAATAGGTTCCATTATAAACGTAAATATTAAACGGGAGATGGGGCACCCTTGCCTTGTACCATTTGTAATCTGAAAGTTGTCAGATAATACGTTAGACGTAAAGATATTTGCTGAGGGAGAGGAATATAGTGCTGATAATGCTGATAAAATAAAACCTTGAAGGCCATACCTGCGTAGAGTAGCTTGAAGGTAGCACTCTAGCAGATGCCTTTTCTAAGGCCAAAAAGACAGAAGGAGTTTTCCTCATCTCAGCTATACGCAGCGAATTCAGCATTCTACAGGTACCGTCGGGTGCCAGTCTACCTTGCATGAATCTGACTTAGTCAGCCTTGATTAACTTGAGGGTGATTTTAGCCAATCTATTGGCTATTATTTTAACATATATTTTAAAGTCAGAATTTAATAATGATATGAGGCGAAAATTTGGTGCACAATCCGGAGTCTTCCCAGGTTTAGGCAGCGTCACTATGGTGGCCTGCAGAATTTCTGGTGGGAAAGAGGCTGCCATATTAAAAAGAGTGGTCAGGTGAGGTGTCAATACATCTTTGTAAGTTTTGTAATATTCTGCTGTGAAGCCATCGGCTCCTGGTGACTTATTGTTTGGTAGAGATTTAATAACAGCTAGAATCTCTTCCTCTTTGATAGGTGAGTTGAGGTACTCTAAATCTTTCCTGAACACAGATGGAAGGGATACAGAGTTCAAAAAGGATGAAATCAAAGGTTCAGTAGGTTGTGGAGTTAAAGGGTCGGTATTGTTGTAATATTTTTGAAATGTATTGGCAATGTGTTTGCGGTGGAATATCTTTGTTTGGGTTACTGGATCCTTTAGAAAGACCAATTTGGATCTGGCTTGTCTGTGTCTAAGATACTTTGCAAGGAATTTGCTGGCTTTATTGCCTTGTGAGTAATGTAAAGCCTTGAATTTCTTCAAGGTTTTCTAATAATCAATTATTAACAGGGATTTTCATTTATTTCTGCACTGCGTAAGTTCTTGTAATGTACCATCCACCAAAGAAGATTTGTGTTGAGCTTCTAGCTGTTTGATCTTATTCAGTAAGGCATACATAGTTTGCTTTTTGCACCTCTTTTCCCTGGCCGCCATCTGTATCCCTGGAGAAGGCCTTATGAGCACACCAGACAGAAGGGAAGGACTCTTCTTGTGACATATTATTTCTAAAAAACTCCTGTATGTTTCTCCACAGGTCATATGCGAATAGAAGCCTGGAAAAGAGTTTTACATTTTTGCGCCACATACTGTATATGTGGGTTTCATAGAATGAGGTTCGTTGATTGAGATTGGCGCATGATCAGACCATAAAATAGAATAGACCTTCGCCTCTTCCACTTTAGTCAGCAATTGTAAGTCAGATACAAACATGTCAATATGGGAGTATACTCTATGTGGAGCAGAATAGTAGGTATAGTCTTTATCTGCTGGATGTAGGCATCGCCATGTGTCATTCAAGTCTTCATCATGAAGAAATGTCTGTAGGGTGGAAGGCATTTGTGAGTGTGCAGTAGTGTCCAGCTGGTTATCTATTATAAACCAAACTCAAAACTCTGGGCCCCCCTATTGAGCTCAGTGCTACTTAGCAAGATATCAGAATATATAACCAATATATTTCTGTTAATGCATAAAATGAATCAAATTCATCAGCTGCTGCTAAAATCAAAGTTCATAATATTAAAATCACAAATAAAGCATCAGTCCATATGTCCAGCATGCAGATGTCAATATCTGTAGCAGCGCTTTCATTCACACAATGACTTCCTTATGTGAGACAAATCAGTGAAAAAGATGAGATTAATAGTCTGTGATTCTATGCGTGCACCATACACAACAAACTACACTGCGTGGACCATCCCCCAAGGGTGTAAACTCACCAGAAACTGGTTGTAAAATGCCTGATATCACAGACAAGGGATCCTTCTCTCTTACTAATGATCCTTCTATCACTTCCACAAATGATGGGCACGCAAGAAAAAAGACCGCTCACAGAGTGTAATCCTGTTTCAAAAATGTATTGAAACAGCCCCTCGTTTAGAATGCACTTACAAAATAGCAAAAATAGTTCCTGGTGAGTTTAAACTCTGGGGGAGTGATCCAAGTGGTGTAGTTTGTGGTGTTTGGTGCATGCATAGAATCATGGACTATTAATCTCACCTTTGCTGTCACCTTTATCACCGACTTGCACAGACTCACAAAAGGAAGTAATTGTGTGAATGAAAGCACTGCTACAGATATTGACATCTGCATGTTGGACATATAAACTGATGCTTTATTTGTGATTTTAAAGTTAACTATTATAATATTAAAATCTCCACAAAGAGTAGTTGACCCTTACGGATCCGTTGGATTTTCCTCATAACTTTTTTTTAGGAAGGTAACTTGCTGAGAATTAGGAGCATATAAGTTCCCTAAATCTGGCTTGGGAATCCAACAGTACCTCATGGGGTGTAAATGAGACTGAGTTGCTAATAGCAATTAATGTTCCCCTTTTTTCACTTCAGTATTGACCATGTAACACATGTCGAAATCGTGTATGGGAGCATTTAGGTGAGTTTTTAGATGAAAAATGAGACTCTTGCACATAAATAATATCTCCATGTCGATTTTGGGCCTCTTTCCACATGGCTGGACTGTTCAGCCCATGAGCATTTAAGGAAATGATATTAAGAACCATCTATACAGTTAAGGTGTTGTGATTTGTTGGTAGTTGTATGTTGTTTGAAAGGGTAAGTCAATTTGTTACCTGAATAATGGTGCTCTGTTGAGGACCTCCATCTCAGAAGTCTGGGTAAAGAAAGCATCTTCTGTGCAAATGCTCTCCATAAGTTGTTTTCAGCGATGATGGTGTCAGCAGGAAAAGAAGGGAAAGTTGAACATAAACTGAAACAGAAAAATATATACGATAAAAAACAAGTCTTGGTCAGCAGTAGAAACTGCATTTTTGGTTGGGGGTATTGCTCATCCGAGCCACAGGGTTTCCAAGTGGGTCTTCATCAGTCTGAAAAACCTACCAATTATCAGGTAAAATATATAGATGTAGTCAGCCGGGGACTGTTTCCCACAATGGTTCAACTATTGATGGTGAGGCTCTAGCAGGGGAGCTCCTATCATCAGCAGGCAGCAAGCGCCATTGCTTTGCTAGTTTCATTCCTTCTTCCACTGAGAAAATTGTATAATATTTGCATTCCAATGTAACCAGTAATTTGGCTGGAAACCCCCACCAGTAAATAACATTGTGATTACGGTAAAGCTTGGTGAGGGATACCAGCTTGTTGCGAGCCTGCATGGTGTGTTTGGATAAATCTGCAAATAGTAAGATTACCGTATACGGTTCAGGCAGAGGAGTCTTCTTTCTTGTCCTTTGCATCATTGCCTCCTGTACGTGGTAAAAATATATTCTGAGATTACATCACATGGCACATTGTCAGGTAGAAAGAGAGGCTTAGGGAGCTTGTGTGCTCTATCGACTGTAATTTCTCTTTTTGGTACATCAGGGAGGAGAGAAGTAATAAGCTGCTGAATATGATTGCGCAATTCAGGTGGAGGGACTGATTCCGCAATGCCGTGAAAATTTACATTATTTATCCTGGAGCGATCCTCCGGGTCTGCTAGCTTTGTTTTCATAGCTTGCAGGTCATCCTCAATTCCATTATGGACATCCACTAGCTCGTTGTGCGCTACAGCAAAATCCCCCATTTTATTTTCAATGTGTTATACTCTGTCACCGATGTCATCCACTTCCTTCCTGATCTGTGTGACCATAAACATCATGTCCCTGTGCAGGGAGCCCCTCAGTGAAACTAACATGTCTTTGAGGGTTTTTTCAGATAATGGTTGACCCACAGTGGGGTAATCATCTATACAGTCTATAAACTCACATGTGGAGTCGCCAGAAACATCCCATTGTCCCCTCTCACTTGCATATTGATGCAATGGTGATTTTTTTGGAGCTGTACTTTAAAGGGCTTGCCATCGGGAAGTCTCTGTGTGATGAGTGGCTGCTGCCTCTGGAATGTGAGCCATGAGGAATGCGGCTCTTCTAGTCCAGCGCCATCTTGGGTCTCATGCTGCCCGACCGACCCGAAATAAGTTGTTAGTTTGTGGAGTCCTGGCTTTGGTTTCCCTTTTCCCCACTGTGGGTAACAATGGCACACTGACCTAAAGGATATGGCAGGTCACAGGCTAGCTGTCCGCTGTCGCTGGAACTGGTTAGAAACCGCTGTGAGGTCCGGAAGCTCTCCTCACATAGCCATCGTCCTCGGCAGCCGGCTCCGCCCCCCCCCCATTTTTACATTTTTTTAAAAGCTCTTTTCTTATCATTTATAACTTTTTTAACTTTGGCCGTGAGCCACATAGGTTTTATTTTTAGCCTTTCAAATTTATTTCCCATGGGAATATACTTTGCAGTGAGTTTGCATACAGTCTTTTTGAAAAGTTCCCATTTCTGTTCTGTAATCATTGATGCCAATATTTACTCCCAGTCTAAGTCCTTGCTCTCTTAAAGTTAAGTGTTTTTATCTTTGCCGTATGTGTTTTTGCTTGCAGTTTACATTAAATTAAGTCATGTTATGGTCACTGCTACTCAGATGTTCCTTTATATGAATATTGGTAATAAGCTCTGCATGGTTTGAGATTACCAGGTCCAGCAAAGCGTCATTCCTAGTCGGGCCTCAATAAACTGGACCATAACATTGTCCTGTAATAGGTTTATATATGTTTGCCCTTTCACTGTCCCAGCAGTTCCATTACCCCAGTTAATTTCCGGGCGGTTAAAATCCCCCATTATTATCACTGTCCCAGCCCTTGCAGCCCTTTCCATCTGTGCAAGGAGCTGAGTCTCCACCTCCTCTTTAACACTGGGAGGTCTATAAAAAACTCCAATGATAACCTTTGTAGTATGCACACCCATATACAGATCTACCCATAATGCTTCAGACTCATCACACTCTCCATCAACTAGGTCCTTTTTCACACTCACTTTGAGATCACTTCTCATATATAGAGACAGACACCACCACCCCTCCATTTTACCCTGTCTTTCCGAAAGAGAGCATAGCCAGGAATATTAATAGCCCAGTTATGTGAAAAATGAAGCCAAGATTCAGCAATACCAATTAAATCATAGTTCTCCTTGTACACCAGAGCTTCTAACTCACCTATTTGTTTGGCAGACGTCTTGCATTGGTGAACAAACACTGTAATTCACTGTCTCATTTTGCACATGTATGTTGAATATTTTTTTATTTTCGTACAAACAGTACAATTTCCAATGGTTGTTTGTAACATGGGAACCCTCATATCATCTTCCATAGCCCTCCTCTATCTTTCCCCATTCCACCCACCAATAGGGGCTGTCCCCTGTCTGACCTGTCTGCCCCATTATAATCTAATTCAACCCCCCCCCCCACCTCAATCCTAGTTTAAATACTCCTCCAGCCTTCCCATAAACCTCTCCCCCAGCACATCAGACCTCCTTCTATTTAGGTGCAAAACAATTTTTGGCATGTAGGTTGTACCCCAATGAAAAGTTAGCCCAGTGCTCTAAAAATCCAAATCCCTCCTCCTTACACCAGGTCTACAATTGACAATTTTCTACTAAAGTCAGCACCATGGAGGAATGCAATCCTGAAACTAAGCAAGAAGTCTCCCATATTGATAAAGCCTCTATGCTTCAAAACTACCAATGGCACCTGGTGGATACTGATAACAGGGGAAGACACAACAGCAATAGAATCCATGTTCTCCCAGAAGAACATAGGTTTAGTTTTACCTTCCTCCCCCTTGGGACCCCTCAGTCTCTGGTGAGTTCTGCCTTCCTGTATGTTGACTTTACTTCTGTATTCTGTCTAAATCGGTTTATCAGTTGCCTGAATTGCCCTTTCCCACTTTTCTTCAGCAGGATCAAATGGTATAAGTTGTTAAGTTTGGTTTTGCATTGCTCTTGATTTTGGTTTTTCTTTAACCTCTTTCCTTGTTTCTCTTTCCCTACAGAGCTACCCAATGTCCTCCCGCGTCTGGTGCCCTTATAAGAGCCCGCTTTCTCTCCAAAGGCCATCTTAAAGAAGCTTCTTTATCTGTTCAAAAACTACAAACACCGATCTCAAACCCACACTTTAAAACCTTACAAAATAATTTACTCAACTTCATCTGGAACTAAAAAACCCATAGGCTTTCCAGATTAGTTTTGTTTGCCCCAAAGAACCAAGGAGGCCTAATCTAGGTTTACCTCCTTTTGGCTTTCTCTAAACAGCTGGTGCATGTCCTCATGGTAGCACAATGGTTAGTTACCCTTCATTGGAAATGACGTGAACCTCCCTCTCTGACCAAGCTCTGCACCTGGATCAGAGATGTCAAAAGGATGGAGTATTTTACAGCCACTAAAAACAACTGTTGATAAATACAATGGGGTTTGGAAAACTTGTCATATTTTGGAAAACCGTTCCTGATCCTCTCTGGTGCTTTTTTGTCTAGACTTATATCCACTTTTTGGGCAGACAGGGTCTATTATGTCCTGCAGTTTTGGTGCACTTTCAGAAAGCACACCAAAAATGCAGGACATAATAGAAGTCTATGGGAAAGCACAGCTAATTCACACAAAAACCACAGGTATACTGCTCTGAACCCCTGCTGTGGGCAAAGTGCAGCAGGGGCAGAGTGAAAGCACTCTAACATAGTGCCAAGTACAAATGCTTATTGCTTACTTAATGGGCAGGACGTTTCTACAATATTTAGGGCTGTACAATACTCCAATTGTTATTTCTCTGAAAAAATCCATTCACCTTTTCCTCTTACATTTTTTGTTTCTTTTTTTTGCCTCTGCTGTCTCCAACACTTAGTTATTACTACTACACCAAAAAATCAGCTGTTTTGGCAAAAACCACCAAATTTCTTTTGGGATGGAAATCATTCATATTGGGTTACCACTATTACTTAGGTTGAGAAAAGACACACTTCCATCTGGTTCAACCAATAGAAAACAAAATAAATAGAAATAGAAAACTTCCATATTCAGAACCAGATACCCACAACCAAATATAGCATGGTCCAATTCCTTATAGCAGGGGGAAAGTAAAAATCCTTCCTGTCCTCCCCCCAGGTGATTGGATATTCCCTGGAGCAACAATCTCTGGAGTTATTACTTATACATGTTAATATCCAGTTATATTTTGTGCATTTAGAAATATTTTTTGAATTTACTAACTAGTTCCTGGGTTGGTCTGTCTAGTCCGCATTTTCACAGCTCCTACTGTGAAGAAGCCTTTCCATATGTGGAAGCAGTGGCATCACTAGAGTTGGTGTCACCTGGTGCACCCTTGCCCCCACACCTTGTGCACCCCCTCATCTTGTGCATTCCCCTTTAGGCTCTTCCCACAGAACTGACACTGGAGTGCAGATTCCTTACTCTGCTGCTAGCACTCCCTGATGCCGGGTTCTCATGATGACGTGGAACCCCTGCTCATCCAGGACAAGGGATCGGTGACACTGTGATCCTGGGCACCAGTGCCTGATCTGAATAATGTGGTGCCTAGGGCACATGCCCTCCCCTAGTTTCAGCCCTCTGGTGTGGGTCACCCAGGTGTGGTTCGCACCCCTATAGCGATGCCACTGTGTGGAAGTTGAACCTATTTTCCTCTAGACATAGAGAGTGCCCCCTTGTCTTATGTAATCACCTAAAAGTACATACATTTGCACAAAGTTTACTATATGGATCACTCTTGCCCTTCTCTGCACTTTTTTCCAGTTCTCCAATATCCTATATGTGAACAGGTGCACAAAACTGAACTGCATGTTTCAAATGAGGTCTTAATAATATGTGGGAAAAATTACATTATCCAAAATGATGTCTTTCCCTCTGGAAGTATTTTGTTTGCTTTAGACACTGCAGCTTGGCATTGCATGCTATTATTACACAGAGATCCTTCCCAAACATTGACTTTCCCAGTTGTTCTCCTCCTAAAATGTATGATGTATGCATGTTTTTAGCCTCCAAGTGCGTAACGTTTAGCCAGTTTTCCACCCAATTAAAAACGGAATTTATTAGGCCTATAGACTTTAACTTACCTATAGTATTAGCCAGGTTACTTCCTCATAAAAAGAAATCTGATTTGTTTGCTTACTTCAGTCTTTTGTGAATCCATGCTGACTATTGCTTATAATATTGTTTTCTAGCAAAAACAATTCCATATAGTCTTTTATTAAACTCTCAAGTATCTTCCTGACTATAGAAGGTAAAGCAAAAGCTCTGTAGTTACTAGGTAAAGATTTTGATCCCTTTTTAAATATATGCACCACACTGGCCTTATGCCAATCCAGTAGTTCCATGCGAGTCATTAACCACTTGCCGACCGCCCGCCTCAGCGTGGTCAAGTCAATCTTGCAACTGGGCATGCTTCTCAAGAGGGAAATAGTGGTGTGTTTAACCACTTCCCGCCCGCAGGACGTCTATTGACGTCCTGGGGTTTCAGTGGTGATATCTCAATGATGCCGGCACCTGCAGGCATCATTGAGGTATCATTTTTTAGAGCAGGCGATTCCCATCACCGTAAGAACGATCATAGGGGCAGGTCAGCCGCTTGATTGCTCTTACAGGCGGCGGGAGGGGACGTCCCCCCCCCTCCCGCCGCCCTCCGGTGCTTCTCCCGACTCACCTGAGCGATCGGTGACCGGGAGAAGGAATCGCCTGCCGCCGGATGCTGGTGGCAGAGATTTCCGAGGGACAGATGTCCCTCGGTCATCTCTATGGCTCTCGGAGGCCCGGGCGCACGTCGTGACGTCACTTCCGGGTCTCCGAAGTAAACAACAGCCGTTAAAGGGGAAGGAAAGGCTGAAATCGTCAGTTTTTTTTTCTGATCTCAGCCTTTCCAGCCTGTAGGATAGATGTAGGGTCTTATAGACCCTGCATCTGTCCATAAAGAGGACCTGTCACTCACTTTTCCTATTACAAGGGATGTTTACAAACGCATACGCAAGTCGCGCCCACATATGTAAACGGCGTCCAAACCACACATGTGAGGTATCGCCGCGTGCGTTAGAGTGAGAGCAATAATTCTAGCCCAAGACCTCCTCTGTAACTCAAAAAACCTAACCTGTAAAAAATTTTAAAGCAGCGCCTATGGAGATTTTTAAGTACCAAAGTTCGGCGCCATTCCACGAGTTTGCGCAATTTTAAAATGTGACATGTTGGGTATCTATTTACTCGGCATAACATCATCTTTCACATTATGAAAAAAAATTGGGCTAACTTTACTGTTTTTTTTTTTTTAATTCATGAAACAGTTTTTTTTCCAAAAAAAACGCGTTTGAAAAATCGCTGCGCAAATACCGCATGACATAAAAAGTTGCAACAACCTCCATTTTATTCCCTAGAATCTTTGCTAAAAAACCATATATAATGTTTGGGGGTTCTGAGTAATTTTCTAGCAAAAAAATGATGATTTATACATGTAGGAGAGGAGTGCCAGAAATGGCTCGGATGCGAAGTGGTTAATATCTGTAAGACCCAAGTTGGTAGTGAAAAAATTCTACCGCTGTTGGGAAAACCTGTGGTTAAATATGAGCCATTGCCCATAGCAACGAGTGGTAAAACAGCACAGTTCTCCCTAGAAATCTCCAGGAAAGTTCATGTATTGGAGCTGGAGGTTGCCCTGGACAACTGTGATGTCCCTCTGGTGGGACAAATTGGAACTGCACCTTTAAATAAGATTATGTTATTGCAATCTACTAATACTGAAAATGTACAGGTACATAATGAGTTAATATCACCTGTGGAAAATGCAAAGGTATGTGAGGTTTATGAAGTGCCACCCGAGCAAGGTGCTGGATGTGGTATATTGCAACCTGTTGTCTTAAAATCTGTATTGCTGAAATCTGACATGATTCATAATGACTTGTGTAATAAGCCTGTAGCTAAACCCATATGTTTGCATGTGTCTCATTGGGCAGATGGATCGTTGCTGAGGAGTACCATTGAACACATGCAATGGATTGGGATAGTTGGGATAAATATATGATCTCCTTGATAGAAAAGGCTTTTATGCACAAAAATAAGTTGGACACTGTCTGCTGGGTCAGCAGGGGGGATCTGCAGAACAGCCTGTAGCTGAAGGTGTGGTGGCACTGCAGAGGATAACCTTAAGAGAAAAAAGGACCTGATAAGTGCGAACACCAGCGGAGATTTTGTCAGGGACTTCAAAAAGTAATATTGGTCTAGAGGGTCAAAGGGACATTGTCATTGGTAAATTCACTATAGCTGAACCTGAGAAGTTGGCTATAAGTACAGCATCTGGCAGCACTCTGGTAGAGCACCAGGCTGTGGTTACCGCCAGCTGGGAGGAGCCTCGGTTAAATGGTGCAACTTCTCAAGTCACAACAAATGAGCCACTCTGCATTCCCAGGATCATGAAAATCCTCAGAAAGGATTTGGGTTGGGAATCAAGGGGCTTGTTTGTAACCAAAGCACTCAAGGAGATGCTTGAACCTTGGGTTGTACAGCCATGCAATACTGGTGCGTCTTTTCCACAGGAAAGTCAGGACCAGGGTTCTGTGCCCCAGACACTGGGAGACGACTCCAGAGAGGGAGACAGGCGGTTTCCAGGGGTCTAAGGCTGAAGGAGGCAGTCAGGTCTACCACGTCTGCAAGGCAGTGGCTGATCGCTTATCAGCCAAGAGGATTGACTTCAATTACTAGCCAGGTGGGCTATCTTTTCCTTTATCAGCCAGGATGGCTAGACATCCTTTATAAGCCAGGAGGGCAGAATATTATTTATGCGAATAGCCAGGAGGGCTACTGATCGTTTATGAGCCAGGAGGCTGAGTCTATTATTTCTGGATGTTGATGGTGACAACCCCCTGCAAGGGAATGTTTGAATGTTGTTTTGAATTTTCTTTTAAATAGACATGGGCTACCATGCCCTCAAACAGAGATCCTGGCTGTCGTGAACTCACTACTAGAGTTGAGCGAACCCAGACTGTAAAGTTCGGGTCCGTACCGGACTTTAGGGTGTCTGTGCCCCGAACCCTATCATGGATATTTCAAAAAAAGTCCGGGATCGGGTACGGTATTCGGGTATTTTTTGGCGCCTGTTGAATAGCTGCAGGGCAGCCAATCAACAAGAATTTCACTTGTTTGCCCTTAGAAGCCATCACAGCCATGCCTACTAATGGCATTGGCTGTGATTTGCCAGTGCATCATGTGACCCAGCTTCTACATGAGCTGGAGTCACATAGTGCCACGTGTCACATCATCTTATACTGTAGTAGGGAGAGGTTCATGGTGCTGCTGTGAGGGAGAAATTAGCGTTCTAATATCATCTCATCCTGCATTAGAGACAGGTTCCTGGCAGTGCTGTTAGGGAAAGATTAGCATTCTAAAATTATCTGATACTGGAGTAGGGACAGGTTCCTGGTGCTGTGAGGGAGAGATTAGCATTCTAATACCATCTCATCCTGCATTAGGGACAGGTTCCTGGCGGTGCTTTGAGGGAAAGATTAGCTTTCTAAAATCATCTGATACTGGAGTAGGGACAGGTTCCTGGTGCTGTGAGGGAAAGATTAGCGTTCTAATATCAGCTCATACTGCATTAGGAACAGGTTCCTGGCGCTGTGAGGGAAAGATTAGCATTCTAATATCAGCTCATACTGCATTAGGTACAGGTTCCTGGCGCTGTGAGTGAAAGATTAGCGTTCTAATATCATTTCATTCTGCATTAGAGACAGGTTCCTGGCAGTGCTGTTAGGGAAAGATTAGCATTCTAAAATTATCTGATACTGGAGTAGGGACAGGTTCCTGGTGCTGTGAGGGAGAGATTAGCATTCTAATATCACCTCATCCTGCATTAGGGACAGGTTCCTGGTGGTGCTGTGAGGGAAAGATTAGCGTTCTAAAATCATCTGATACTGGAGTAGGGGCAGGTTCCTGGTGCTGTGAGGGAAAGATTAGCGTTCTAATATCAGCTCATACTGCATTAGGAACAGGTTCCTGGTGCTGTGAGGGAAAGATTAGCATTCTAATATCAGCTCATATTGCATTAGGTACAGGTTCCTGGCGCTGTGAGTGAAATATTAGCGTTCTAATATCATCTCATCCTGCATTAGGGACAGGTTCCTGGCAGTGCTGTGAGGGAAAGATTAGCATTCTAAAATCATCTGATACTGGAGTAGGGACAGGTTCCTGGTTCTGTGAGGGAGAGATTAGCATTCTAATATCATCTCATCCTGCATTAGGGACAGGTTCCTGGCAGTGCTGTGAGGGAAAGATTAGCGTTCTAAAATCATCTTATACTGGAGTCGGGACAGGTTCCTGGTGCTGTGAGGGAAAGATTAGAGTTCTAATATCAGCTCATACTGCATTAGGAACAGGTTCCTGGTGCTGTGAGGGAAAGATTAGCTTTCTAATATCAGCTCATACTGCATTAGGAACAGGTTCCTGGTGCTGTGAGGGAAAGATTAGCTTTCTAATATCAGATCATACTGCATTAGGTACAGGTTACTGGCGCGTTGAGGAAAAGATTAGCGTTCTAATATCAGCTCATACTGCATTAGGTACAGGTTCCTGGCGCTGTGAGGGAAAGATTAGCATTCTAATATCAGCTCATACTGCATTAGGTACAGGTTCCTGATGCTGTGAGGGAAAGATTAGTGTTCTAATATAATCTCATACTGCATTAGGTACAGGTTCCTGATGCTGTGAGGGAAAGATTAGTGTTCTAATATAATCTCATACTGCATTAGGGACAGGTTCCTGTCGGTGCTGTAAAGGACAGATTATCATTCTAAAATCATCTCATACTGCAGTAGGGACAGGTTCCTGGTGCTGTGAGGGAAAGATTAGCGTTCTAATATCAGCTCATACTGCATTAGGAACAGGTTCCTGGTGCTGTGAGGGAAAGATTAGCATTCTAATATCAGCTCATATTGCATTAGGTACAGGTTCCTGGCGCTGTGAGTGAAATATTAGCGTTCTAATATCATCTCATCCTGCATTAGGGACAGGTTCCTGGCAGTGCTGTGAGGGAAAGATTAGCATTCTAAAATCATCTGATACTGGAGTAGGGACAGGTTCCTGGTTCTGTGAGGGAGAGATTAGCATTCTAATATCATCTCATCCTGCATTAGGGACAGGTTCCTGGCGGTGCTGTGAGGGAAAGATTAGCGTTCTAAAATCATCTGATACTGGAGTCGGGACAGGTTCCTGGTGCTGTGAGGGAAAG
>BLSH010098965.1:491463-509763 GCA_018402905.1 Glandirana rugosa | reverse complement strand
GACAGGGATGACGACATACTCTACTAAAATCTTGCGGCGTTCTAAAATCATCTCATACAGCAGTAGGGACAGGTTCCTGTCAGTGCTGTGAGGGACAGATTATCGTTCTAAAATCACCTCATACTGCAGTAGTGAGAGGTTCCCGTCGTGCTGTGAGGGACAGATTATTGTTCTAAAATCATCTCATACTGCAGTAGGGAGAGGTTCCTGTCAGTGCTGTGAGTGACAGATTATCGTTCTAAAATCATCTCATACTGCAGTATGGACAGGTTTCTGTCAGTGCTGTGAGGGACAGACTATTGTTCTAAAATCATCTCATACTGCAGTAGGGACAGGTTCCTGTCGGTGCTGTGAGGGACAGATTATCTTTCTAAAATCATCTCATACTGGAATAGGGAGAGGTTCCTGTTGGTGCTGTGAGGGACAGATTATCGTTCTAAAATCATATCATACTGCAGTAGGGACAGGTTCCTGTTGGTGCTATGAGGGACAGATTATTGTTCTAAAATCATCTCATACTGCAGTAGGGACAGGTTCCACTTGGTGCAGTGAGGGACAAATTATTGTTCTAAAATCATCTCATACTGCAGTAGGGACAGGTTCCACTTGGTGCTGTGAGGGACAGATTATTGTTCTAAAATCATCTCATACTGCAGTAGGGACAAGTTCCTGTCGGTGCTGTGAGGGACAGATTAATCTAAAATCATCTCATACTGGTGTAGGGAGAGGTTCCTGCTGCTGGTGTGAGCGGTGCATTTCTTGCACAAAAATAAAAATTGCGTCTACGTTGCTGTTTTAAAAAAAAAAGAATAATTTATTATTCTTTTTTTTAGTATTAATAAATAGTGCTACATATTACATTTGCACCTTGCTGTATATTGCTGGTTTTAAAAAAAAAATATTCTAAATACTACATTTGCAGACAGCGGTGCATTTCTTGCACAAAAATAAAAAGCAAATCTACATTGCTGGTTTAAAAAAAAAGAATAATGATTTATTATTCTTTTTTTTATTACTAATAAATAGTGCTACATAGTACATTTGCGTCCAGAATGAGGAGAGCATCAAATAAGGGATGTGGTCATGGTGCTGCTGGTGCTGCTGGTGTTGGTGGTGTTGGTGAAGTTCCTGTTGCAAGGAGAGGACATGGTCGATTTGTGCCAGCTACACGCACAAGTGAAACAGCTTCCTCAGGTGCCAGTACCCGACAGAACCTTCAACGTTATATGGTAGGCCCGAATGGCGCTCAACGAATGGTGAGGCCAGAAAAAGTACAGGCGATAGTAAATTGGGTGGCTGACAATGCCTCCAGTTCCTTCACATTGTCTCCCACCCGGTCCCTCGATGAAAGCTCAGAGTTGGCACCTGAACCCAATGGCCATCTGTCTTTCACCTCAGCCCCTTGTAAATTAGCCAACCTGTCTGAGCCCCAAGTCATGCAGCAGTCTCTTATGCTTTTTGATGACTCTGCTGGTGTGCTTTGCGTGGGCCATCCACATAGCACTGCCCCAGAAGTGGAAGACATTGAGTTCACCGAAGCCCAACCACTTCTGTTTCAGGATGAGGACACGGAAACACCACCGCAGCACGTCTCTGATGATGACGAAACACAGGTGCCAACTGCTGTGGCTTTCCACAGTGTGCAGCCTGACAAGGAGGGCAGTGGTGAAGGGTGGGTGGAAGATGATGTGGAGGATAATGAGGTCCTAGACCCCACATGGAATAAAGGTCATGCGAGTGACATGTGCAGTTTGGAGGAAGAGGTGGTGGTCGCACAGAGGCACCAGCACAGCAAAAGAGGAAGCAGGTTGCAAAAGCGGAGAGACTGTCCCCTAGATAGTACGCCTGCTACTACCCACCACACCCAGGGACCTAGCACACCAAAGGCAGCTCAAAGGAGTTCCCTGGCATGGCAGTTCTTCAGACAATGTGCTGACGACAAGACACGAGTGGTTTGCACGCTGTGCAATCAGAGCCTGAAGCGAGGCATAAATGCTCTAAACCTGAGCACAACCTGCATGACCAGGCATCTACATGCAAAGCATGAGCTGCAGTGGAATAAGCTGCCTCGGCCTCTTCCTCCACCTCTACAGTGCCAGTGTCACCTGCCACCGCCACCGTCCCCAAGCATTTCCACACGGTCCCATGGAAGCTTACAGCTCTCCTTCTCCCAAACACTGGAGAGAAAGAGGAAGTACCCCCCTACCCACCCGCGATCCCTGGCCCTGAATGCCAGCATTTCAAAATTTCTGGCCTTTGAAATGCTGTCATTCCGTCTGGTGGAATTAGGCAACAGGTGTATCTCACTGCTCCAGACTGCTTCCAGATTATCCGTTCTTGGGTGCACACCTCCACTCGCTACCGTAGCTTCAGAACAGAGGAAAAAACAACAGACGGCACTCCAAACGTAATGCTGGTGCTGTATTTATTGACCATTATCAGCCATACAGGGTACAAAGAAGGTAGACGCGTTTCACTCAAGACATGAGCTTAGTCATTGCTCATAATGACTAAGCTCATGTCTTTAGTGAAACGCGTCTACCTTCTTTCTACCCTGTATGGCTGATTAAGGTCAATAAATACAGCACCAGCATTATGCTTGGAGTGCCGCCTATTGTTTTTTCCTCTATTCCGTCTGGTGGACACGGACAGTTTTAAAAACCTGATGGTGGTTTCTGTCCCACAGTACGTGTTCCCAGCCGCCACTACTTTTCCAGGCGAGCCATCCCTTCCCTGCACAAACAAGTCGGGGACAAGATCAAGTGTGCACTACACAACACCATCTGTGGCAAGGTCCACATAACCGCTGAAATGTGGACCAGTAAGCATGGGCAGGGACGCTATATCTCGCTAACTGCACACTGGGCAAATGTAGTGGCGGGAGGGCCTGAGCCGTTTGGCGCATGTCTTTCCGCCACCAAGGATTGCAGGGCATTTTTCTTTGCCTCCTGTTGCCTCCTCCTCCTACTCCGCTTCCTCCTCCTCTACCACCTCCTCATCCAGTCAGTGTAACACCTTCACCACCAACTTCAGCACATCCAGGCGGAAACGACAGCAGGCTGTTTTAAAACTGATATGTTTGGGGGATAAACCCCACACTGCGCTGCAGCTGTGGATGGGCATTGAACAATAGACCAATGAGTGGTTGTTGCCACTGAGCCTCAAGCCCGGCCTGGTGGTGTGCGATAATGGGCGAAATCTCGTAGCAGCTCTGGGCCTAGCCGGTTTGACGCACATCCCTTGCCTGGTGCATGTGCTGAATTTGGTGGTGCAGAAATTTCTAAATATGTCAGAGCTGCTGCAGAAAGTGCAGGCCGTCTGTGCACGCTTTTGGCGTTCTTACCCTGCTGCTGCTCGCCTGTCTGCGCTGCAGCGGAACTTCGGCCTTCCCACTCACTGCCTCAAATGCGACGCGCCCACAAGGTGGAACTCCACCTTGCACATGCTGGAGAGACTGTGCGAGCAGCAGCAGGCAATAGTGGAGTTTCAGCATCAGCACGCACGGGTCAGTCGCTCTGTGGAACAGCACCACTTCGCCACCAATGAGTGGGCCTCCATGCGAGACCCGTGTACCATATTGCGGTGTTTCGAGTACTCCACCAACATGGCCAGTGCCGATGATGCTGTTCTCAGCGTTACTATCCCACTTCTATGTCTCCTTGAAAAACACTTTGGGCGATAATGGAAGAGGATTTGGCACAGGAGGAGGAGGAAGAGGATTTGGCACAGGAGGAGGAGGAAGAGGGGTCATTTCCACGGTTATCAGGATAGGCATTCACAAGTGGCTCGGAGGGTTGGTTCCTGCACCAGCAAAGGTCAGGTAAAAAAATTTCAAGCCAGGGCACAGTTCTGGAGGATGAGGAGGACAAGGATGATGATGATGAGGAGGAGGAACCATGTTCACAGCAGGGTGTCACCCAACGCAGCTCGTGGGCATCACTGGAGCGTGGCTCGGGGGATACGGAAGGCACAGATGATACATCTCCCACAGAGGACAGCTTGTCTTTGCCTCTGGGCAGCCTGAAACACATGAGCGACTACATGCTGCAGTGCCTGCTCAACGACAGCCGAGTTGCCCACATTTTAACTTGTGCTGATTACTGGGTGGCCACCCTGCTGGATCCCCGTTACAAGGACAACCTGCCGTCCTTAATTCCCTCACTGGAGCGTGATCGGAAGATGTGTGACTACAAGCGCACACTGGTAGACGCGCTGCTGGAGGCATTCCAAATGACACTGGGGGCTCAGTGGAAGCACAAGGCGAAGGCAGAGGAGGAGGAGGAAGAGGTTGCCAACGCAGCTGTGGCACCGCCAGCACCTCAGAAGGCAGGGTTAGCATGGCCAAAATGTGGAAAAGCTTTGTCAGCAGCACGCCACAACAAACAGCACCACCAGCTGATTGTCACGTACCTGGTGGTAGAGTCTGGCTTATGCGGGGGCAACCTCTCTTGCGGCCCTGGTTCGAGAACCCCTGATAGTGGGAACAGGGAGCTCAGGAGCACAGGGGGGCACGAGGGCTGGACAGTCCTTAGCTGGTAGACGGAAGTCCACTGGAACTCGTGCAAACAAGAGAGTAGTGATTCAATCCGGGTCGGCAACTAGCGGGCGGTGCGGTACAGCGGGATCAGGCAAACGGATGGTCGGGTACAGGCAGGGTCGGCAACGTGCTGGCTGAAAAGGTACAAAGGGATTAGACAAGCGGATGGTCGTAGGAAAGCCGGGGTCAGATGCAGGCAGATAGCAACAAGTCCAAAGGGGTAGCCGGGGTCACAGGAACGGGTAGTCACTCAGAAATAGCTTGCTGGGGGCACAGGTGCAGGTTACGCTGTAGAACGGACAGCACCGTGCACTAAGTCCTGCAGGTTTAAATAGGGCCGATTGCCGCCTGTTTCCGGCGCGTGCGCGCGCACAGACGCGCGCACACGGGCGCGCGCGAACGCGCACGAACGCGCGCGAACGCGCACAGGCGCGCGCACCACCGCGGAAACCACTGGAACTGCTGTATCTTCCTGACACTGATAGGCAACGTCTTAGCAGGAGGCAGCATTTCAGCAACATGGTGGAACAGTATGTGTGCACACGCCTACACGTACTGACTGATGGGTCTGCCCCATTCAACTTCTGGGTCTCCAAATTGGGCTCATGGCCTGAGCTTGCCCTTTATGCCTTGGAGATGCTGGCCTGCCCTGCAGCCAGTGCATTGTCTGAACGTGTGTTTAGCATGGCAGGGGGTGTTATCACAGCGCAGCCGCCTGTCCACAGCCAACGTGGACAAGCTAACGTTTATTAAAATGAACCAGGCATGGATCCCACCAGACTTGTCTGTACCTTGTGCAGAATAGACATTTAGACCGGCCTCACACAGCCATTGGTATACTTTTTTTTTTTTTAATATGTCTCAATATTTTGGGGGCTACCCCAATTAGAAAAAAAAACAAACAAAAAAAAACAGTGTTAGCTAACTCCTCCTCCTCCACCGCCACTTCCACCTACACCGCCGCGGTCACTGCTTCCTCAACCTCTAGGCTCCTACTCCACATCCACCTCCTCTTCCAATTTTTATTTTTTTTATGTGATTTTAAGTTATTTCCCTATCCACATTTGTTTGAAGGGCACTTGTCCTACTCTTACCCCCATTTTGCTTCCTTTTGCAGCCCTCTAGCCCTTTCCAGGACTTTTTTAGAGCCTTTTTTGTGCCCAAAAGTTCGGGTCACCATTGACTGCAATGGCGTTCGGGGTCCGGGGTCAAGTTTGGGTCAAGTTCGGTGCCGAACTCTAACTTTTTCGCTAAGTTTGGCCAAACCCGACGAACCCGAACATCCAGGTGTCCGCCCAACTCTACTCACTACAAATGCACCTACCACGAGAGCTAAACACCCCCATGTCACAATATATATATTTATATACAGTATATATACAGTATCTCACAAAAGTGAGTACACCTCTCACATTTTTGTGAATATTTTATTATATCTTTTCATGTGACAACACTGAAGAAATTACATTTTGCTACAATGTAAAGTAGTGAGTGTACAGCTTGTATAACACTGTACATTTGGTACACAACAAGACAGGTAGGCGGCACTCCATGGATATTTTTCAGCTTGCAGTTTATTCCAAAAAATGGCATGTACAGGTACAGGTGGATATAGGTAGATGCGTTTCAGTCGGTATCTCCGAGCTTAATCATTACAAATGCCAAATGCAAGGACTCAGCTATTTGTGGCGAACCCATGAAAAAGGTACTGCCCCAAACAGCTGAGTATACCTACACAATTAGACACATAATTAAAAACATTTGTATGTGATCTAAATATTTAAAAAAAAACAAATACTTTGTGCATAAAGAGACAACATTGTAACATTACTCCCATATCAATGCACTCACATATACTTCTTACATTATCTAGTAGCACATGAAAAAAGCACTCATTCTAAACAAGAAAAAACATGTGATACAAATATATTTTCAGACTAGTATTGACTCAGACAAGCAAAACATACTTGTGTGTGTATGTACTCTATTTTATGGACAACGGGCCATGTTTTTAGAGAGCACAGGAGAAATGAAAAATCAATGGTGGAAAGTATCCCACTCGAAACACCCCAGATCATACCACAATGTCACATGGAAGAGCTATAGATCGCATACATTTCGCCACAACATATTGTATTCTTATTGTATTCCACTATATTTTACCGCCTCTCTGTGACAGAGTGGGGAAGGACTGGATGAACTAAAAACATAAAGAAAAGGGGAGAGTAAAAAGAAAAGAGGAAGGGACATATGGGGGAGGAGAGAGAATGCTGGAATTCTTTATATGCATATGAGGTGTAAAGGGTCATTCATTCATAAAAGAGGGAATGCTGGAATTCTTTGTATACAAAAGGGTTACTCATTCATAAAAATGAGTAATATCCCATTCATAGTTTAAACCAGCTGGTATGCGCGTCTGAAAAAAGAAAATCCAAAAAAACTTTCTTTTGCAAAGATAGTTACATAGTTAGTCGGCTTGAAAAAGTCCACCCAGTTCAACCAAAAACAAAAAACAAAAAAAAAAAAAACATATATACATATATATACATATATACACACATACATACACACATACATATACATATACATACATATACACATACAACCCAAATAATCCCATATACAATCCTTCACCCACAGTTGATCCAGAGGAAGGCAAAAAACCCCAGCAAAGCGTGATCCAATTTGCTATAACGGGGGAAAAAATTCCTTCCTGATTCCCTGAGAGGCAATCGGATTCACCCTGGATCAACTTTACCTAAAAATGTTAGTACCCAGTTATATTAAGATTATAAGAGGTTTAAAAATATTGCCCCCTCTACTTGGAACATTTATCTTTTCCACTATCTGCACCCCCATAGCCGTAATATCCCCTCAATGAACATCTTTGAAATGTCTCCCCACATTGGTTGTTTTTTCTATATCTTTGCCAACACTATGCAGGTGTTCATAAAATCTATCTCTTAGACGTCTAGTCGTACGCCCGACATACTGAATGTGGCAGATCTTACATGTGATGATGTACACCACGTATTTTGTGTTGCAATTATAAAAGGACTGTATTTTATGTTGTTTGTGTGATGTCTGTGAAAACACTGTATCTCCTTCAATAATGTGGCTACAACAGGGACAATCCCTACAGCCACAACGAAAATTACCTGTAAAGTGAAGCCAAGTGGGGGATTGTTTCTTGATTGATCTGTAAAGACTAGGGGACAAATATTGGCCCAGAGATGGAGCACATCTGGGTACTACATTTATCCCCTCCCTTAACAAGTCGGCACAGATCTGATCGCCATGTAAAAGAGGTAAATATTTGTATATGATTTGTTTAATTTCTCCAAATTCCAAACTAAAGGCAGTAGTACGGGTTAATTTATTTTTATTATATGAATTTTGTTTCCTTCTCTCCTTTACCTTATTTGTATGACTGTTTTTTAAGAGTGCGGATCTGTCTCTAGAATTAGCAATGTCAATGGCCCTATCTAGTATCCAGCATGGATATCCCCTCTTTAAAAATCTATTATATAACGCTAAACTCTGTTCAATATAGGACTCATATGTGCTGCAAATCCGCTGCATTCTCAAAAATTGTCCCACTGGAATCCCTTTTATAGTGTGACGAGGGTGTCCCGAATTAGCCATCAATAATGTATTGCCTGACAATGGTTTTCTAAACAAATCTGTGCAGACCTTTGTTCCTATAGCCTTTAAATGGACATCTAAAAAATCAACCTCTATTCTATTGATGTAACCGGTGAATTGTAAATTCAGGTTATTGTCATTAAAGTATTCCAAAAGAGCCTCCAAAGATATCGACATCCCATTCATTACAAAAATCAAATCGTCTATATAACGAAAGAATAAACATGTATTGCTTCTGAATGGATTGTTTGGACTGTATATATATTGGCGTTCCCACCATCCCATAAAGAGGTTTGCTAGTGATGGGGAAAACTTGGCCCCCATCCCTGCTCCCCTCTTTTGGACAAAGTATTCGTTATTAAACATAAAATAATTGTGGGTAAGCAAATATTGTAAAATGTCCAAAATGAATACACGTACTTCTGCATTCCAATCCGTGTATCTTTCTAAATAGAACATTACCGCATTAATCGCCAGATCATGTGGAATGCTAGAATATAAACTGCTCACATCACATGTGACCCATGAAAAAGTATCTTCCCAATTAGTCTTGTCCATGATTTGTAGGAGGTGATTGGTATCCTTAAGATAGCTGGGCAACTGGCGGACGACCGGTTGTAAAACCCCGTCTAGCCACTGGCCCAGCTTTTCATTCAAGGAACCAATCCCCGCTATAATGGGTCTATAATGGGAGTTATAGGATATTCAGGTATTAAAACTTCCCCCATTTTCCTATCAAAGACTCCCAGCGCAATACCAGCTTTTATTAATAAGTGCAATTTTGTCTTATACTTCTTTGTTGGATCTGCAGGGAGTCTTTGGTAGGTACTGATGTCAGCTAATTGACGTTCAGCTTCCTCTCTATATTTGTCAGAGTCCATAACTACTATTAGACCACCCTTATCCGAATTCCTAATAACAATAGAGGTATCGTTTTCTAGTTCCTTTAAGGCTATTTTTTCTTTTAGTGTAAGATTCTCCTGTTTAGCATTTATTCTATGGTTATTTTGAGCTAAATCTATTAGATCTTTTTCCACAGATTTTTGGAACGGTCCATCTCCACACAACGAGAACTTATGGGAGAAAAATCAGACCTGCCTTGTGAAACCTTTATGTCCATAAAATTACATTTAATCTTGTCCTCAGTACTCATACCGCTTTCCCATGACAAATCCTCTAGATCCCCCATTGCGCACAAGTCTCCAAAATCACAACAAGGACCAGAATCATCAGAACGTACATCAAAGTCTGTATTAGATATTTCTGTCTCATCAGTCTTATGGTAGTGTTTCTTGATAGACAAATTTCTTACAAACCTGAAAGAAAAGATCAAACAAGAAAAAGAAAGTGGAAGGAGACAGAGGAGGACAAGGAGAGGGGGCAAGCGGAGGAGACGGAGCAGTGCAGGGCCGATATCCCCTACGGAATCTGAATCGCAAGAGATAGAAGGTACTACTAATGTTATAAATCTGTCTAAGAGAACCTTAACAGTGGAAGAGACTAATTTGTTGTCAAGGGGTTTGAACTTTTGTCCTTCGAGACATTTCAGCCTCTTTGACACAATTTTGGACATTAACAGGTTTGTAAGAAATTTGTCTATCAAGAAACACTACCATAAGACTGATGAGACAGAAATAGCTAATACAGACTTTGATGTACATTCTGATGATTCTGGTCCTTGTTGTGATTTTAGAGACTTGTGCGCAATGGGGGATCTAGAGGATTTGTCATGGGAAAGCGGTATGAGTACTGAGGACAAGATTAAATGTAATTTTATGGACATAAAGGTTTCACAAGGCAGGTATGATTTTTATCCCATAAGTTCTCGTTGTGTGGAGATGGACCGGTTCCAAAAATCTGTGGAAAAAGATCTAATAGATTTAGCTCAAAATAACCATAGAATGAATGCTAAACAGGAGAATCTTACACTAAAAGAAAAAATAACCTTAAAGGAACTAGAAAACTATACCTCTATTGTTATTAGGAATTCGGATAATGGCAGTCTAATAGTAGTTATGGACTCTGACAAATATAGAGAGGAAGCTGAACATCAATTAGCTGACATCAGTACGTACCAAAGACTCCCTGCAGATCCAACAAAGAAGTATAAGGCAAAATTGCACTTACTAATAAAAGCTGGTATTGTGCTGGGAGTCTTTGATAGGAAAATGGGAGCAATACACGTTTATTCTTTCGTTATATAGACAATTTGATTTTTGTAATGAATGGGATGTCGATATCTTTGGAGGCTCTTTTGGAATACTTTAATTACAATAACATGAATTTACAATTCACCGGTTACATCAATAGAATAGAGGTTGATTTTTTAGATGTCCATTTAAAGGCTATAGGAACAAAGGTCTGCACAGATTTGTTTAGAAAACCATTGTCAGGCAATGCATTATTGATGGCTAATTCGGGACACCCTCGTCACACTATAAAAGGGATTCCAGTCGGACAATTTTTGAGAATTCGGCGGATTTGCAGCACATATGAGTCCTATATTGAACAGAGTCGAGCGTTATATAATAGATTTTTAAAGAGGGGATATCCACGCTGGATACTAGATAGGGCCATTGACATTGCTAATTCTAGAGACAGATCCACACTCTTAAAAAACAGTCATTCAAATAAGGTAAAGGAGAGAAGGAAACAAAATTCATATGATAAAAATAAATTAACCCTTACTACTGCCTTTAGTTTGGAATTTGGAGAAATTAAACAAATCATATACAAATATTTACCTCTTTTGCATGGCGATCAGATCTGTGCCGACTTGTTTAGGGAGGGGATAAATGTAGTACCCAGACGTGCTCCATCTCTGGGCCAATATTTGTCCCCTATTCTTTACAGATCAATCAACAAACAATCCCCAACTTGGCTTCACTTTAAGGGTAATTTTTGTTGTGGCAGTAGGGATTATCCCTGTTGTAGCCACATTATTGAAGGAGATACGGTGTTTTCACAGACATCACACAAACAACATAAAATACAGTCCTTTTATAATTGCAACACAAAATACGTGGTGTACATCATCACATGTAAGATCTGCCACATTCAGTATGTCGGGCGTATGACTAGACGTCTAAGAGATAGATTTTATGAACACCTGTATAGTGTTGGCAAAGATAGAGAAAAAACAACCAATGTGGGGAGACATTTCAAAGATGTTCATGGAGGGGATCTTGCGGCTATGGGGGTGCAGATAGTGGAAAAGATAAATGCTCCAAGTAGAGGGGGCAATATTTTTAAACATCTTTGCAAAAGAGAGTTTTTTTGGATTTTCTTTTTTCAGACGCGCATACCAGCTGGTTTAAACTATGAATGGGATATTACTAATTTTTATGAATGAGTAACCCTTTTGTATACAAAGAATTCCAGCATTCCCTCTTTTATGAATGAATGACCCTTTACACCTCATATGCATATAAAGAATTCCAGCATTCTCTCTCCTCCCCCATATGTCCCTTCCTCTTTTCTTTTTTACTCTCCCCTTTTCTTTATGTTTTTATTTCATCCAGTCCTTCCCCACTCTGTCACAGAGAGGCGGTAAAATATAGTGGAATACAATAAGAATACAATATGTTGTGGCAAAATGTATGCGATCTATAGCTCTTCCATGTGACATTGTGGTATGATCTGGGGTGTTTCGAGTGGGATACTTTCCACCATTGATTTTTCATTTCTCCTGTGCTCTCTAGAAACATGGCCCGTTGTCCATATAATAGAGTACATACACACACAAGTATGTTTTGCTTGTCTGAGTCAATACTAGTCTGAAAACATATTTGTATCACATGTTTTTTCTTGTTTAGAATGAGTGCTTTTTTCAAGCGCTACTAGATAATGTAAGAAGTATATGTGAGTGCATTGATATGGGAGTAATGTTACAATGTGGTCTCTTTATGCACAAAGTATTTGGGTTTTTTTACGATATTTAGATGACATACAAATGTTTTTAATTATGTGTTTAATTGTGTAGGTATTTTCAGCTGTTTGGGGCGGTACCTTTTTCATGGGTTCGGCCACAAATAGCTGAGTCCTTGCATTTGGCATTTGTAATGACTAAGCTCGGAGATACCGAGTGAAACGCGTCTATCTATATCCACCTGTACCTGTACCTGTACATGCCATATTTTGGAATAAACTGCAAGCTGAAAAATATCCATGGAGTGCCACCTACCTGTCTTGTTGTGTACCTAAGTAAGTGGTGGCGAGCCGTGGCAGGCACTGTGGACCCATATCTGGAGCTGTGTATTCCTCCCTTACAGAAAATAACAGTGTACATTTGCTGTCCCCTCAAAATAACTCAACACACAGCCATTAATGTCTAAACCGCTGGCAACAAAAGTGAGTACACCCCTAAGTGAAAATGTTCAAATTGGGCCCAAAGTGTCAATATTTTGTGTGGCCACCATTATTTTCCAGCACCATGACAACATCACAGAGCTGGTGAATGTTAGAAACCCTTGTGCTCCTCCACCTTCCCTTTGAGGATGCCCCACAGATGCTCAATAGGGTTTAGGACTGGATACATGCTTGGCCAGTCCATCACCTTTACCCTCAGTTTATGCCAGCACTGGGGAGCTACATTTCATTGAGGGAACCATGAATGCCAACATGTACTGTGACATACTGAAGCAGAGCATTATCCCCTCCCTTCGGAACAGGGCAATATTCCAACATGATAACGGCCCCAAACACACCTCCAAGATGACCTTTGCCTTGCTAAAGAAGCTGAGGCTAAAGGTGATGGACTTGCCAAGCATGTCTCCAGACCTAAAACCTATTGAGCATCTGTGGGACATCCTCAAATGGAAGATGGAGGAGCACAAGGTCTCTAACATCCACCAGCTCCGTGATGTCATCATGGAGGAGTGGTAGAGGACTTCAGTGCAACCTGCGAAGCTGTGGTTGACTCCATGCCCAAGAGGGTTAAGGCAGTGCTGGAAAATAATGATAGCCACACAAAGTATTGACACTTTGGGCCCAATTTGGACAATTTAATTTAGGGGTGTACTCACTTTTGTTGCCGGCAGTTTAGACAATTATGGCTGTGTGTTGAGTTATTTTGAGTAGATAACAAATTTACACTGTTATACAAGTTGCACACTCACTACTTTACATTGTAGGAAAGTGTAATTTCTTCAATGTTGTCACATGAAAAGATAGAATAAAATATCTAAAATATTTACAAAAATTTGAGAGGTGTACTCACTTTTGTGAGATACTGTATATATATATATATATGTTGGATTGTCAATGCAACCCTCTTCTCCCACTCTTCACACACTGATAGCAACACCGCAGGAGAAATGCTAGCACAGGCTTCCAGTATCCGTAGTTTCAGGTGCTGCACATCTCGTATCTTCACAGCATATGTTTTTTTTATGTTTTTTATGGTCAGTAAAAACCAATACCGGGTGAGCTGCTCCTTCCAGGAGGTACCACCATTCCTCCAAAGCCGACTTGATGGCCAGCAATTCCCTATCACCGACATCATAGAAACTTGTAAATAACTCATGAAAGAATAAAGTTACGTGTAAACCAAGCACACCATTGTTTTTCTTGTGAATTCCCAATAAGTTTGATGTGTCACATGAGCCTCTTCCTATTGAAAAAGAAAAAGTTGGATTCAAAATGGCCGACTTCTAAATGGCCGCCATGGTCACCGCCCATCTTGAAAAGTTTCCCCCCTCACATATACTAATGCGCCACAAACAGGAAGTTAATATCACCAACCATTCCCATTTTATTAAGGTGTATCCATATAAATGGCCCACCCTGTATATATATATACAGTATATATACAGTATACAGTATATAGCAGTGTATGAATTATACCCTTATCTATTACATGCTATATAGTCATGATGTCAATATCTATTAGCTGAATAGTACTTCTGTGAAAAATATAAATATGTTATTTTGATTTAGGGTATATTAGAAATAAGAATGGTTTTAAGTATAGCGAATCATTGCCGTGTATGAAATAAATATATCTTAACCATGTTTACAAAAATATATCTAGATATTGTGATGTTATGTGAGGCACGACAATGGACGGGCGATACCTGATGCCTCGCATGCGATCATTTTGAGGTGACTAGTAGCGGGAGTCCAACCCGGGTTTTGCTGGCAACCATGGAAGAGCCGGTTCTGGTCTACTCAAACCCCTCTCCACCTACACTTAGTGATCAGGAAGAGATCTCACTTGAGCTCGATTCTGGATCTCAGAGGTAAAAAAGCTGAGAGAGCTCTGTGTGCTAAATTGGACTCTAAAAACAAGGTTTGCAATGTGCTTATGTTTTGTGGGTGTCAGGACAGCCCCACAATGTATAGAAAGGAATCTCTTTGTTTAGTGTAGTGCCAGACGGCAAGGTTTTCTGTTTCTGTTTATGTTTTGATCTTGCAAACCTGTAAAAATAAACCTAGTAAGCCGCCAGACTTTAACCACTTGCCGGCCGCAGTCTGACAGCAACAGAGTGGCTCGTTATCGCAAACCGTTGTCATATGACGGCGGCTGCGATAACTAGTGCTGTGAGTGCGCTCGCCGCCGGAGGCACACTCGCACGCTCACTGTGTCCGGGGGGGCCAGGGAGCGGGTACGGTGGACTCGATCGCCGCCGGCTACCTGCGATGGCCCCCCGCAGTGTAAGAAAGGAGGTCCGTGTAAGTAAACACGGATCTCTGTTCTCATAGAGGGGGAAAGGTGGTGATCACAGGCTTCCTGTATATGGAAGCCGTGATCACTCTCTTCCCCTAGCCAGGTCAGCCCACACACAGTTAGAACACACCCAGGGAACACAGTTAACCCTTAGAGCGCCCCCTCCAGGTTAACCCCTTCAATGCCAATGGCATTTACACAATAATCAGTGTATTTTTATAGCACTGATCACTGTATAAATGCCAATGGTCCCAAAAAAGTGTCAAAATAGTCCGACATGGGGGCGTGGCGTCTGAGCTCGGAGATGGCCGCATAAGCCCTGAGCTCCTTCAGACCGCCGGGATAGAAGAGACAGACAGCGGAGCTACAGCTCGCCCGAAGCCACAGGATTCACCCCACAACAACAGGGACAGTAGGAGGAATGCGGAGGAGACGAAAGGACCCGATCCCGCAGCTAGGGAAACTCTCAGGCTTCTTCTCCACAGCCGCGAGGCCCAGGCAAAATGGCGGAGGGTCCCTGCACCAGCTCAAGGCCGCAGCCGCGGCCTTTCCCAAACAACGATCCGGGACCGGATCACCTCCGCGTTCCAGCGAAGCCTCCTCACTAGCCCTCTCTTCCACCACCAGGAGTCCGGCTAAGACCAGGCAGAGGACGACTTCCCCGCACACAGACACAGTGCAGCAGGAGATGGAGGTGAGTGGAACGGGCGCCATCACTACCGTGGAGCCCGCGCAGCCATCACACGCAGACCCCTTTGCTGACTTCGCCACCACAGGGCAGCCGGTCTCAGACACGGTGCTGAAGGACATGCTCATGTCCCTGAGGACCTCTATTCAACAGGACATTAACATGACAGTGCAGCAATGCCAGCGGGATATCAAGGACCTGGGCGAGAGGGTGGACACCATTGAGCAAGCTATGGGCACATACACTGACTCTTTCAACAAGATGGTGGATGCACACAATGCTCAAACAGAGGACCTCTCATGGGTTAGGGACAAACTAGCTGACCTAGAGGACCGCTCCCGAAGAAATAATTTAAAAATTAGGGGTGTCCCTGAGACAGTTTCCCCAATGCAGCTGATGCCCTTTCCTCAGGAAATGTTCTCATCCATAGCACCTAACCTCACCACCCTGGAAATAACAATAGACAGGATTCATAGGGTGCCTAAGCCCTCCTTCCTGCCAGAAGAAGTCCCTAGAGACGTCCTGCTTAGGCTACACTTTTTCAGAGCCAAAGAGCAGACGGAGGAGACGCAACCTATTAACCATAACAAAGGCCTTGAGGAACCACCAGATTCCCCATAAATGGAAGTACCCTGCCACGTTATTAATCACCAACAATGGTACTACCATTCCAGTTACCACTCTGGAAGACGGTCTGGCGACCCTCAGAAAATGGGAAATCTTACCAGCACCCTCTCAAGCCACACTACCGGGACCCAAACCATGCGCAATTCAACAAGAATGGCATGTGGTCTCCCACAAGAAACAACAAAAAAAGAAAACCTAAGCTCCCACAGACCTGCAAGTAACCACTATTAGGTCTATCCCCGGTTGGTCGCATTGGATCCAACTCCTATCCCCCCAGCTACCTAGTAGGACACATTCTAGTCCTCAAATCCACCAAGGATTTCCTTTTTAATCTTGTTCTGATCCTTGTTCCCCTTTTCCTTGCACCCTCTTCCCTTCCCCCTCTCTACTATGTTCTCTTGCAGTCGGAACCACAGAGGAATCAAGGACCTATGCATAGAACAGCGAAGCATCCGAAACTTAGACCTCATCAATCAACTCCAGCACACTAAAGATCTGCCACTGACCAACAAACTCCATCAACAGAGGAGTTCGCCCTCAAAGGACAAATCAACCTACAGTCTTCCTCCTCTTTATGCCTTCACAGTGAGTAAAGAATTCACCCACACCTACACTCCACGGGCTAACCAACCATGGCCATTACCTGCCTATCTCTGAACACTAAGGGTCTAAACCACCCGGCCAAACGCTACTCTATGTGGAAGGAAGCCCTCACTAGACAAGCGGACATCCTGTGTATACAGGAGACCCACTTCTTACAATCAGCAGTCCCCAAATGCTCCCATCCTAGATACCCGCATGTATTCACACAAGAAAAGAAAGGGAGTACTCCTTGCAATCAGGGACTCGGTCACTTTCCAACTGAAAGACTCTATCCTGGACAGTGAGGGTCGCTATATAATCATCAGGTGCGAAATCAACTCCCAGCCACTCACAATAGCAGCGGTATATGCCCCTAATAGGAGACAACACAAATTCATCCGGAACCTCCTAACCAAAATTAACAGGATTAGACATGGAAACCTCCTGATATGTGGAGACTTTAACATTACCCCTGACCCCACTATGGACTCTTCCTCAAAGCTAGCTCAGAAGAAACCATCCCTACAGAAACTGCTACATGAAGAGGACCTCTATGACGTCTGGCGATGCCAGCATGCCAATGAAAAAGACTATACGTTTTTTTCTCCTAGACATGGTGTTTATTCACGCATTGACTTAATCCTGACGGACAAATGGCTATTGCAGACAGCATCTGCAACCCATATCTTTAACATTACCTGGTCGGATCATGCGGCCATCTCTATAACACTGGGCAGGCCGGGCACTTCCTCCCGACCCCCAGTGTGGAGATGCAATGTCAGGATCCTACAGGATCCTCTATGCTCCAAAGAAATTTCTCAGAGACTACAAGAGTACTTCCTCACCAATGTGGGCTCGGTTTCTAGCCCGCAGGGGGTGTGGAATGCTCATAAAGCCTTTATGAGGCGCATACTTATACAACAAGGGGCCAGGGCAAAGAGAAGACACGATCAAAAAATTAATGATATCACTGCTAAGATACGCCACCTTGAAACCTTGCACAAATCCTCCCCGTCTCCTAAGTTGTCTTACTCCCTTCAGAACCTTAGACACGAGCTAAGGTCTACTCTACTACAGAATTATGACAAACATTTGAGAAGGTTGAAGTTAACTCAGTATGCCAACGCGAATAGGGCTGGCAAATTCCTGGCCCGCCAAATTAAGAAAGGGTATACGAAAACAAAAATCTCCCACCTAATTCACCCAACCACACAAACCAAAATATCCAATCCACAGGAGATTGCAAACCAATTCGCGGAATTTTATGGAGAGTTATACAATCTCCAATCCGATCCCCACACCCCCCGACCAACCCAACCAGCCATTGAAGCATTCTTAGACAAACTCAACCTTCCCAAATTATCCCAGGATCAGCTGGAATATCTGAACTCCCCGATTACAATTCCAGAAATCAATAGGATCGTGTCGACTCTTGCTTGTGGCAAATCCCCAGGCCCAGACGGCCTACCGAATGAATATTATAGAGTGTATAGTTCATTGTTAACCCCTCACTTGAGGGAAGTGTTTGTGAGAGCGACCCATGACTCTTCCTTT
>BLSH010098965.1:423044-443506 GCA_018402905.1 Glandirana rugosa | reverse complement strand
CCCTGTAAGAGGATGGTATACTCTGTGTCTTTTTGGACTTTGGAAAGACACCGTTTGCATTTTGGCTTATGTTTTGTTGGTTTTGAGGGCTAACCCCACACCGTATAATGAGGAAACTATACTATACTATAAATATAGATGACCCTTGGATGGCAATTGTAAATCACATGCACCTCATTCCCCAGGAGAAATTTTGAAAGGTAATTGGCCAAGAGAACTGGCACATAATGGGAATGTTCGGCGGTGCAAAAAATATAATACAGTCAAATATTAAAATCAATCATATTTAATAGAAAATGTTTAAAAGAATGAGATTTTAACATCAATAAGCATGTTCATTATAGACATATGCATACAGTTGTTAGATGCTATTTCAGTTATACTGATATGGTAGGAGAATGTCCCAACATGTTTTGCCGTGTATCCAGCTTCCAAACTTGGGTCCGAGCCCGGATGCTCTTCTCAGTAAAGTACCCATGAAAACCACCAATTAACCATTATTAACACATCTTCTCATTCTCTGTCCCCTGATGAAATTCAGGTGTTACAATTGGATCTTACTTTCTGTCCAGAGTCTAGATACGTTTACCCTAATTAAGGACTTACACTTATTTGCTCATAAATTGCTATTTAAGGTCATGTTTGATAAATCATCTACTACACCTAACGCCGTTAGACAAGAAGTATTGCCTACTGACCTGACTCCCTCCCTGCGAGAGATTCAGGCCTTGGGTGATCTGATGGATCTGTGGGCTGAGGGGGGCACCGATTCTGAGGACTCTCCGGGGGGCTCTTTGGATTGGCCCCATTCCTCCTCTGGCTCGGTGTTTCCCCCACCCACAATGTTCAAACCTAAATCTTGTGCTTTCCCTATGTTGAACCAGAACCACAATATCTGGGCATTTATTCAGCAGACGACAGCTCAGATTGAGAAATTTCCATCTTTCAATAAGGCTCCCACCAATCTTTCACAGTCACAGATCAAGGCACTCAAAAGTTTACAACAGGGGGAAACCTCGTTGTCATGGATACCTCACTCTATGAAAACATGTGTATGAAAATACTCAGCAATAGAGAGTGGTATAAACCTATATGGAGAATGAAAATTGATGCCTTTTATATTGGCCTACTCCACGGGAGTTATTGGTAAAGACATTTATGATTTTCTGAATACGAAGGAGCACAGGACTCCTACAATTTATGCCTTGCATAAGGTTCACAAGAACCATTTGGACCCACCTGGTCTTCCTATCATGTCTGGTCGCGGCTGTTTAACAGAGAATGCCAGTTGACTAGTCGACGATTACCTACAACCTCACGTAATTTCCCTTCCATCCTATATCAAGGATACCATCGATCTCAAAATCATTGAAGGCCTTAATTTCTCCAGCCCTATTTGGCTGGTAACAATCAATGTGGAATGTCTATATAATGCCATACCTCACAAAATAGGCCTCCAGGTGGTGTCCAGGTACTTGTGTCAAAGGCAAAGTACATCACTTAAATATAATGCCTTTGTCCTATCCCTCCTGAGATACATCCTGACACGTAATGTGTTTCTTTTTGGTTCCTCCCTCTACCTCCAGGTGCAGGGCGTAGCGATGGGGACCAAATGTGCCCCGCCCTACGCCAACTTGTACCTGGGGTGGTGGAAGAGAGAGCTCTTTGCCCGAGATGACATGTCCGAGTTTCTCGGCCATGTCATCTACTGGCATAGATACATAGACGACATACTGATTTTTTTGGTCAGCCTCCTATGACCTACTTCATGTCTTTGTTAATTCCTTGGTTCCCAATGACTATAATTTAAATTTTACTATGACTTATCATCAAACCAGAATTCATTTTCTCGATATTGAAATATATATCGACTTTGAGGGCACTCTTGGCACGTCACTGTTTAGGAAACCCTCTGCAGTTAATTCAATTTTACAGTAGTCATCCTAAACCTTTAATTAGAAGTATTCCATACGGCCAGTATCTCCGTTTATGGAGAAACTGCAGTAGTGAGTCAGACTTCAAAAAGGCTGCGAGGAAGTTCTATTCAAGACTGAAAGTGAGAGGTTATAGCCACTCCTGCCTCAAGAGGGCCTATAACAAAACTTGCTTACACCACAGATCTGATCTGCTATATCAACACAAATCCAGCAAAACTGATCAATCCACACGTATCATTACTAATTATTGTAGACAACATAGTGACATTAGACGCATCATTACTCAGTACTGGTCATTGCTCACATCTGATCCTCAAATCCAAAAACACATTGGTGACCACCCGGCAATCACATATAGACGGGGCCCACAAACTAGTTAGAAGCCATTATGAGACCAATCTTTCACAAAACACTGAACTCTGTGGCACATATTCATGTGGCAAATGTGAAGTGTGACCTTACATGTCCAACACCAATGATTTCACCTTACCAAATGGTGAACATCTAATTCGCAAAAGAAGGGTTACATGTCAGTCCCCAGGGATTGTCTATCTTGCTACATGTGAATGTGGCAGGTTCTATATTGGGAAAACCAAGTGCCCCTTCATAAAGCGAATAAAGGACCATATTGCACCCATCCCGAAAAGACGCATGGAAACAGCAATTAATAGACACATAGGTCTTTACCACCGCTTTGACACCCACCTTATTAAATTCCATGCCCTTGAACACATCCTCGAGGCAGGGATGTGGACAAGATTTTGTTGCAACTGGAATCCCGGTGGATTCACATACTAAAGGCCACTAGTTATCCAGGCCTCAATGACTTTCTTAGCTTCAGATACTTTCTTACATGGTTACACACTTTCCCGGCCCCCTCAGCCTTACGCCCCCTTAGCCAAGGCTTCGGCCCCCTTTCCCATCCCTTTCCTCCCCCTTTTTTTCACCTACACCCACATTGTTACAATTTATACATTTGAACGTAGGTAGTCTTAAATTATTAGTAACAATGTGTACCCTTTATGAGTTTATGATGTATTTATGTGTTTATTTGCATAATTTCTTGTTTCTTGCTCATTTTATTTTTTCTTATTTTTTCACATTCTTGCTTTTTGTCTATCATTATTAGACAAATGTTATTTAATATGAGAATTTTCTATGGACACCTGCCTTAATTAAATGATTAAGTATGTATTTGCCTTTATGTGAGCGCTGGACACTGTTGCTGGAATGCGGACTCAGGTTCCCTCCCCTGCTCTGCTGTAATGATACAGCCCATACATTTTTCCCTTGGGGACTATGCCGAGCTGTTTAATTGGTAGCTCTTTGCTTCTATTCTTTGTTTCTTCACCTGTTTTTCATTGTTTATTTCTTGTTCTGCTTAACCTTTTGTCTCTCTGCCGTCACCTTCTAGTGTACATTTAACCAATGCCTATGTGGCTACCTGTCACGTGATGCGACCTCACAGCCTTTGCCAGAGTGCACCTTGGGTATTGTAGTTTTATGCTTATTTCCCCTGTGCACTGTCTATTTCTCCTATGGACTTGCGCCTTTCGGCGCATGTGATTGCTACGTCACACACCAGCCACCTGCCTTGTGCGACCCTGGTGTGTGTATTGGCTGCCTGTTTTGCTCCGTTCAAACCATGTGACCGCTACGTCCCACGCCGGCTGCTTCTTGCACCCTATTTAAGGGTGCTGGCAAGTTGGTCATGCCGTGTTGTCTCCAGGAGTCTCACTGGCTATAATCTACATCTCTGGTATGTACACCTATAGATTGGCTGCTTTGTATGCTGATTTTTCATTTACTCTTGCCCAATATATTTTTGATTAAGCCACCTTTGGCGATCGGTGTCTGTATCCTATGATCGGCTCCCACTGTGGGTGACTATAGGGGCCTGGCCTTATGCCCATGTCAGACCCCGGTGTCCCCACACCACAGCTTGAGTCGTTTTCAAGTGACACCTTTATATGCTAATCCACTTTACTTCACATGCAGTTTTTTCAAAAACATTTTTAAAAACCTTTTTTTTTTTGCTATTGGTGGCTTGACCTGTGCTGCAGCATGTATACTAGGAGCCTGGCCTTACACCCATGTCCAACCACGGCGCCCCCATGCTGCGGCCTCGTCTGCTGCATACCACCATTTTCTACATTTATCCTTTACTGATTATGTTTTCGTTTTTTTTTTTACCCACAGTACCTTTACATCTTTCATGGCCTGGTACATTGACTCCTGGTCCTGTTAAAATAATATTTCTCATGTTCATGTATATTCCAACTCTGGTTTTTGTGTTATATCTTAATATTATTTACTGTTTGGGGTTTTCCATATGTGGAGCCCGTATTTACGGGACCATTTTTCACTACTTATTTGACTGGTTGACCTGACATATCAAGTAATTATACCTTACTTCGCCCTTTATGATGGTACTTGGAGACCACCTTTCCTGGGACTACGTTAGTTCGATTGGGGCGCATTAAATATTGGATGCTCGGTTAATTGTTTCTTCTGGCATTGTCTGGTCCTCAATACGGCTCTGTATGGGTGAGCTTTATACTTCTGTCTGTGTAATTAACTAGCTACAGTGTCCCACGACCTAAAGACCATGTTATGTATATGGATATTGTATATTTGAGACATTGATTTGTTATTCCCTATTACCTGGCAGTGAGACATTATCTGTCCCCTGAGGAAGCTGGATACACGGCGAAACATGTTGGGACATTCTCCTTCCATATCAGTATAACTGGAATAGCATCTAACAACTGTATATGCATCCTATGTCTATAATGAACATGCTTATTGATGTTAAAATCACATTATTTTAAACATTTTCTATTAAATATGATTGATTTTAATATTTGACTGTATTATATTTTTTGCACCGCCGAACATTCCCATTATGTGCCAGTTCTCCTGGCCAATTACTTTTCAAAATTTATACTATACTATAGTTTAGCGCCGGATGGCAAGGACTTATTTTCTGTTTATTTTGTTTTAACCTGCAAATCTATTTTCTAAATAAACCTGGCAAGCAGCCAGATTTGAAAGAGAGTAGCCTGCATGCTGACTGTTTTCCTCAGGAAAGATGATCCCCATGAGCTAATCTCCCACAATATATATATATATATATATATATATTTTTAATATATATGTTTTTATTAGTATAGCTTACATAATGTTTTATACATTTTCAATGTAAACAATGTTTTCATTAACCACTTCAATACCGGGCACTTATACCCCTTCCTGCCAATTCTGACCAATTTTCAGCTTTCAGTGCTCTCACACTTTGAATGGCAATTACTCAGTCATGCTACACTGTATCCAAACAAAATTATTATCATTTTTTTCTCACAAACAGAGCTTTCTTTTGGAGGTATTTAATCACTGCTGGGTTTTTTATTTTTTGAGATATAAGCAAAAAAAAGTGAGAATTTTGAAAAAACACTTTTTTATGCATTCCTGTGCATTTTTGGTGCATTTTTGATGCATTTTCAGATGCATTCCAGGGTGTTTTTAATGCGTTTTACTGCGTTCCAACTACACCCCAAAATATATGCTACTCCTTCTGAGTATGGCGATACCACATGTGTGAGACTTTTACACATACAGAGGCCCAACATTGAAGTATCACCTTTCGGTGTTCTACGAGTATAAATTACACAACTCATTTCCCAACCACCTATTACAATTTTGAAGGGCCTGGACAATAGAATTGCCCACAAAATGACCCCATTTTGAAAAGCAAACACCCCAACGTATAATCTATGAGGCATAATGAGTCTTTTGAATGGTTAATTTTTTTCCAGAAGTTTTTGGAAAATGTGGGAAAAAAAATGAAAGCACACAAGTTGTCCATTTATAAGACATTTCTAACACATATCATGTACAAAGCAAAAATGACACCCCAAAATACATTCTGTTACTCCTCCTGAGTATATACCAGATATGTGAGATTTTTACACAGCCTGGCCACATACAGAGGCACAGCATCCAATTACCACCTCCAGGAGTTCTAGGAACATAAATTACACGTATCATTTTCTGACTACCAATCCCATTTTTGAAGGCCCTTCATATTTCTAACACATGTTCATGCCAAATAACAAAATATTACTTGTGGTTTTAGTAGTGCAGCAGTCTACAGAGGAGAGCATCGGTCCAGGCAGCAGGCAGGGATGTGGTCAGCGACAGCAAAAGCAATCATCCAGGCAGGAACACTGTCCATAGTTAATACAGGCAGAGATACTGTCAGCACAGCCAAAGCACAACCAAAGCATTGGTCCAGTTAGCAGGTAGAGCTATTCAGACAGAAATACTGTCCATAGTCAATAGAAGCAGCAGGCAGAGATATGGGCAACACAGCCAAAGTATTGTTCCAGGCAGCAGGAAGAAACATGGACACATTCAGGCTTTACAGCGGGGCCACATCTTCTTTGAATCTCCACCAAGGTGTCATTGTCTATAGTAGAGAGGATGTGAACATAATTATTGGCCCTCTTCATGGCTAACACTTCCTCATTTCTCATGAATAGATTTTGTGGGAAGCCCTTCCATTTTTTTTAAGGTGCCATGGGTCAGGGTCTTTGACGATACTAGTGGCAAAAAAGGGGCAAACTATTATATTAATTGTCCACATATAAATGGTATCCTTTGTTGAACGGGGTGTGCCAGCTCCCAGATAATTTTCCCACTGATTCCAATATATGTGGGGCACTCATGGGGCTGGAGCTGGGAGTCTTTGCCTTCATAGATATGGAAGACGTACATGTATCCAGTGGCTCGATCACACAGTTTATTCAATTTTAACCTATACCTGGTTCTCTTACTTGGGATGTATTGTTTGAACTGCAGACGGCCAGCAAAGTGTATAAGGGATTCGTCCACACATACATTTTGATCTGGGATAAACACTTCCGCAAATCGCTGGGAATCAGAATTTATTAGGGGGCATATTTTGTAGAGTTTGTCGTGTTTGGGGTAATCTCGGGGAGGGCACTGCGAATTATAATTGAAGTGTAGAAAAAGCATAATCATATTGGCATAGCGTGTCCTGGACATGACCGCAGAATATATCAGCATGTGGTGGATGGGTTGGGTGGACCAGTAGGCATGCAGTTAGTTTTTCTTTGTAAGCCCCATATTGAACATAAGGTCCAAAAACAATTTAAATTTGTCCAGTGTGAGACGTTGCCAATTGAGCATGGGGGTGTAGGATGAAGTGGGGTTTGCAGCAATAAATTACTCTGCATACAGATTGGTTTGATCCACCATATTCTGCAACTAATTTTGGGGGAAAAGCAAAGAAAAATAATCCAGTTGTGAAAAATTTGGCTGTGCGGTGAAAGGGGGGATTATAGCTGACCCTGAGCTGGCTGGCAACCCTAAGGGGTTTGCCAGGGCATCAGGAAGGTAGGACTGGGCCCAGATTCTTTGGGTTGGGAATGTAATGCCAGTACTAGTACTGGACTCATCTTCCTTGGACGCTGCTGGTGGTAGGCAGGTCTTCTGGTCTTGGTCCTGATCTCCTTATTTTTATAGGAGGGAGGACAGACTCGGACTCTGATCCACTGCTGTCTACTGGCTCGTATTCCGAACCAGAATCGTATGATGAGAACTCCCCGCTGCTGTCATGATCCGATATAGCAAGGATGTTATATGCCTCCTCAGGTGTGTAAACTCTCTGAGACATGATGGCGGGCCTGTGTGATGGTACTGCTGGCGGTAATGACAGGTCACTGATGGTCGGCCTGGGTGGCTGTACTGATCGCAGTACTGGTGGCGGGCCTGTGTGTAGTGGTACCAATGGCGGTCCTGGTGGCGGCCTGTGTGGAGGGACCGTTGACGGTATTAGTGACGGGCCTGTGTGGTGGTACTAGTGGTGGTACCAGTGGCAATACTGGTGGCGGGCCTGTGTGGCAATACCAATGGCAGTACTAGGGGTAGGCCTGTGTGGCAGTACCGGTTGACGGGCCTGTGTGATGGTACTGACAGCAGTACTGGTGGCGGGCCTGTGTGACAGATCCAGATAGGCTGTTTGACAGTGCTGGTGACAGGTTCTCTTTATTGAAAAAGAGGTAAAAGAGTGTAAGTTGTACAATTAAGCACAGACTCACTCACTCACTGATCCCTGCTCTCCTCACATGATCGGTGTGTGGGGAGAAAAAGCAGGAATCAGATAGTGACAGATTTTTGTTTACACTTGTGACCAGCTGTGATTGGACACAGCCGGTCACATGGTGAACAGCCAATGTCCGAGGGACAACCACCATCCCTGATCACTGCGGTGTGCACCTCCAGGGGCGTGCATCAGGCGTGCCTCTGATTCTGTTCACAATTTAATACCGGGTGTGACACTTGTGACCGGCTGTGATTGGACACAGCCGATCTAATGGTAAACAGACAATTTCATTGACTGTTTACCGTGATCAGGGGTGGCCTGTTTCCGGGGGACGCGCTAGTGGCTTATCCGGCCGGACATCATATGATGTCTGGTCAGAATAATGGAACCACCGCCCGGCCGTTATTTTGCTATAGGCCGGGCCTGAAGTGGTTAAAGGATAAGTTCACCTTTTCTGTCAGAATTTCACTTTTCAAAATAAATAGAAGCGTTTTGTAATTTCTACCCCTGCAATCCCAATGTTCTTATCTCTCACCTACCTTGTGTATACCAGCTTGGAAACTAAACACGCTTGATGACTCTTTTTTAAAATACTTTGGAAGCGCTGACTTCCTGGGACATCCAGAATACTTAATTTCCCATCATGCCATGCTTTCCAGCATCATAGAATAGGGTGTGCCTGACCTCTCTGGATCACACCTCCCTCATTAATATATCACCTTTTTTTATTACCACCCACTGTCCAACTTCTTTCCTTATGCAAGCACCTGGGGGTGACGTCACAGCGGACGAAACGCTTCGGGTTTTGCTGACCACAGGCCATTGTGCTCTTCTTTCTGCTAGCTAATTTGTATATGAACTCGGTTTTTATCTGGATCATGTACAGTAAGTGCGCTACTTTTAATAAAATTTTGCTTGAAAAGTGTTTTACACCATGTGAGGCTTATTATTACATGTGCTGCAACATCCTTGGTGAATATATTTGGGGAGAGGACGAATGCATCCGATACAGTCCCATCTTCCATCTGGAGGTCCCTATATTGTATCTGGCTTTGTGGTGTCCTTATGAAAGGTGTGGACTAACGAATTGTCTCCTGCCCCCCTCACTGGGATAATATATTCACGCTTGAATATATTAGCTTTCTGATAAGCACAATATATTTATGGTGAAGGATTCCCCTGAAATGGGTGTCTGAAAGCGATTTGCTCTTTCTATGGAACAGAATACTATTTGGATCACCAGGAACTTTTTTGGCACCTTTGCACTATTTGCACAATTTCTTGGCACTATATTTGCAATTTTTGGATTACTATTTATTCTGTCACTCTTAGTATATATGCAGACTTACTTAAATTAAAGGATTTAAGGACTCGCTCTCATTCTTAAATTTTTTTCAATCTTTTAATTGTTGATATATATGCACTTGCACTTTAGTGTGGGGGGACAGGTTAAATGCCACCCTTGGGGCTTAATATATGTATACAGCCAAATGGGAGTATAATTATCTCCTGCTTAACTGGGCCGTTAAAAGCATGCAAATTATTAGGTAGTGCGCTACACATCTGTTATCTAAACCTGGAAGGAGTGGGTGGAGACACCCAGCTGCGATTTTTCTTGCGATAAAGCTCAAAGAGAGCAAGGGGGATGGGGAAGGTGTACACACACTGACATGACTTTAAGACCCCTTTCACACTGGATCGGTTTTCAGGTGCTTTAGTGCTGGAAATAGCCTCTACAAAGCACCTGAAAACTGTCTCTCGTTCATTTCATTGTGTCTTTTCACACTGGGGCGGTGCGCTTGCAGGGCGGGAAAAAAAGCAGCATCTTTGGGACAGGTTGGGAGCGCTGTATACACTCTCCAACTGCCCTTGCCCATTAAAATGAATGGGCGGCGCTTCTTAAGCGCCTGAAAAGCGATTTGAAAGTGCTGCAAAACTGGAGTTTTTAACCCTTTTTTGAGTACAAAGACCAAAATACCACCTGGGTGGGACTTTAAAAGGTAACAACACCACTCATATACTTAAAATACAACAATTTATTAATTATTAATGTATAAAAACTTGTCACTCAAAAGAGGGACAGGTATAAAAGTTGATGTATACGTCATAAAAACAATTGGAAATCATGATACAACCATACAATACACAATTTTGCATCCAAGTGTGCTATAGTACAAGGTTTCGTATTCCTTTGTCCGAAGATGGAATTCGGGGGATAACCGTAATCAGCCTTCAATCAGGGGAAGATGTTTCCAAGGTGTCTATCAACTACACGCATAATGTCCTGACCCGACAAAGGAGCATATCCAAAATCCATGGTGCTGAAGCAAAGGCAGAGGACCGGGGGGAATCTACCCCCGGTCCACTTCCCAATAGTAGATGGGGGTATCTTCCCTGGCCATTTGGCTATCCCATCCGAACACCGTCCTCCCAGGCAGTGTGCCCTTTTTTGGGTTAAATGCGCCCTCCTAGCAGCCAAAAAATGGAGCAAATGTGCCACTTAAACAGCGGTAAAGCGCCGCTAAACAAGCAGCGATTTACCACAGACACAACCACTGCCCCAGTGTGAAAGGGATTTGACTGCAAAACCATCAAACTCAGAAAAAAGAGCAGCAGACTTGTTTCTGTACTCTGTGCATTCATTCAGTATGGTGAGGCAATGATATTTGAATAAAACCAGTAATATTATATATATATTGCAATGGGTGGCCTTAGGCAAGGATGCTGGTCCAAATCATGGGATCTGGGACCCTGTACAACCTACATGAACCCCCCCCCCCCCCAATTCAAGTGGTTGTAGCACACTAGTGCAGGGATCATATAAAGCAGTTGGTGTAGAGGCGTCTGTCAAATGCTTTCTGAAGAGTGATCCAGATTGTGGATCACTCTTCAGAAAGCAACACTAGTATAAAATAGCCCATAGGGCTCATTCAGGCTAGCAATGCTCCCTGAAGAACAATCTGTGTTTGGATCATTCTTCATAAAGCATTTTAAAGGCGGTACAAAGGCATTGTATTGCCTAAAATGCTCTATGAAGAGTGATCTGAACTTGGATTGCTCTTCAAAGCAAAGCCGTACAGCATACATCTACAACTAAACACTTTTACTGTGATCATCATGATAATGATGACAAGCATCATAAGCATCTCATTTTTCTTATGATGATCACTTTAAAGGTGTTTAGGTGTAGATGTATGCTGTATGGCTGTTTGAATACCAAGGTCTGACTGTTACTGCACCCTTCCAGAAGTGCTGAGCCTGAGCGCCCGCCGGGATCCCTGTGCTATACACATCTCATTGAGTCCTTAGTCCTGAGGCCGTAGCCAGGCAGTGACTAAAGCCTCGTACACACGATGCAACGATCGTACGACCGAAGGGCCCAAATTGTATGTTGGCTGTTGTTTCTCGCATACTGACATGCACTAAGCGATCGTATGACCATGCCGAACGTAGTGACGTGTATTGAACGTATAAAGAGGAAGTTCAGGTGCATGTAATTTGTGAATTAGGAACGATCGGACACTTCCGGGTGTTCCTGACTTCTGAGCATGCGTGTTTTGCACAGTACAACTTGTTGGTACAACCAAAGTTTTCTAGTCTACTCATCCAACTTCTGTTGTTCGACCGTCGTATGTTCTAATCTCACGTACTAACATTCGGATGATCCTACAACAAGCGGTCGTACGACCGTTTTCATACGCTCGCCGCATCGTGTGTACGAGGCTTAAGGCTCAGTTCACACATATGCGTTGTTTGGTGCTTTTTGCAGAAATGCACTACAGTCCATTTAACATGGTTTCCTATGGGACACGTTCACATCTATGCTTTTTTCAGCCACTGCATTTTTGGAAAGGGTTGGGGACTTTTTTTTAAAGCAAAATGGTGCGTTTTTGGTTCAACAGACTTCAGTGGAGAAGCTGCAGAAAAGCATGTAGTGCGTTTTTGCCGCAATTTACATTTTGCGTTTTTTAATCCAGCCAACAACAAATTGGCCAAAAAATACAAAAGTTCAAAAATAAAGTGATACGTGCAATAAGCTGAAAATCCATGTGTGCAATAAATAAGCTGACTGCAAGAGTTCATCTGGACAAAATGGACCAATGCTGATCTCCTGCTGTCACTTCCACCACACCTGTGAGCACACAGGTCACTAACCAGAAAGTGCGGCCACACAATGTTGGCCCAAACATGTATATTATAATCATGCTGCAAGGCTGGTTCACATATATATGTGAATTGGATGCATTTTTTATCCGCATCCAATTCGCATAACATGTGAATGTGACCGGCTCCCAATGAAGCCAGTTTACCCTTGTCTGGGGCAGCTGTGAGGTGGTTTTGAAAAGGGCCCTGTTCGTTTTTGTGTCCAGTTCAGGTGTAAATTCAGGGAAAAATTTGGCCCTGAATTGCAACTGAACCTGTGGGCAGAAACGCACGGGACTGCAAACTGCAGCCGGAAATGTGTGAACCCGACCACCACTCCGTTCAGACTGCTTCTAGATGGTAACAGATCACACTATAGATAATTCCCCTCCGAATTCCGGGCCTCTCACCTCATGGGGTTGCCACACAGTAGCCGCAATCACATTATATACATAAAAAAATAAAAAACGTTTAGGCTGGATTCACACCATTGCGAATTGGATGTTCACCCATCCAATTCGCAATAGCAGGAAATTTTGACCGACTCTCTAAGGAGCCAGTTCACATATCTTCGCAGTGGGTCCGGTGCGATTTTTGGTTCGTTTCAGGTCTGAATTCAGCCAAAAATTCGGGCTGAAATCGGATCTGAAATGGTGAACCAGGACACACCGGAGCCCTGCTGTGAGCCGCATGCGATGAACCCAGCCTGAAGCAAGTCAGCCTTTTCTCCTGCTGTAGGCTCTCCCATAGCAAACGAGAGTAATGTGATTGCGGCTACTGTGTAGCAACCCTAGGCAGTGAGAGGCTCGGAATTCGGAGGTGAATTATCTATGATGTGATCTGTTACCCTCTGGAACCAGTCTGAGCTTGGTGGTGTTACCAGATGATTATAACATACACGTGTGGCCACACCTTCTGGTATGTGACCTGTGTGCTCATGGGTGTGGTGGAGGTGCACCAAAGTGGTGTTAAAGAGGCAGCAGAAAATCAGCATTGGTCCATTTTGTTATGATGAGCTCTTACACTTTATTTATTGAGCAAGTCACTTTTTTTGGTTGGACATTGAAGTAGCGTCTAAAGGCTGCATGTTTTCTGTTTTTGTGTATATAAATATAAGTTGTGGCGAGCTTTTAGAGTCAGCACAAGAAGTTAGAGGGATGATGTTTTTTCTCATAAAAAATTAATTGCTGACATCACTCATTAAATGTATTGGTAGAACTGGCTTATGATGTTTCTCACTGACATAGCCTGCTTTGCTGCAGATAGTATGCTTTCTAAACTCTCCTCTCTCTCCCTTTCTCAAGCTGAAGAGCTGAGCCTGTAACCCCATCCTCCAATAAAGGTAGAAAGAAGACAAGACAGAGGGGATTGTACAGCGCTATGGATTTAGAGATGAATGAAATATATGTGGATAGCTGCTGCCCCCCCAAAAAAACAACTGTCAAGCAGATGTAATAAATAATAATAATTAAAAAGTGGGTGCGGCGCTGCTAATAAATATAATCAGTGGTCTGAAAAATATATAAAAACAGCTATAAAGTGCAAAATATATTAGATGGTTAGTTATCATTCATGGGATTAATCCAAAAAAAATGTGCAAATAAGCAATATGTGTAAACCAAAAAAATGTAATAAATAACCTAAATGATAATTCATAAATTTGATCCAATCAAATGTGCAAACCAAACATGTGCAAAATAAGCAATCTCAATAGAATTAATAATATATACAATATATAAATATATATGAGAGTTGTTTGGAAAAAATAAATAAATAAATATATATGAGAGTCTATAATATATACAATATATAAAGTTTACTTTATGGTCACGAACACTGATTTCACTGGACTTTTATATTATTTATGTGACATATGTTTGTATATATTATTAATTCTATTGTGATTGCTTATTTTGCACATGTTTGGTTTGCACATTTGATTGGATCAAATTTATGAATTATCATTAGGTTATTTATTACATTTTTTTGGTTTACACATATTGCTTATTTATACATTTTTTTGGATTAATCCCATGAATGATAACCAGCCATCTAATAAATTTTGCACTTTACAGCCGTTTTTATATATTTTTCAAGCCATTGATTATATTTGTTAGCAGTGCCACACCCACTTTTTAATTATTCTTTCAGGGAAAAAGAAATCACAAGAAATATATCAGGGGGGAGGGGAGGAGGTAGCTGTATCAGCTGTGTATGTGATTATGGAGAGCAGCCGACACACAATGTTAGACAGCTGGGCAGGAAAGCCCTTGTGGGCTGATACTGGGGAGGACAGTGGGAGGAACCTCCTGGTCTAGTGGGAGGTTTCTCCTGGGGTCATGTGGGTGTGTTAAATGATGTCAGAGCCTCTGCACTTCCTGACTCCAGAGCTGTCCTGAAGTATGCTCAGGACGGATTACAGGAAGATCCCTTTCACACCAGGGCCGCCTGAGCGTTCGCGGTAAAACACTGCTTTACCGCTTTACCGCTGTTTATTGCAGCGCTTTGGCACCGATATTCAGGCGGTTAAAAAGGGATTAAAAGTGACAATTAGCAGCGCTTCCGAATCTGTGTTCAGGCGTTTCGGGAGCACTGCCGCATTTGTTTTGAATACACCGCTCCCTCACCTCCCCGAAGATGCGGCTTGCAGGACTTTTTTTACCATCCTGCAAGTACACCGCTCCAGTGTGAAAGCACTTGGGCTTACACACTGGGGTGGATGGGGGGGTAGTTTTTTAGGTGCTTTTCAGTCGCTATATTTAGCGCAAAAGCGCCTGAAAAATGTTCTGGTGTGAAAGGGGTCTAAGATAAGAAGTGATTTCTGTTAAAGCAACTGCTGGCTGAGGTAAGACCTGCTTCTGGGGAGAGGAATAGAGTTATCTCTGCTCCATAAGAGCTACATTACAGCTATACTGGCGCATAGAGCTGGAGTTTAGAAAAAACTGAACTTAGCCTTTAAGGCTTTGAAAACACTGGGGTGAGAGAATAACATTATGACTTCACCAGTTGTACACTAGGATGCAGAGTGGACTCCACAATTACTGAACACATTCTTCCTGCACAAATGATCATTTTACATGGTCATTTGGACTGTGGCATATAAGCTCCAGTTATTTGGCAGTGTTATCACAGCAAAGAAAACACAGTTGTGGAGATAAATTTGGAGTGACATATATAAGCAGTAAGGGCTGTTTATTTGGCAAGTAATCATTCACTGGGCTTAGGATTGTTATTATTAAACAGGTGCCAACAGTTTGTTCAGTGTTTGAGGTGAGGTCATTTTTTGGAGCCCAAAGCATTTGGCCCTTGAGCCCGCACTGCAAATTGCGGCCCCATCAGAGCCGGCTCACAATCCTCAGTCACTCACACAAATACATGTCCCATTCCCAGACCCTATTCCTGGTTCCTGCTACCGCTGCCCACGGTCCCCCTGTCAAATTACTGGTTGCTACAACCGCCTGGTCTCTAGTAATCAGTGACGTATATGCTGAGTCCCCAGAATTCAGGACAGAGGAGGTTGTAACTTCCTTCTCTGGCTTGCTCCGCCTGCTAGTGCTCCACCTCCTCCAGCTCTTGCCCTGCTGACAGTCACTATGGAAGAACTGAGAGTCTATGGTGAGGGGTACCCCTGGGACTGGGAGTAGGGATGCCAGAAAGAGACAGAGGGACAGAGGATGGCAGCCAGTGCTGGAGGACAGAGAGCAGGAGGTAGAGATAAAGAGGGGAGAAGGAGAAGGCCTGAGCAAAGAAATCAGTTGGAGGGAGCAGCTGAGAGGAGGAGAAGAAGAAGGAGAAGGAGGAGGAGGAAAAGGGGGACATAGCTGGGACTGAGGAAGAGGGACCAGAACATCTCACAGCTGCACTGACAGATCAGCCACTGTATAGTTCCCACACTACACCCTGTCCTTTCCTCCACCCTGCACTAACACACTTGCCTCCTCTTCTTCTCTACACTAACAGATCTGCCCCCACCATCACCCTGCACTGACAGACCTGTTTTGTCCTCCATGCCACCCTATAGTGATAACTCTGCCCCCTCTGCTGCCTGCACCAGCAACTGTGTCCCTTTCCCCACCCTTACTAACAACTGAGAGTATGAGGGGAAGAGTGACAGGTTGTAGTGATTGCTTTAGGGGATGGCTTCTCATGGTCTGTGAGCTAAGGAATGGGAACCTACTATGCTGGAAATTGTAGTGCCATAGAAAGTCTATCCTTTCTCTGCCCGTCCCCCCTCTCTCTCTCACTCTCCTCTGCCTCCCCCCTATCTCTCTTCTATCTCCCCTCCCCCCTCTCTCTCTCACTCTCCTCTGTCTCCCCCCTATCTCTCTCCTATCTCCCCTCTCTCCCCCCCTTTCTCTCCTCTGTCTCTGCCCTATTCTCCTCCACTTCTCCCCCCTCCCTCCTCTCTATCCCCCCTCTCTCCCTGTCTTTTGATTCTCTTTTCTTTCTCTATCGTTGTCCCTCCTCTCCCCCACACTATTTTCCTCCTTTCTCTTTCTCTCTCTCCCACCCTCTTCTCTCCTACCCCTTTCTATCTCTCTCTCCTTACTCTCCCCACAACCCCCTCATCCTGACTTCTGCACTCAATACACCGTATACTTAGGCTACATGTACACGGGACACTTTTTTAACCTCCCCTGAACGATTTTATGACAGCTAGAAGTCGACACTTAAAAACGGACATTTGACCATGTTTTACATGCCACGTTTAGCAGTGTTTTGCCGTATTTGCATCTAGGAGCGTTTATTTTTTAAATGAAAATGCCTGTAAACGAAACGCTGCTAAATGCGAGTTACCTCATTTAGCAGGGTTTACAAGCAGTTACAGGCATTTGGCATTTCAAATGCCTCTGAACTTTTGTCCGAATGCATTTTTTTGGGTTCCAAAAAAGGCTTCTAAACTCAACTGCTTAGAAACGGCTATAAAGGACCCTGTGTACATGTATTGATAAGATAATATAGAGGGGAGTTCAGGGACAGCTGAAAAAAACAACTAACTGCTCCCAAACATCCGTTTACCAGCATCAGTGTGCATGAGGCCTTACTCCTGAACTCAAACATGTTGCATGTTGTCCTAACCAAAGTGTTCATTGTCTCAGCAGTTGCTGGTTTTAATGAAGTTCCTTTTCAAGGTACGTTCAGACAGGTATAGATTGATTGACTTCAGTGCAACTATGTTGATATGTCACCTCTTCACCACCTGTTTTAACCCCCTAAATGATGCATCACCCCCACCACAACCATGTGCATTCCACGCAGTTGTGGGGAAGTTGCAGCATGGACCCTTTTATTTAAATAAATGTGAGTGGAGGTGCCCGCCAAATGCAGCTGGGGGTATAATTCTTGCCACAGTCACATAGCAAAGCATTGTTGCTGCAGCAAGTGAACATCCCTAGCTGCTGCCTTGTCAGATAAAGGTTCATTCACCCCAGTTGCTGTGTTACAACGTGCTGTGCGGTATCAGCATAGTGGAGAGTACAGTGCATTGTAACGTTCTTTTTTCTTTTTTTTTAAATAAAGAATATAAGTTTTATTGAGTTGAAAAATAACCGGCAGGTACAAAAGTATACAGATAGAAAGTGCAACATGCATTACAATTAGGATTGATGCATATTGACGTGTACAGCGAGCATTATAAATATTACCATTACAGTACAGAGGCAAGTCAGGCAAATTTCACACAAAGCAGGATGCGAACACACTAGTACCTTGTAAAGTAGGGGGCCAGAGTGGCCATTCAGGGGGTTGGCACCTCATTGCAGGTGGATGAATCATCAAGCCATCTGTTCCATGTTTTTATATTTGTCTGGGCAGCCTCTATGAGCATACAATAGCTTCTTATAGGGGAGAACATCATTAACTGCCCTGAACCACTGCTGCATGGTAGGAGGGGCTGCCCTTAACCAGGTCCTGGCAATCTGCATTCGGGCTAAAAATAGAGTCTCTTGCAGAAAAATATTAAGGTATTTTTACTCTTCTGGTAGGGAGAGGATCCCCAGTAAGCATTGCCGGGGCACAGTGTCAGGGGGGAGCCCATCTGCTCGTAAAGGTGACAACCTGCGACCAATATCCTTGGACAGAGGGGCAGGACCAGATGAGATGTAAAAAGGTGCCATCTGGATCACCACAGCGCGGACATAGTGGGCTATAGTGCTGGCCATACTTGTGGATACGTCTGGGCATAATATAGGATCTGTGCAGGACATACAACTGAGTGAGGCGGTCGAATAGTTTCAGAGATGCGAGCTTGCAGTTGGCAAACACCTCATCCCAGTCATCGCCCGCTATTTCCCCAAGTCCACTGCCCAGCGAGCCTTGAGATTGTCTGATAAGGTAACTGCGCCTGGGGTCACCAGTTGGGTGTAAAACTGGGTGATTAGTTTCTTGGGATCTTGCCCTAAAATAATTTCCACCATTGGCAGAGATTCCAACCCAGGGATGGAACCACCAAATTGGGTAGCCAGGGCATGCCAGAGGTGGAGGTAGCGAAAGAACATACGATTAGAAAGCATGTACTGGTCTTTCAGTGGTTGGAATGTTCTAACAGCGCCACTATCCAGCACCTGCGAGAGAAACCTTATTCCCTGTAAGATCCATAACTGACAATCTGGGACAGTGGACATTTCGGGTAGCTGTGGGTTGTCCCATAGAAGCGAAAAGGGGTGGAGTCTGGTGTTACCCCCGTGTCGCGTGGCAAGCCACCACACTTTTTGGTAGTGAGAGAGCATGGAGGTTTTGGTATCAGGGGAGGACGCCCTAGGGGGATCTTGTAATAGGAGCTGAAAGGGATGGACAGCCGGACAGGGTAAAGGAGAGTCAATGAGAGCGAGAAACCTAGCTCTGTCCTCATGTAAGTAGTAATAGGAATGTGAGAGCTGTGAGGCTACGTAGTATAAGAGTAGGTCAGGGGCTGCGGTGCCACCCAAGTCCACTGGGCACTTGAGCGTTGTCCAAGACAGTTTGTGGCGAGAGGGGCCCCAAATGAAAGTGTTAAGAATGGACTCCAGAGCTTTGATCATTCTAATTGGGATAAACAGTGGTGCATGCCAAAAGACATACAGCAGTTTTGGAAGGAGTATCATTTTGACTAGGCTAATACATCCTGCAACCCCGAGGGGGAGACGAGACCACGTTTGCGTTTTAGTTTTAAGGTAGGCATATAGAGGTTCGATATTGAGTACTGTGTAATCTGACAGAGAACAGGAAACTTGTATACCCAAGTATTTTATGGCGCTGGCCCGGATGAGGGGAAGAGCAACCTGCGCGGCTGTGGGCATGGATGCGTCGATGGGCAGGATTTGGGACTTAGACCAGTTGATCTACAGACCGGAGAAAGTGCCAAACCGTTCGATGAGGTGTAACGCAGCCTGTAGGGAGGGGCCAAAGTCCGCCAGATAAAGGAGCATATCATCTGCGTATAAACTAACAACCTCGCATAGCTGTCCGTGACGCAGGCCCTCTACGTTAGGATGGGTCCTAAGAGCAGTGGCAAGGGGCTCCACCGCCAGGGCATAAAGGAGGGGGGATATGGGGTACAGTGCCTTGCGAAAGTATTCAGCCCCCTTGAACTTTGCGACCTTTTGCCACATTTCAGGCTTCAAACATAAAGATATTAAACTGTAATTTTCTGTGAAGAATCAACAACAAGTGGGACACAATCATAAAGTGGAACGAAATTTATTGGATATTTCAAACTTTTTTGACAAATAAAAAACTGAAAAATTGGGCGTGCAAAATTATTCAGCCCCCTTAAGTTAATACTTTGTAGCTCATCCTTTGCTGCGATTACAGCTGTAAGTCGCTTGGGGTATGTCTCTATCAGTTTTGCACATCAAGAGACTGAAATTTTTGCTCATTCCTCCTTACAAAACAGCTCGAGCTCAGTGAGGTTGGATGGAGAGCGTTAACCCGGACGAACCCTGTCCCTTCTACCAATTTTATCTACCCTTCTACCTACCTCGGTTTATGTCCTGGTAAGACCTTCCTTTGGACTACCTCAGACGTTTTCTGGACTCTGACCCTGCCTCTAAACAGAAGGTTGTTCTGTTACTAGGTTTTGTATTTCGTTTTAGATGTTACCTTACCAAGTGTTTATTTGTATAAGTCCACAATCTTACCGGTTCAGTTTCAGGTCTGGACTTAGGTTAGCTCTTAGACACCTTTCTTGACTTTTGACGACAAGTGTTTGCGAGAGGTAGGTTGGAGTGACTCGAGCTCGACAAAACATTCCTCCTTACTCGTTTTTAAAGTCAGAG
>BLSH010098965.1:407491-422699 GCA_018402905.1 Glandirana rugosa | reverse complement strand
CCGGGACTGACACCAACTGGGTTCAGACAATTATCGACAGAGTCGGTGTGTTGAAGAACCGAACGGACACGACGACGTTGCATAAGACGAAGTCATCTGCTGTCACATTGTCTCTCCTTTATGTTGTGTAGTATTTTATTTACGTATCGTATAGTGACTCGTAATCGCTGTAGATCACACGATTAAGACTTGACGTCAGTTATCCGATTCTTCAACAACATAGAGGTTGGTATAAGTTCAGTTACCCTCTCCCAGACTCAGGAAGAGAGAGAGGGCACCGTGGTCCGTGCCTATGTCACGGAACGCTTTCATAATCCGGGGGAATTCCACTTCATGATTGTGTCCCACTTGTTGATTCTTCACAAAAAAATTACAGTTTTATATCTTTGTTTGAAGCCTGAAATGTGGCAAAAGGTCGCAAAGTTCAAGGGGGCCTAATACTTTCGCAAGGCACTGTATCCGTGCCTGGTGCCACGGGAGAGAGAGAAGGACTCAGACCCTCTCCCATTGACTTGAATATGGTTGGAGATACAACAACTTCTTAGCCTATTGACTGCAGTTCAGAATTAGCACACTAGATGTCGCTAATGCTCAGTGATATGCTATGCATTTATTTTATGATGTGTTGTATTTCCTCTCTGTTACACTGTCGTCTACTGAAGCAGAATACGTTGCAGCAGCACAGGCAAGCCAAGAAGTTGTGTGGCTGAGACAGCTATTAACAGACTTGGGTCAACCACAGTCAGGGCCAACAGAAATCTATGAGGACAATCAAGGATGCCTTGTACTTGTGCACATGGAAGGAGTTAATTCAAGAACCAAGCACATTGATGTGAAGTTCCACTTCCTTAGGGATCTCAAGAGCAAGGTCTTCTTGAGTTACTTTATTGCCCAACCGAGGATATGACAGCAGATATCCTTACAAAGCCCCTGGCCGCTGAAAGACATTCAAGGCTTACAAAGAAGATGGGTTTAACAGACTAAGCCTTTAGCTGTTGAGAAGGGGTGTTGGAAATACACAACTTTAAGCTTAGCCTATTGACTGCAGTTCACAATTAGGACACTAGGTGTCGCTAATTCTCAGTGATATGCTATGCATTTCTTTTGTGATGCGTTGTATTTCCTGTACATTGTGCTAAACTTGTTAGTTTATTTTTCCTATCTGTGTTTGTCACCATGTGAAGTGACATCTTTGCTGTTGTGGTTATGTTCCAATAAAGAAACCAGTTCCTGTTGCTCCACAACGTCTGATCTGAATCGACTCCGCTGCACCCAGCAATCATATTCTGCAACAGGTTATGGGCCCAGATTCCGGATAAAGTCTTATGACCAGGTGCGGCCAAGCAGAACAAAGCCTTGAACGGGAGACAGTGTGGCTGTTGCGGAGATCGATATGAGGAAGTTTTCCAGTGACATCTCCTATAGACAAGTAAGACTGTTCATATATAAAGGAGGGAAAAATGATCGGAAACTCAGAGCTTAAACGCTCAGTGGCCAAGCTGAACAATGACAATTATCAGGTATGGAAGTTTAAAGTGGAAATGCTATTATCTAGAGAGGACTTGTGGGAGGTTACCTCCACAGAGAGGCCACAGGATAATAATCAGGACTGGGACAAGAAACTTTATAAAATGAGACTTAGCAGAGAACAGGACATGCAGGAGCATATAAACGCAATGCTGGAAATGATTGCGCAACTCAGATCAATCTGAGAGAATATAACAGACAGTCACGCTGCAGCCATGTTGTTATGCAGTTTGCCCGATACATATACTGCAGTGATCAATGCACTGGAGACATGACCTGAGACGGATCTGACGCTAGCATTCGTAAAAACCAGGCTCATAGATGAGTATCAGAGAAGAAAGGAATTAGTGCATGACTCCACAGAAACCGACACCAGAACCGCTCTTAAAGCTACAGACGCAAGGTTACACAGGAAAGAGACCAGAGTGTGTTTCAGATGCCACAAACAGGGACACATAAAGAAAGACTGTACTATATGGAAAGCAGAGCAAACGAGACAGCGTCCCTCTTATGCCAAACAAAAAGTCAAAGCCACAGTCAATGATCCATGGGAAGGAAACTGGAATGCCACATTTAAAGCGACAGGCAACCATAAATGTCAAGGCTGGTGCATCGATTCGGGGGCAACCAGTCACATGACGAGTGATAGAAGTTTTTTTCACAGAACTTGATCTGAACAACAAACAAAATTATTTATCTTGCAGATGGAAGCAAAATACATGCAGAAGGATATGGGCATGGAACCCTTGTATGCCCTGATGATGCGGGACCCAGTTTAGCCATACCAGTGAAAGATGTGCTTTATGTTCATAATCTAGAAGGAGGACTCTTATCTGTGAAGCGTCTAACAGCCAGAAGACTCACTGTAAAATTCCAAGGTGACAAGTGTATTTTAAACGGAAAACAGACAATAGCAAGTGCCAAGCTGGATGATCATCTATATCACCTCGACACAGTGAAGAAAAAGGTGAGACTATGTACACACAAGCACAATGATTGTATACATATATGGCACAGACGTCTAGGTCACAGACACCCAGAATGCATACAGGAACTACAGAGGAGTAATCTGACAAGGGATCTAACAATGTCCCCTTGTCCAGTTACTGTTAAGTGTGAATGTTGCATCAAATCCAAAGCTACAAGAGCAACACTTCCCAAAGTCAGTCAGAAGAGAACTTCAAGACCACTTGACTTAGTTCACAATGATGTGTGTGGTCCTCTAAACCCACCTACACCTGGAGGCAACAGGTACATAGTGACTTTCATAGATGACTATTCAAGATACACAGTCACCTACCTAATGCAACACAAGAGTGAAGTTTTTGACAAATTACAAGACTATATAAAAAAGACCAGTAACAAGTTTCAGAGGAAGCCTCTCATACTTCGGAGCGATAATGGAGGTGAATTCACAGGATGTAAGATACAAGAGTACTTAAAGCAGAATGGAATAGAACATCAAAAGACAGTCCCATACACAACGGAGTAGCTGAAAGACAGAAAAGGACTCTGAATGAAATGATCAGATGTATGCTGACAGACTCTGGACTACCACAAAAATACTGGGGTGAGGCAGCTATGACAGCTACATATTTGCAGAACAGACTTCTTTCCATAACAGTGGAGAAAACTCCATATGAACTATGGCACAATGAGAAGCCAAGTGTAAAACACCTAAGAGTTTTTGGATGCAAAGCATTCATCTACATACCTGAAGAAAAACGCACCAAACTCCAAAACAGAGTATTTGAAGGTATCTTCGTTGGATACAGCGACAATGTCAAGGGTTACAGAATCCTAAATCCCAAAACAAACAAGGTTACCATTAGCAACAGCTTAACTTTTGTTGAAGATTTAAGCGACAATGTAATGACAACAGTAGAAGCAAGAACAGAAGAGATAAATGACATTGGCCAGCCCATCTCTGTAACTTCTGAACAAACAGTTGAATTGAGTGCAGGCTCTATCAGTACTGAAGAGCAGACACAAGAAGGCTCAGGCACAAAACCGAGACGTTCAACAAGAGAAAACAAGGGTAAACCACCTGTACGTCTCTCATACAAAGCAAGTACTGCCAGTATCAATGAACCTGCAACCTGGGAAGACATATCTCAGCTTTCAGAACAAGAAGCAAGTAAATGGATAAAGGCTGCTGAGAAAAAGATAAAAACCATGCATGACACTAAAACATGGACACTTACAGAACTACCATCCGGAAGGAAAGTCATAGGCTGTAAATGGACTTTTAAAGTGAAATTCAATGCAGATGGCACAATTTAACGATACAAAGCAAGACTAGTAGCCAAGGGTTATTCTCAAAAATACGGAGAGGACTATGATGAGACCTTTGCACCAGTAGTAAAGCACACTACAATACAGACTTTACTGACAGTAGCCGTTACAAGGAAAATGCAAGTGAAACATTTTGATGTGAAAACCGCATTTCTACATTGCGAGTTGACAGAAGAAATTTACATGGAACAGCCGCCAGGGTTCAAAGATGAACAAAGGCCAGACTTAGTGTGTAAACTTCGCAGAAGTATATATGGTCTAAAGCAGTGTTTTTCAACTCCAGTCCTCAAGGCACACCAACAGGCCATGTTTTCAGGATTTCCATGAGTTTGCACAGGTGATTTGATCAGTTTCACTGCCTTAGTAATTACCACAGCTGTTTCATCTGAGGGAAATCCTGAAAACATGACCTGTTGGTGTGCCTTGAGGACTGGAGTTGAAAAACACTGGTCTAAAGCAAGCAGCCACAGCGTGGAATATAAAAATAAATGAAGTGCTTACACATCAAAACGTTCTAAGGAGTAAAGCAGACCCTTGCTTACACACAAAGAAATTGGCAAACAGATGGGTCTATATGCTTATTTATGTGGATGATATCCTGATTTCCTTCGAGCAAGAAAGGGATGAAGCAGAAATACTGGAAAAACGAAATCAGCAATTTGACACCAAAGACCTTGGTAACATAAATAATTACCTCGGCATCCAGATCGAGAGAGAGGAAGACGGCAGATTCCTCCTGAACCAAAGACATAAAATACAAGAAATAATTGAAGCATTTGGAATGGAAGACACCAAACCAGTAAAGTCTCCCATGGAAACCAACTACCTAAAGGAGATGAATTGCCAAGATAACCCATTACCTGCTAATATTTAATACAGGAAAGCAATAGGGAAATTGCTGTACCTTACCACTGCTACAAGGCCGGACATTGCAGCAACTGTTGGAATCCTATGCGGAAAGGTTTCAATGCCAAGTCAAAAGGACTGGAATGCTGTAAAACGAGCCATTCGCTATCTTAAAGGGACTTCGCACTATAAGTTAAAGTTACCAGCAAGTGATGAAAGTACCTTAATAGGATATGTGGATGCTGACTGGACAGGAGACACTAGCGACAGAAAATCTACCAGTGGCTACTTGTTTTTTCTGTCAGGAGGTGCCATCAGTTGGACTAGTAAAAAGCAACTCTGTTACACTGTCCTCTACTGAAGCAGAATATGTTGCAGCAGCATAGGCAAGCCAAGAAGTTGTATGGCTGAGACAGCTATTAACAGACTTGGGTCAACCACAGCCGGGACCAACAGAAATCTATGAGGACAACCAAGCACATTGATGTGAAGTTCCACTTTCTTAGGGATCTCAAGAGCAAGGTCTTCTTGAGTTACTTTATTGCCCAACCGAGGATATGACAGCAGATATCCTTACAAAGCCCCTGATCGCTGAAAGACATTCAAGGCTTACAAAGAAGATGGGTTTAACAGACTAAGCCTTTAGCTGTTGAGAAGGGGTGTTGGAGAAACAACAACTTTCAGCTTAGCCTATTTACTGCAGTTCACAATTATGACACTAGATGTCGCTAATGCTCAGTGATATGCTATGCATTTCTTTTATGATGTGTTGTATTTCCTGTACAGTGTGCTAAACTTGTTGGTTTATTTTTCCTGTCTGTGTTTGTCACCATGTGAGGTGACATCTTTGCTGTTGTGGTTATGTTCCAATAAAGAAACCAGTTCCTGTTACTCCACAGCGTCTGATCTGAATCGACTCCGCTGCACCCAGCAATCATACTCTGCAACAAATACATGCAGTAGGGGCCTGATATAGGAGCTGAAGCCATTTGATATATCTCGGGCCAAACCCAAACCTCCGCAGACACTCCCACAAGTATCCCCATTCAACAGAGTCGAAAGCCTTGGCAGTGTCAAGGCTGACGACAACTCTGGAGCCCGTGTTCTGATGCTGAGCCTGGAGGTCAAGGAAGAGGCGTCTGAGATTAAATGCAATATTTTTGTTAGGCATGAACCCAGCTTGATCGGGGTGGATCAAGCTGAGGATCACTTTGTTGAGGCGGAGGGCAAGAATCTTGGCAATGATCTTAACGTCCAGCGTAAGAGGGAGATAGGATGGTAATATTCTGGATATAAGGGATCTTTACCTGTTTTAGGGATAAGGACGATGAGGGCCTCACCCATGGATGCAGGGAGGGTAGCGGACTCAAATATATTTGTATATAAATCTTTAGTTTTGGGACTAGGGTATCAGCAAATTGTTTATAGAATTATAGGGGCAGCCCATCGGACCCCGGGGCCTTGGCTGGAGGGAGGTTCGCCAATGCCTCCCCAATGCATTCGGTTGTAATAGGTGCTTCAAGCTGGGAAATTTGAGAGGCGGAGAGCTGAGGGAATTTTATGTTTTGGAGAAAGGAGACTAATTCTTCTTTGGAATAAACAGCTTTGGTTGTGTATAGTTCTGCGCAGAAGGTCCGGAACTCCGCAGCCACCAACTCAAGGTCGGAGACGGTGGCTCCAGAGGATCGGAGCTCCACAACAACCGGGGGCCTATTGTCCAGGTGAGCCATATAAGCCAAGAGTTTACCAGCTCTTTCGTCATGCTCATAGAAATGCTGTTTAGAAAAGAAGATGCCCTGGCTGGTCCTCTCAATGTGAAGCTGGTTGATGAGTCTAGCTTGTAGGCGTAGGGATGAGGCAGTGGACGGAGAAGGACTATCTAGGAATGACTGTTCGGCCATTTGTAGGTGCTCCTCCGCCTGGAGCAGTAGGGGCTTGGAAGAGGCTTTATGTCTGTTTATACGCGCCAAGAGGACCATACAGGCATGGAGTTTGAATGATTCCCAGACAATGCAGGCCGAGGACGAGCCAGCATTGATGCGGAAAAAATGGCTCCATTCCCTCTGCAGATTCTCCAAATTGGGCAGAACAGCAAGCCAAAAGGGATTTAGCTTCCAACTTTGACCCGCAGAAGGGGAGTCAGTGCGCAGGGTGATCCAGCAGGGGGAGTGATCGGACAGGATCCTGGCACCAATACCTGCATCCAGCAGGGAGGGCAGAAGATGGGGTGAGGTGAGTATAGGGTTGATACGGGACATTGTGGAGTGGGTGGAGGAAAAACAGGAATATTGTATTTGGGAGGGGTTCTTGTGTCTCCATGTATCGGATAGGGAGAAATCCAAAAGGAATCGGCCAAACCTGGTTAAATTAGGGGAAGGGGCCGCAAGGGTGCCGGGGCTTAACCTGTCCCTTTGCAGGTGAATGACCATGTTGAAATCACCTAGCCATATAGCGGGCACTGTGGGGTGTTGGGCCATGTAAGATACACCATGTTGCAGAGGGCCAAAGTGGAATGGCGGGGGGATATAAAAAGCTAACAGCAGGATTTCAAGGCTGTTAAAAGTAGCATGCAGAAAAAGATATTGGCCCTGAGGATCCGATCGCATGTCATGTAGCTGAAACTGTGTAGTCTTGGCAACCAAAATCGCAACACCGTGGGAATTGGAGGTGAAAGGTGCCTGATATAGCCATCCCACCCAGGGTTTTTTTTAGAGATAGCTGAGAATGTCCCACCAAATGGGTCTCCACCAGGACCGAGACATTTGCCCTGAGTGACTTAAGATGACATATAACGGCCACCCGCTTGGCCCTGGCACACAGGCCCCTGACATTCCAGGCCACTATTTTAATGGGTGCCATAGCTCAGGGGGAGAATGAGATGCAATTGGATCGAGCCAGAGGACATACAGGTGTGACATGACAACAGGGCCCATAAGTAGAATATTGCGGCAGCCAATTATTAGCCCACTGGGTAGCGGTGAATGCCCGCCCGTAGTCGACCCAGAGCTGGGCGGCAGAACACCGCCCACACCGCGCCGACACAGCAGGGTGGCACAGGCAACACTCATGCAATCCAGGGAGAAAACCACTCATGTGGGATGGCCCGCGCACCACACAAGCACACTGAAACAAGCAGCCCTGGCAGAAGAGTCACACAGAGGCACCGCAACAACATACCATGCTCCCCCGGGGCCCAGAGAGATCCACAGCATACAGAGAGGATGTCACAGCAGTCTTGTTCCAGCACACAGCCCACCCCACCGCCATACATAAGGAGGTTGTAGAAAGATGGGTTGGTTGAGGCTTGCAATAGCAAGTTCATACATGTCATTAATATGAGAAAAACGACAGAAAGTAAAACATTTAACAAGTCATAACGGCAGTGGACCAGCAAGTCGGCAGCAACAGGTGACGGGGGGGTACGGGCTGGCCAGGGAAACTGAGCTTGGTGCGCCCGCAGGCGAGTGGATGTAGTATTCCTCTTGGTCTGGGGGGCGAACAAAGAAAACTGAAAAGGTACATGGGGGTGCAGTACACACAGTTCCAGGGAGGATGCTGTCTTTTGGTGCAGATGAGCTGCTCGTAAAAGGCTCAGTGTGGGTGCAAGGGCTTAGGAGAGCCGTGAAGCAGATGTAGGCAATATTTAAAGTGAGAACGGTGTTAGGGGTGGTAAAAAAAAGGGAGGGGGTTGCACACAGTTAGCAGTCCTCAAAAGGAGTCTGTAGCAGGGGGAGATTATAGGTCACAGGGGGTCCCATCTACAAATCCAAACCCAGGGGGTCCAATCTAGCAGCCACTAGGCCGGAGCCGGACTGGCCGCATCACGCTGCTCCAGCCAGGTTAGTACAGCATCTGGATCTTCAAAGAAGTGTACTTTGCCGTGGCAGACAACCCGGAGTCTTGCAGGGAAGAGCATAGAATATGTCAGATGGAGGGTCCGGAGACGTTGCTTGGCTTCCACAAAGTGGGCCCGCTTCTTCTGGACCTTAGAAAAATCTGGGAACACCGCAACGTGCCCATTTCCGAACAGAATGTTTCCCTTCTCCCGGGCGAGCCGGAGGACCGCATCCCGGTCGCGGTAATTGAGGAACTTTGCGATGAAGGTTCGCGGTGGGGCACCGCTGGGAGGCAGCCGGGCAGCGAGGCGATGAGCCCGGTCCACAGTGAAGGAGGATGAGAAGGCCTCACAGCCGTAAGTCTTGGTGAGCAGGTTCTCAAGGAACATGGGTGGGTCCAAACCCTTGGCTCGCTCAGGAAGGCCCACGAAGCGGAAGTTGCAATGACGCAACCTATTCTCCATGTCGTCTTGTTTAGACAGGAGAGCATTCAGCTGGTGTTGGAGCCTTTCAGTTGAGACCTGCAATGGCAGCAGGCTGTCCTCCACATGGCCAATGCGGCGCTCCGTCTCAGTGACTCTCTCACGGAGCTTGTGGGCGTCTTGCCGGATCAGAGAGATGTCTATCTTGACCTCCTCGATCTGGGCTGTAAGAGTGGATTGACAAATGGAGATGGCGTCTAGCACTCTGGCAGTCTCTGCGGATACAGGCTCCCCTGTGTTGGGGGGAGGCTCTTCTTCTGGCGGGTCCCAGCAGTATTTATCCAGTTTAGCAAGTGCTTCGGACACCCTTTTCGGCAGTGACATGGCTGGGTAGGGTCTGACGGTGTCTGGGTATAGATAGTTGTGCTTTTAGGAAGGCTTGCGATCCGAGGATGGGCATTTCAGGATATTAGGCAAGCGGAGCTCTCACTCGGCACATCTCATTCCATGCAGCTCCAGACCACGCCCCCCACCGTTCTTTTTTTCTTAAACAAATTTTATTAAAATGTCACACTGACATCTCATAAAGTTAAATTGGCCACTCTGCTGTATGAGGTGGTGGATTGTCTCACACTGTGCTGCGCTAAAAAAATGTACTTCACACAGTACTTTTTTGAGCATACACCACTGCAAAACAGTGGTGTGAACTGGACATACCAGAGACAAGGTATTTTGATTTGTCATGCGGTGGGACTGTGCTGAAATAGCCACCCACCAGCATCTCAGGTAGCTCAGTGAGAAGAGTCATTGCCAGACACAGCTGAGGTCCCAAGTCCAAGCCCTGACAACCACTTTCCATTGGGGCACTTGTGTGGGCTCACTCCTAAGTCTTGTTGTCTGTGTCCATTGACACAGACAGTGGGGCTTGGCCCCGCCTCTGCTCCCTTGTCATAGGATTTGATTGACAGGAGCAGGAGCCAATGGCCACTGCTATCAATCTGCCCAGGGAGGAGGGACAGAGCTTGGAGAGCTGCTGTTCTCAGGCACAGTGCTGGATTGAGATTGGGCTAAGGTAAGTATGAGGTGGTATCAAAAATATCGAGACTAGTTTTGTAACACGCCAACAGATGGTAGTACAAGGTTTCATGCACAGTCACAGGGAGCACCAAACTTCATAAGTCAATGTGCCAAAATACATCATCCTGTGTACATCAGGAGCTGTGCAATTGGTGCTATTCTGACCACATGCATTACCATGTCTACTGAATTGGGCAAATCTGCCACAGAGACGTTTGACATGATTCGGCAAGTTTAATGCCGCAATGAGTTGTTCAAGGTGTTTTGAGTGGCACACGTGCTTCAAGAGAGCAAGAACATCACTGGAAGATGATGAGAGATCAGGAAGAACTTCAACGAGGTCCACCCCTGAAAATGTTGAAACCATTCGGCAACTTGAGCATGATGATCATCGGAGAACAATCGTGTGTGTCACTCCAAACACCTCGATTTGCGTGTGCCACTCCAAACACCTCAAACGTCTCATTGCAGCATCACAGTAAACTTGCCGAATCATGTCAAATGCCTCTATGGCAGATTTGCCTCAGAGAATTTCACGTTTGCTCTTTGTTCTAACTTGCTGTCCACAATGAAATAGCAGAAGTTGTAATGCATGTGGTCAGACTATCACCAGTTGCACAGCTCCCGATGTACACAGAACGATGTCTTTTGTCACACTGACTTGCAGGTTGGTGCTCACTGACTGCAGCCTTATGCTACCATCTGTTGGCATGTTACAAAAATAACTTTTTGATACCACCTTGTATAATGGTTGTCTGGAAGGGATCTACTGCAACAGAAGTTTTTTTAACATAATGCATAGAATGCATTAAAGTGATTGTAAAGACCCATTTTAAACAAAAAAATAACAAACATGTTATACTTATCTGCTCTGTGCAGTGTATTTGCACAGAGCAGCCCTGATCCTCCTCTTCTCGGGTCCCTCTTTGATGCTCCTGGCCCCTCCCTCTTGTTGAGTGCCCTCACGGCAAGCAGCTTGCTATGGGAGCAACAGCGCCGAGCTGCAGCTCTGTGTGTCCACTTAGACACGGAGCTGCGGTTTGGCCATGCCCCCTCTCTCCCCTGATTGGCTAACTGACTTTGACAGCAGAAGGTGCCAATGGCGCCGCTGCTGTGCCTCAGCCAATTAAGAGGGAGAGTCCCGCATGTCCGAGGGACTCATGGACATCGCTGGACAGAGAGGGGGCTTAGGTAAGTATTAGGGGGGTGTGATGAACCCCGTACTCCTGAGTAGTATGTTCGCCCATATTAGCTTCCCTTGCCCAGTTCCAGCACGATCCAAGATCCCTCAGAGCACCCAGTCACTAGTCGATGCAGCAGTGTAGGGTGGATAATAGCATAAGACTTTATTTGAAGCACACACACAAGTATATATCTCTGGAGACAATTCCCCTCCTTGTTGGCATAGAGACACAGAATGGGATAAACTTTACATCCAATCACATGAAGCACAGATACATTAAACTTATCATATCTATAAACAAAAACTGGACATGTAGCCAACTTTGTTAGCGGTACAGAAACATTTAACCTTTCAACAACTATTTAAAACAGTAACTGGCTTCATAGACTTTCATGGAGAGACTTGTTCCTTTTCCTTTCCTATTACTTGGGCATGCATGGCTGCACACAGTTCAAATGTCCAATGTCAGTGCTCTTATCATAGTGTAAATAACCTTGCTGGTTCATAGGTAAAAAAATAAAAGTCCAGTGTGGTTGTAGTGAATCTGGTTAGATCAGACCAGACTGGGCTTCTCAGGTCACCCCGTGCCCCTAATAGACACAGGGTGACTTACACATAGGAGGGGCCAGGGGAGCTGAACCAGGAGCTTCCTGTCCCCTCTAAGATAAGCTGGGTTCCACAGCCCCCCCACCCAAAGTAACTCCTGTCACAGCGGGGTGTTGCACACAAAAGACTTTTTATCTTCATGCATAGATTGCATTAAGATAAAAACCTTCTGACTTTACAACCCCTTTAAGTTAAAAAAAACCTTTAGGCTTTAGAGACACTTTAACAGACATTTACTCTGTACAAATAACATTACTACAGTGCCTTGAAAAAGTATTCATACCCCTTGAAATTTTCCACAATTTGTGATTTTACAACCAAAAATGTAAATGTATTTTATTGGGATTCTATGTGATGGAGTGGCACATAATTTTGTAGCGGTTACCCCCCCCCCCCCCCCGTAGGAGCTGCTGAGTGTTGTGGTCCACCCTGCCCAGCCAAGCACACAATTTCACACATCCAGAGTTATGAAACCAGTCCTTGCACTTTGTTTAGTTTTTTGGTTTATTGAGGGGAATAAACTTGAATGGAGATTGGGATATATAGGATGCCCAGTAGATTGCAAAAACTTGGTTGGGACAAACTATGTAAACTCCCTGTGCATACTACTTCAGCCTCCTCCAGCATGCTACTTGCTTGCAGACTGATCCTCTTCCTTCGTCCAGCACATCACTTAACTCCCAGGAGCAGCTAGCACGTGAAAGGTTAGACCTGACACTGGCTCAGCCAGGCTTCAGTAATTTGCCTTTTTACAGGCAGAGACCGTGGGCGTCTTTAGTGTAGAGAAAGTCCTGTGTTAGCTGTCCCACATGTGGCTACTGATCCCAACTCCATTGCCCATTACACCACAGTCCTTTCCTCTGGTTATGCACCCATCCCAGACTGCACTCTCCCAGTCCTGTCAGGCATGCCCCCCAGTCCTCTTGACTGTGAATGTCACTCACCAGTCCTCCTAGCTGCAACCAGTGGTTCCTCCCTGGAGACTTGCCCAGCAGTACTCTCTCCCGCTGTCCTCTTGCTCCTCCTGTCCAGGGTACCTCCACATTTTGGAGAGCCCTGTCTGCAACCAAGCCCAGGCCCAAGGTCACCCCCCCCCAGACTGGGGAGCTCCCTCAAAGTCCTCGACAGCCTCAGTACTTCAGCTTTTCCACCCGACAACTCCTCCCCAGCTGGGCTGACTCTGGGTATTTGAGGAGGCCTGCCCCCTGGTAATTCAAGTTGGGGATTGGTCAGGGCTCCTCAGAAAACCCCAGGCAGCTCCACCTCTCCTCTCCTCCTCTCTTCCTAGAACCTTCCAGAAAGCTCTGGAAGGAAGAGGGAGGTCTCTGGGAAGCTGCATGTGACATGTGAGTCATCAGCTGCTACCCTGAGCCACTCCCAGCCCAGATCAGATAAAAGCAGACAGGCCTGGCTGCCAGCCAGGCCTGCCTAAATTTACCTGTCCTACAAAAATCCTGCCTCTAGCACCTACCCCCCCACCCCCCCGAGCCAATACTTTCTAGAACCATCTTTCGCTGCAATTACAGCTGCAATTCTTTTGGGTATGTCTCTACCAGCTTTGCACATCTAGAGAGTGAAATTTTTCCCCTTCTTTTTGCTATCAGATTGGATGGAGAGCATCTGTGAACAGCAGTTTTAAACTCTTGCCACAGATTCTTGATTGAATTTGGGTCTGGACTTTGACTTTGGGCTATTCTAACACCCGAATATGCTTTGATCTAAACCATTCCATTCCTCTGGCTGTATGTTTAGGGTTGTTGTGCTGGAAGGTGAACCTCTGCCCCAGTCTCAAGTCTTTTGCTGACTCTAACAAGTTTTCTTCTAAGATTGCTCTGTATTTGGTTCCATCCATCTTCCCATCAACTCTGACCCGCTTTCCTGTCCCTTCTGAAGAAAAGCATCTTCACAACATGATGCTGCCACCACCACTATGTTTTCACGGTGGGGATGGTGTGTTAAGGGTGATGTGCAATGTTAGTTTCCGCCACACATAGCGTTTTGCTTTTAGGCCAAAAAGTTCAATTTTGGTTTCATCTGACCAGAGCACCTTCTTCAACATGTTTGCTGTGTCCCCCAAATGACTTCTCACACGCTTTCAAAAAATTGAAAACCATTTATCATTTTCCTTTCACTTCACAATTCTGTGCCACTTTGTGTTGGTTTATCACATAAAATCCCAATAAAATACATTTACGTTTTTGGTTGTAACGTGACAAAATGTGGAACATTTCAAAGGGTATGAATACTTTTTCAAGGCACTGTATATATGATACAGATAGCAAACATCTACAGTAATAATAGAGTGCTCCCTTAAGCAGTCATGTGACCAATGAAATATAATTTAATTGACAAGTACCATGTGACCAATGAAATACTATTAACTTGACAAGTACCATTCAACCACAAGTGATATTTTTATAGCCCTTTGATAAATCCTTTACACAACAGGGCATGCAATCCAGCCAACCCAGTAACACCTGCTCCCTGTGACAGTCATCTGTATCTATACATCCCAAGTTTAAAATTGGTTCAGGGTTATGTGGCGTATGTAACACAATGCAGCATATCACTAAATATTGGATGTGGTTTAAAGTGGTATTAACCACTTGTCCATCGTGTAATGTAAATACACGGCCGCAAGGTGGATCAATTGCTCTGGGAGGGCGTACTATAACATCCTACCAGAATCGTGCTCCTGTGGAGCATCCATGACCGCCAGGTCCATGAGACCCGGCACATCACGTATCGTGGTAAATGGGCACTCGCAGCGGCCGTTTACCACGTGATCGCTCCATCAAATGACGGAGTGATCAGGTGTAAACAAGCCGGCAGAAATCCGGCTTGTCTCTCCCCTCCCTGCACCGAGCGGTGCAGTGTGAGAGCGGGGGGGGAGAGATGAGAAGCAGCGGTGCTGTGGGCAGGATCTGAAGTGCCCACAGCACTGCTATGTGCCAGTCTGGACCCCCCATCCATCCATCCATGCTCACACATCCAGCCTCATCCATGTTCACCCATCCAGCCATGCTCACCCATCCAGCCTCATCCGTGTTCACCCATGCATCCGTGCTCACTAGAGATGAGCGAACTTCTAAAAGTCCGGGTTCTGCTGGTTCGGCCGAACCTCGGGACAAAGTCCGGGTTCGGGTCCGGACAGAACCCGAACTTTGTCCCGGACCCCGAACTCCATTGAAATCAATGGGGACACGGACTTTTAGGCACAAAAATGGCTGTAAAATAGTCCTGGAAGGTCCTAGAGGTCTGCAAAAGGAAGGAAATGGGGGTAAGGGTGGGACAAGTGACCTACAAAAAAATGGGGACAGGGAAATAACTTTAAATATTTAAAATAAAATTTATAAATTTCAATAAAGGGACAGGGGTAAAAAAACATCCAGTGAACAGGGTGGGAATGGGGGTAA
>BLSH010098965.1:391469-401530 GCA_018402905.1 Glandirana rugosa | reverse complement strand
AGGTATGTCGCATACCTGGATCGTCACTTTCCCAATTCCTGACCATTTGACGTTATATAATGTAAAAACAAAAACCCAAATTGGTGACCCGTGAATTTGGGGGAAGGATTGGTCTGGTTAAAAGTCGAAAGTCACGAGAGTGTAAAACTTACTGTTAATGAGTCAGTATGATGTGACATGGGTATACTTTACAAACAGGAAAGAAGTGGTCACAGCCTTCATGTACAGGAAGGCTGTGATCACAGCCCTTCCCCCTCACACAGAGCGGAGGTCCGTGTTACTTACACGGACCTCCGCTCCTTCACTCCGGGGGGGGCATCGCGGGTGGCCGGCGGCAATCGAAGCCGCCGCACCCGCTCCCTGGCCCCCCCGAACACAGTGAGCGCGCGGGCGCGCCTCCGGCGGCGCGCGCTCACAGTGGCTCTGTATCGCGCCCGCCGTCGTATGACGGCGTTTTGCGTTACAGAGCCACTTTGTCGCCGTCAATTGCCGATCAGCGGTCGGCAAGCGGTTAAATACCACAAAAGAAAGCTCTATTTGTGTGAAAAAAGGACAAACATTTCATATGGGTACAGTGTAGTATGACTGAGTAATTGTCATTCAAAATGTGAGAGCACTGAAAGCTGAAAATTGGTCTGGTTAGGAAGGGGGTTTAAGTGCCCAGTGGTTAAACCCAAAAACAAAAATGTAATATATTGCAGTTTACCAGTCCTTAACCCTTTCACTGCTAGGTCCATACGCTGTATGGACCTACAGAACTGCCTACAGGTGGCCAAATCTCTGCTGAACAGTTCTACAACTCTGATCAGCAGATTACAACCTGCTGATCATAGTTATTAACCGTAAATGTGACCACCCCCCCATGCCGCCGCTTCCCTGTCCCCTGCCTCACCACCTCCCGCCGCTCCCTTTCACCTAGAACTGCTCCCCCACTCTCCTTTCCCACACTCTTCATCCCCCAACACTGATTACTCCTCCTCCACCTGATCCGACCCTCTGCAAACCCCACCCCTGCAACTACCATCATAAGCCGGCATCCCTCCTCTGTCGCACCTGCCGGCTTCAGGGGCTACATGGGGCTCGGGGGGGATTCAGATGTGTCTCCCCCCACCAGTCTAATCATCCCCCCATACTGGCCTCCGTACCCTCGATCCATCCCTGCTCCATTGGCATCCCTCCTACCCCTCCCGCAGCCTGCAGCTGCTGACCGCCCTGAGCCCCAGCAAGCTGACAGGCTGGGGGATTGTTGGGGGAGCAGTGTGGGTGGGGTGAATTTGGAGCTTGGGGGGGGGCTTGGTAGACATGTGTTTACCACCCCCCGCCCCTGTAGTACAGTGGGCACAGGCAGCAATCACTACAGATTTCTGTCAATATATCAATTGACAGCTGATCATAGTAAACTGTGAATGTTACTATGTATCAGACTGTCAGTTTATGAATGAATGAGGAATCTCTATACAGATTCCTTATTTCATTCATGGATTCCTTATTTCATTCATGTAAAGTGCTGCAGAGAAATCAGTCCCTTTCTCTGTCTCAAAAAGAGATATGGGAGTCTGTTTAGACTAATATTTCACCAAAGACCCCCCCAAAACAAAAATTAAAAATTAAATATAGCTGTAAAAAAGTGTAAAAAGTTAAAAAAAAAACAAAAGACAAAAATAAAACATAAACATAGTAAGACCCAGTGGCGGCTGGTGCTAAACTTTTTTGGTGGGTAGCAAAAAAAGCCCCACCCTCCACACTCAACCCTCCACAGCCTCCTTGGTTTATCCACTCAGTGAACCCGATCCGCCTCCTGTGATGACTGGCCGAGAGGAGAAGACAATAGCAAATATTAATTCCCTATTGTCACAAGCAGATTGCTGTGTACCGAGCACAAGCTTTTTCAAGCTAATTAGAGCCTCAGGTTCTAATCATATGGCTTGAAAAAAATAACTAATACAAATGTATGAGTCCAGCACCCTGCAGGGGGGCGGCGCCCCTGTGCCCCTAATGGACCAGCCACTCCTGGTAAGACCCCTTTCACGTGGAACGGACTCTGTCAAGCAGACCTGCCTGCTCAGTGGGGGATCTGTCTGCTGATTCCTGCTGAGCAGGCGGATGAAAGGTCTTCGTCCGCAACACTGATGCAGAGCGGACATGGACACAGCCCGCTGTTCTCTATGGGGCGGTCACATTTCCATCCAATACCATCCGATCTGTTAGATGGATGGGGAATGGGATCCCCATCCATCTGTTTTTAGCAGACCGGATCGGATGCATGCAGTAAGCAGACACATTTTTGTGTACATTCAGTTTTCACCATTTTGCAAAAAGGCGTCATTTAAAAATTACAAATATTTGTTATTTATTAACTCAATACAGGTTAAGCTTTTATATTTAGCAGGAATTTTGTAAAATTTGCTTTGTTTATATCTGCAAAAAATTATTTTAGAGAATTTTTAGCGAACATATTGTTTTGATAAACATTTACGCAAATATCGCAGGGCGTTCAAATCAGTAGCATCTTCCTTTTATCCTAAATATCATGTGCTTTCAGAAAATATGGTTTGGGGGGTGTTTAACAAACTCTGAAAGCTGTAAGGGAAAAAATCAAAACCTCTAGATTTTTAGAGAAATTTGCATATTTACATTTTTGCATATGTTCGATTTTCACCATTTCGCAAAAAGGCGTAATCTAAAATTTACAAATAGTGGTTATTTATTAACTCAATACAGGTTAGCTTTTATATTTATTTAGTAGGAATTTTGTAAAATGTGCTGTGGTTTTATCTGCTAATAAGGATTATAGTGTATTTTTAGCAAAAATATTGTTTTGATAAACATTTGTGCAAATATCATTGTGCCCAAAAAATCTGTAGCATCTGATTTGTATTCTACTGGTCATGTGCTTTCAGAAAATATATGGTTGGGGGGGGCGGGGGTCTTTAACAAACTCTGAAAGCTGTAAGGGAAAAATAAAAAAGCAATGGAAAAATTGCAAAAATGGCCTGGCCACCTGAGTTTAAAAATGGAGCGCAGGGCCTGGCAGCGAAAGGGTTAAATGTGGTGGCTGTAATGGTTTTCCTTTTTAGATCTCGTGCACACTGAACTTTTTTTTAACTCTCATAGACTCCTTTGCTTCCTGGCAGCAGCGTTTTGGCAGAAAAGCCGCATGTACATTTTAGGCCAGTTTTCGGCGCGTCAAGTGCTTGGGCACTAAATAATTTTACTGGACTGAATAATAATTTATTCTGGCAATTGAAATTATTGACACTCAGTCGCTAAACATGCCAAATATTAACTTGCGTTTAAGCACATTTAGACACACTTACACATGTGGATGCAATGGCTGTGGGTTTGTTTTCTGACTCTAAGTGCACCTGTCTCTAAACTCTTCTAAACACCTATGTTTACATGGACGCATAGGCTAACATACAGGGGCCTTTAGAGGCAGAAAAAAAAACACCAGACACCCCTAGGATCATCAGAAAAAATGTTCAGTGTGCATGAGGCCTTGGTCCTTTTTGCTTTTATTTCATCTGGTAGTTTACATTTGCTTCAAAATAGGGCTTCAGACAGGCTTTGTTAACGCCAATCAAAGCTCATGTCACTAAATAAAATGGTTAGCTTACAGTCCTGTTTACATGTTGTGTTTGCTTTGCTTCGGCTTCGCTTCAAAAATTATACCCCATGTCGCTTTAGTGATGCTTCAAAGCTTCTTTAAAGCCTCCATAGAACTCTATAACAAAGCTCGTTTGAGGCTCGCTTGAAGCACCTGTGGCTTTTGAGAGGCTTTAGCTTTGTTTTGTTTTGTGAAAAATACAGGTGTGAGATATCAACAAACACACAGGGCATCTGCCAAGCTTCAATTAAGCTTCAAAAGAGCATCACTGAAGTACCACCGAAGCCTCATCAAAGCACCACTGAAGCCTCATCAAAGCACCACTAAACTCACCACCGAAGCCTCAAAGCGCCACCGAAGCATCATAAAAGCTTGTTGAACCAGTAAGAGCTTTTATGTGGGTTGAAGCCAAAGCAAGTGTAAATGAGCCCTTAATGTGCGTTGAAGCCGAAGCAAGTGTAAATGAGCCCTTACTGTCTTAGGCTGGGTTCACACCATTGTGAATTGGTTGTGGGTTCCCTGAATCCAATTCGCAATAGCAGGAGATTTTGACTGGCTCTCTATGGAGCCGATTCACATATCTCCACAGCAGGTCCGGTGCGTTTTTCACAAAAACGCGGTGCGACTTTTGGTCCGTTTCAGGTCCGAATTCAGCCCAAAATTCGGGCTGAAATTGGACCTGAAACGGTGAACCAGGACGCACCGGACCCCTGCTGTGAGCCGCATGCGGTTCATATGTGAACCCAGCCTTAGGGCTGGTTTACACTTGCTTCAAAACATGGCATTGGACATGCTTTTTTAAAGCTCTCTAAACGCCAGTCAAAGCCCTTGTCACTAGATACAATGGTTAGCTTACAGTCCTATTTACACCTTGTGCTTGCTTTGCTTTGCTTCAAAAGATATTCCCCATGCCACTTTAGTGGTGCTTCAACGTGTCTTCAAAGCCTCCATAAAAGCCTATGACAAAGCTCGCTTGAAGCACCTGCAGCTTTTGAGAGGCTTTAATTCAGGTTTAGCTTTGCTTTGTTTTAGAGGTATAACAGGTATGAGAGCATCACCAACACATCAGAAATGCATAAAAAATACATCAAAAAAGCATGTTGAAACAGTAGGCGCTTTAATGTGTGTTAAAGTCGAAGCCAGTGTATATGAGCCCTTAGGGAGTCCATACATTCATCTTTTTTTCTTCATTCAACCAGCGGGTTGAATGAAAAAAAAAATATCCAATTCCCCCATCCACACATTTGAAGTGGATCAGGGAATCCTCCTGCTGTGCTATTGTGTTCTGACAGTGGGGAAGGTCCAGAATAAGGAATACAATGCAATCAGTGCTGCCAACTATAGCCAGCAGAACTGATCGATAGGGAAAAATCCAATAGGCTGGTTGTACAGAAGTCAATTGGTAGATCGACTAATGCACAACCAAGGTGCTCATACCAGAACCAAAATTTGCCCTCTCCCGGCTAAACTGGCTGAATTTCTAACCATGTATGGCTGGCAATAGGGTGTCTGCATTCTAGGTGAAGTAGTAAAGCAGACATCTTTGGACAGCAGTATTGTCAGCCTCATGACATGGTTCCAGTAATCCATGTCCTTAGTGTGCTTGTCTTCAACAAACTGTTTGCGGGCATCATCTTTAGAAAAGGCTTCCTTCTGGGACCACAACCATGCAGGCCAATTTGATGCAGTGTGTAGCGTATGGTCTGAGAACTGACAGGCTGACCCCCCACCCCTCCAACCTTTGAGCAATTCTGGCAGCACTCATACATCTATTTCCCAAAGACAACCTTTGGATATGATGCTGAGCACATGCACTCAACTTCTGTGGTCGACCATGGCCTGTTCTGAGTGGAACCTGTCCTGTTAAACCGCTGCATGAGAGAGTGAGAGTGATAACACCAAATTTAACACACCTGCTCCCCATTCACACCTGAAACCTTGAAACACTAATGTGTCACATGACACCAGGGAGGGAAAATGGCTAATTGGGACATTTTGACTTAGGGGTGAACTCACTTTTGTTGCCAGCAATTTAGACATTAATGGCTGTGTGTTGAGTTATTTTGAGGGGACAGCAAATGTACACTGTTATACAAGCTGTACACTCACTACTTTATATTGTAGCAAAGTGCCATTGCTTCAGTGTTGTCACATGAAAAGATATAATCAAATATTTGCAAAAATGTGAGGGATGTACTCACTTTTGTGAGATACTGTGTATACACACATGATCCTGCACTATGTAAACAAGGCATATCTCAATTCTGACACAGGGGGAGGGATCGATCATGTGTCTCTGCAAAGTAGGGCCCAGAAGCTATCTCTTCCCCTAGTGAAAGCAGCACACTGTACTCAAAAACACTGGATGTGCAAACTGTTAACCCTTTTATTGCCCTAGATGTTTAACCCCTTGCCAGCCAGTGTCATTAGTATAGTGACAGTGCATATTTTTAGTACTGATCACTGTATTAGTATTACTGGTTCCCGAAAAGTGTCAAAAGTGTCTGATTGTCTGCTGCAATATTGCAGTCCCGCTAAAAATTGCTTATCACCGCTATTACTAGTGTAAAATAAATAAATAAAAATTCCATAAATACATCCCATAGTTTGTAGACACTATAACTAGGGTTGCCACCTTTTCTTCAAGTCAAACCCAAACACTTTAGTGGTGCAAAGCAATTTTTTTATAGTATAAGCTATACATACATTTTGCTATTAAATAACATTTCTAATCATATGAAGTTACTAACAAGTATCCCCCTTTACATCAAAGTCCACAGAGTTTCCCTTTTACATCTGAATTAGCAGAGTTCCCTTTCACTGTAAGGGAGAACGCTGCAGACTATGATGTAAGGAAGAACTCTGGGGACTCTAACATAAGGGTGCTCTGGGAACCCTGATTTAAGGGGAAACACTGAGAACTCTGATATACAGAGAGCACTCTGATGACAAGGGGGGACATTGTGGCCTCTGGTGTAAAGGGGAACTCTGATGTAAGGGGTGCTCTGAGAACCCTAATTTACATTAGCGTACTCACTCAGGAGAGGCAGGAGAGAGAAGGGGAGGGACTTCACTCACAGACAGGGATGGATGGTGAGCTCACTCACCCCTTCACAGTCAGCACATCTCATCCAGATGTATCTGAGGCTGCTGGGCTTCAAATTTCCCATCCCCACTTTCCTTTTCTGTGGCACAGCACTAGGGATTGGAGTGTGAGCCGACACAGAGGGGTAGGGGTAGGAGGAAGAGAAGCATATCAAGCCCTCTCTCCTCTCCCGTTTGTGTGTGTGTTTGGGGGGGAATTGTTAGTGCAGGCTTTGGGCAGTGTGAAAGAGTGTAACAGACACTCTCGGCTTACACAACTGCAACCAGAAACCCTGTTGGGAAGCCATAGTCCAGTCTGAATAATGTGCCCGGGTTTCAGGCTGTCTGAAACCCGGACGCATGAGTCCAAACCCAAACTGTCTTATGAGACGCTACAATCGCTCCATAACAAGACATCCCCTCAACGCTGCCAAGCTGCTGATTCCCAGATACTGGAAATCTACATGCGCCCCGACAGTCGCAGAGTGGCTACGGGAAGTAGATACGATTTACCATGTGATAGAATTAGTAGCCATAGCAAACGACACAGCAGAAAGATTCTACACGCAATGGTCTTCCTGGATCATTTACCGCTACTCTACTCAATTCACCCAAGCTTTGAATTCTTAGAGGTGTCACTACAAACACTCATAAAATTCACCACCACTGCCCCTCCCCAGGCTACAAAGTATACTAAGGACCTGGCCAGGGCCACAAACTGTGCAATCACATTAAAGTTCGCAGCTTAGACCCACATTTTTCTATCGACATGCCGAGCGGCCGGAGGGGTAGGGCGGTCCCCCACCTTGGGACGCAGAATGCTCCCACCAGGGGTGTCACTTGGTGGCAGGGTCTTAGCCCCCCCGCTCAAAGCCACAGAGTTGCCTGCTAAACACAACAGTGGGCTGCTTCACTCTCACTCGCACTCATACCGATATGAGACCCGCACTTAATATCAGATTGGGTCAAGACAACTCATCTGTTACCACTCAATAGGCTCAACTGTAACTGCTGACCTGTATGAAGAGAATGACATGTACGTTTTAATTATATGCCTTGTGAAAAGTACATTTTACTGACTTGTATACTTTGCTTGCTAAACCAATAAAAAAAACTTGCAATGTAAAAAAAAAAAAAAAAAAAAGAATGTGATAAGAAATAAAAAAAAACAAACCCAAACTGTCTGGGTGAATCCTGAACAGGTGGCAACTCTAGCTATAATGTTTGTGTAAACCAACCAATACACGCTTATTGAGATTTTTTTATCAAAAACATGTAGCAGAATACATATTGGCCTACATTTATGAAGAAATTCGATTTTCTACATTTTTTTTATTGGATGCATTTTAAAGCAGAAAGTAAAAAAAATATATATTTTTTTTTAATAGTTTTTTTTTGTTGTTTATAGATCAAAAAATAAAAAACGCAGTAGTGATTGAATGCCACCAAAAGAAAGCTCTATTTGTGGGGGAGAAATTGCATAAATTGTATTTGGGTACAGTGTTGCACAGCCTCGCTTTTATCAGTTAACCACTTCAGCCCTGGAAGGATTTCCCACATTAGGACCAGAGCACTTTTTGCGTTTCAGCACTGCGTAGCTTTAACTGACAATTGCACGGCCGTGCGACGAAGTACCCAAACTAAATTGGCATCCATTTTTTCCCACAAATAGAGCTTTCTTTTGGTGTCATTTGATCACCTCTGCGTCACTTATGATCACCGCTATGAACAAAAAAATGTGACAATTTTAGAAAAAAAACTATATTTTTTACTTTTTGCTATAATACATATCCAAAAAAAATAAAAAAACGAATTTGTTCATCAGTTTTTTTTATATTCTTCTACATATTTTTGATTAAAAAAATAAAAAAATCACAATATGCGTATATTTATTGGTTTGCGCGTTTACAAACCATGAGAATTAATTTATGACGTTTTTACTTTTATTTTTTACTAGTAATGGCAGCGATCTGCGATTTTTAGCGGGACTGCGACATTGCGGCGGACATGATGGACATTTTTGACACTTTTTTGGGACCATTGACATTTATACAGCAACCAGATCTAAAAAAAAACACTGAATACTGTATAAATGTCACTGGCAGGAAAGGGGTTAGCCTGCAGAGGGCAATGAAGGGGTTAAGTGTGTTCCCTAGGCGCATGTTCTAACTGTGTGGGGGCTGGGCTGGCAGGGGAGTGACAGATCTAACTGATCTAGAGTACAGGGATCAGTAGATCTTTGTTGTGAAGCCTGTCAGAACGAGGAACCGCCTTGTATACATTGGCAGTTCCCCATTCTTCCCGTGTAGTAAGCGATCGCTGGTCACTGGCAGACACCGAGTCCACCCGACCCGCGGCCACAGTGAGGGAGCGCACAGCGTGCACAAGAGCACGCCGCCGGAGGCACGTGCTCGCCCCCTAGCCACGCCTGCGTGAATCACCTTTTATAGACGGCGATTTGCGTTACGCTGCCACTCTGCGGCAGTAAATGTACGTGAGCCAGTCTTTAACTGGTTAAAATAACACAATGCCGTATCAGAAAAAATCTCATGGTCATGAAGGGGGGTAAATCTTCTGGAGGACAAATAGTTTAAAGTGCATGTTTTATGTACCATATTTCTATTGCACACCAGCATGTCATCCGCACACTGAAATAGTTACATTAAGACCCCTTTCACACCAGAACATTTTTCAGGCGCTTTTGCGCTAAAAATAGTGACTAAAAAGCGCCTGAAAAACTCCCCCCAATACACCCCAGTGTGAAAGCCAGAGTGCTTTCACATTGGAGCGGTGCGCTTGCGAGACGGTAAAAAAAGTCCTGCAAGCCACATCTTTGCAGCGGTGTGGGAGCGGTGTATTCACCGCTCCCATACCGCCCCTGCCCATTGAAAACAATGGGGCGGCGCTACCGAAGTGGTGTTCTGCTAACCGGCACTTTTAACCCCTTTTTAACCCCTTGTGGGGGGTTAAAAGTGCACCACCGCCGCCCGAATAGAGGCGCCATAGCACCCCTATAAGGAGCAGTAGAGCAATGCAAATTAGCGGTGTTTTACAGCTAACGCTTGGGCGGCCCGGGTGTGAAAGTGGTCTTAAGTTGCATTACAATCACACAATAAAGTGTGCAATGTTTTAACCACTTGCCGACCGGCGATCAGCATCTGACGGCGGCAAAGTGGCTCGTTCCCGCAAATCGCCGTCATACGATGGTGGCTGCGGGAACGAGTTTAGTGAGCGCGCGCCGCCGGAGGCGCGCCCGCGCGCTCACTGTGTCCAGGGGGGGCCGGGGAGCGGGTGCGGCGGCTTCGATTGCCGCCGGCTACCCGCGATGGCCCCCCCAGAGCGAGTGAGCGGAGGTCCGTGTAAGTAAACA
>BLSH010098965.1:376112-390392 GCA_018402905.1 Glandirana rugosa | reverse complement strand
TTCCTGTTTAAATGAATGTGAGCACTTGATTTGGATTGTGTTTCTATAGATATAACTTCATTTAATTCCATCTGCATCTGAGATAAGTTTGTACTTAACTGACAGTAGTCGTGTGTTTTATTTGGATTTATATTGAAAAAAAGCTCTATTTGTGGGAAAAAAGGACGCAAATTTCGTTTGGGTACAACATCGCACGACCGCGCAATTGTCAGTTAAAGCGACGCAGCGCCGAATCGCAAAAAGGGCTCCGGTACTAAAGCTGGAAATCCTTCCGGGGCTGAAGTGGTTAAGATCTCACAGGAACCCTTAATCAAAGCATGTGTGAAGAAGGGGTCCTGTGAGGTCACAAAATGTTGCATGCTTTATTGTGTGAATACAAAGCAAAAAAAAGTTATATTTAGGTTTATTTTGTGTGCTGATGACAGTCAATTCATGTTTGAATAGAGTCTACGTCTACCTTAATTTACTTCAATATAGATATCTTTGTGTTAGGTTTAGTTCACGAGTGTAAGTAAATTTGTCCTTACAAGGGTGAAACTTTTTAGTACATAAAATTTGGTTGGATATAATTAAATTTCCTCTGTAAGCAATGTGTAATAATGGTTTTCTCTCTTCATAAAACCATTTACTTTTGTGACAAGCAGAAAAAAAAATCAGCAAAAATCATTACCTAAATGTTGGTAATATTACTATATAAATTAGAAACAGAATTGATTCTTAGCATATTGAATGATGGGATGTAATGCATGTTAATTAGGCTTAATGGACCTACATTAAATGTACACTTAATAGCCACATTAATTAACAGCTGGCATCTACCTCTGACAGTGAAAAACACTTATTAATTAAATGTTTCATTTTAATTATGTGAAATATCTAATCATTAATCTATGTCTTTGTAACTATTTCATTTTCACTGTAAAAGCCTTGACTCTGCAATCTTTATTTAAGCTCATTTCCCCAGATTATGTGATCTCATTCTTAGATTGTAAGCTTTAATGAACAGGGCCCTCTGATTCTTGCTGTATTGAATTGTATTGTAACTGTACCGTTTGCCCTAATGTTGTAAACTGCTGATGCAATATAAATCCTGTATAATATTAATAACAATTTCATATTGAAATTTAAAAACATATTTTTAATTTCAATACATTTTTATTGATTTTACAGAAGAAAAAGATAAGAAGAGAAAGTTGTTGCAATTCAAAAGTACAAAAGAGTACGGAAAGTATAGACATTCCGTCAGTTTACAATGTAATATAAAGAGTAATATACATCCATCATTAAATGTTGTACATTTTTGTAGCTTGATGACATCTTTCATATATATTTAAAATTTTATGTAATAGACGTATTTGAGGAAAAAAAACAAAAAGGAATGAACATATAGAAGGATCTAGGTGTATAACCAATAAATAATACAGAACTACACAGTCAATGTTTATAGAGAACTTAAGTGAACATTAAGATGGTTGTTTAATGAGTGCGATATTTGGTGTACCAATTACACCAGATCTCCCAATGTGAGTTAGCTGTCTTTGGACGTGGCAAATAGCAGTTTGTATGTGGCATTAGTGTTAGTTGGTTGGACCACCTCTTTTATAGATGGTGTGTTGGGTTTCCTCCAGTATCTGTCCAACAGAGGGTGAATTGCTAACAGGATGTGTATGATCGGGCCTCTTATTATAGGTGGGGCTTTGTCTAAACCCAGGGAGAATAGTGCTGTTCCTGGGGTGATGGAAATTGTAACTCCATAATTTTTTTTAATTAGGTGAAAGGTCTCTAACCATAGGAAGAATGCAGCTGGGCATGACCATAGTATATGGTGAAGCTCCACATTGTCTTTAACATAAGGGTGACAGTTGTGGCGAGAATTTTGAAATCCTATGGTAGCAGTATAGGTGGCGGTGAGTGCAGATTGCCATTTTCATGTTCCCATGCTCTTATTGGTGCCGTCTTGGTGAATTCATCTTTGTTGTTCAATGCTTTGTATATTAGAGAGATGCCTTTGGTGTTAGAGTGAGGGTTGGTAAAAAATGTAGTGATTCACCAAGTTAGTGAGATTTGGTGTCAAGGGTTAGAGCGTAGGAAGTCTACTATTTGCATGTAGATGAAAAAAAAACCTTAGGAGGGTAATCCATATTCTATCTGCAAAGCTACAAATGCTTTAGTGGCTGGGCCCACTTGGATATAATCCAGCCATTTAATCCCTTTTTATCCCATTGTGCAATGGCTATATTGGGTACAACCCAGGGAAGGCTCATGATGGGAAATTGAATAATGGTTTTATAGAGTTGTCTAGTGGTGTATGTAATAACGTAAGCCATGCTTGAACTGTGGCTCTGATAGAGGGAGATACCTTAACAATGGCGTTTTGAAGAAAGCAGCTAGTCATTAACTAGTGGTATAGGTATTTCCCTTGTATCTGATGTTTCTCCAATTGTACCCATAAGTTGTTTTGTGGTTGTTGGAACCACGTTTTCATTTGTGTGAGAAGCACTGCTAAATAATAGTCTCTGAGTACCACATGGCCCATAACCCCTACTTTCCTTGTAGTTGTGAGTTTTTTGAATGCACATCTAGCCATTTTACCCTGCCATAAAAACCCATTAAGTAGAGATTGAGCTGTCCTGAAGAAGGATACCGGCGCAGGAATGGGTAAAGGCCTGTATAGACACAGTAGTTGTGGTAGTAAGACCATTTTGAAGGCTGCCATCCTCCCAGTCCATGACATCTCTGATTTTACTAAGTTTTGGAGCTTTGAACAGAGAACACCCAGGAAAGGTGAGTAATTTGCTGCTACTAATGACTTCATTAGTAGCAGGAGTTAGTGTAACACCCAGGTATTTGATACCTTCTCGTTGCCACACATATGGGAATGAATGTTGTATTTTTTGTTGTGTGATACTGGGTATACCTAAACTTAAGATACATGAATTGTATTAATTTACTTTGTAGTAGCATATACGATTGGACATTGATAGAGCAGATTGCACCGAAGCCAGGGAAGTTTCCAACGTCTGTTAACATTAGTATTATGTCATCAGCGAATAAGCTGATGACATGGTCGGTATTGTGAATCTGGAACCCAGAGATTTGTGGATGTGAACGGATATATGATGCTAAGGGTTCCATCAATAAGTTGAATATTAGTGGCGACAGGGGGCAGCCCTGGCCCGTGCCATTTGAAATTGAGAATGGAGTAGATAACATCCCTGAGGAGTATACTTGAGCTGAGGGGTTTGTGTATAAAGCCTATCCTTCCTATCCTTAAAAAGCCCTCACTGGACCCCACCAATATTAACAACCTACGCCCCATCTCCTTACTCCCCTTCGCCTCCAAACTCCTCGAAAGACTGGTCTACAACCGACTGAGTGACCATCTGACCACGAACAAACTTCTTGATCCCCTTCAGTCTGCATTTCGCCCTCAGCACTCTACAGAAACTGCTCTCCTTAAACTCACTAATGACCTAATAACTTCTAAAACCAATGGACACTATTCTGTATTACTACTCCTGGACCTTTCTACTGCCTTTGATACAGTGGACCACCCCCTTCTCCTCAAAAAACTCCATGCTTTTGGTCTCCATGACACTACTCTAAGCTGGTTCTCATCCTACCTATCCCACCGCTCCTTCAGTGTCACCTACAACTCTACCTCCTCCTCTCCTCTTCCTTTCTCTGTCGGTGTCCCCCAAGGTTCTGTCCTTGGACCTCTCCTCTTCTCTATCTACACCTCCTCCCTGGGTCAGTTGATTGCCTCCCATGGCTTTCAGTATCATCTCCATGCTGATGACACACAAATCTATCTCTCAACCCCCCAGATCTCTCCATCTGTCTCCTCACGCATCACAAACTTACTGATAGACATATCAGCCTGGATGTCACATCACTTCCTCAAACTCAACCTATCCAAAACCGAGCTTATGATATTTCCTCCCCCACGTGCCACTTCCCCAGATTTCTCTGTCACTATCAATGGCTCAACTATCAACCCGTCCCCCCACGCCAAGGTCCTAGGTGTAATCCTAGACTCACAATGAACCTTTCAGCCCCACATCCAAACGCTATCCAAAACTTGCCGCCTTAACCTCCGCAACATCTCCAAGATACGCCCCTTCCTAACCGATGACGCCACAAAGCTTCTAATCCACTCCCTGGTCATTTCTCGCCTCGACTACTGCAACTCCCTCCTCATTGGCTTACCTCTAAATAGTCTCTCCCCACTTCAGTCCATTATGAACGCTGCGGCCAGGCTCATCCACCTTAAAAACCGCTCGGCATCTGCTACACCCTTATGTCAATCTCTACATTGGCTGCCACTCAACCAACGTATTAAATTCAAGATCCTAACAATAACTTATAAATCACTTCACAACCTGGCCCCCAGCTACATCACTAACCTGGTCTCAAAATACCAACCAAATCGATCTCTTCGCTCCTCCCAAGACCTCCTGCTCTCCAGCTCCCTTGTCACCTCATCCCACGCTCGTCTCCAGGACTTCTCCAGAGCCTCTCCCATCCTCTGGAATGCTCTACCACAATCTGTCCGACTCTCTCCTAGTTTGTCCACCTTCAGACGATCCCTGAAAACTCATCTCTTCAGAGAAGCCTATCTGGCTCCCACCTAACAACTGTACATTTATCTTCTCTATTAGCACATCCCCCACAGTTATTACCTTGTGTATCTCTTGACCTTCCCTTTTTAGATTGTAAGCTCTAACGAGCAGGGCCCTCTGATTCCTACTGTATTTAAGTGTATTGTATTTGTACTGTCTATCCTCAAGTTGTAAAGCGCTGCGTAAATTGTTGGCGCTATATAAATCCTGTATAATAATAATATAATAATAAAGCCATAATGGCAGTGAATATTGGGCCTGAAAATCCAAAAGCAGCCAATACTTGTGCTAGGTACATCCAATGGATTAATGGATTCTATTGAACACCTTCTCTGCATCCAATGCTATCAGCAGAGAAGGTGTTTCCTGTTCCCCTATTATATTAATTAGGCTGCGAGTGGCATCCGTGGTTTGCCAGCCTTTAGTGAAACCCGACTGGTCCAGGTAAATTAGAAGAGGTAAAGTATCAAGTAGGCGTTGGGCAATTAGTTTGGTATACATTTTTAAATCATTGTTCAATATGGAAATGGGCCTGAAATTTTGGGGTGTAGTCGGTTCCTTCCCCAACTTGGGTAGTGTTATTATCAGAGCTCTCAACATCTCTGGTGGAAAGGGTGAGGAGGCAGACGCTGCATTGTAGATATTGGTCATATATGAGGTTAAAATGGTTTTGAATGTCTTATAGTACTCCCTTGTAAAGCCGTCTGGCCCAGGTGACTTGTTAAGTAATTCTATAATTTTTTGAATCTCTAAGGTGGTAGAAAGGGGAGTTCAATGCTACAAGTTGCTCAGAAGGCATTTGAGGGAATTTTACCTTCTGAAGGAACTCCGTTATCAGCTCTAAGGTTGGCTGGTTGGTGTTGGGGTCTTGATTTAGATTATAGAGAAAGCTGTAGTAATCACTAAAAATGTCAGCTATCGCTTGTGGGTGAAATAGTTTAGCTTTAGTGGTAGGGTGGTAGATAAAAGGAATTTGAGTTTTTTGTCTTTGGCCTTTCAGCTTATATGCTAATAATTTACCGCCCTGTTGCCATGGGAGTAATAGGTCATTTTCAACCTCCTGTTCGCTCACTCAAAGTTGTCCATCAGGAGGATGCGTAAATCCTGACGTAGATTGAACAACTTTTGGGAGAGGGCAGGAGAGGGTTTGGTTTCGTTTTGTGTGTCCATGATGTTGATTTTCTGTGTGAGGCAATTTATTAATTTCTGCTGCTGCCTTCTCGCTCTAGACCCCAATTTAATGAAAAACCATCATATATACGCCTTGCGGGCGTTCCACAATGTGAAAGGATCATTCACTGAATTAGCATTGTTCTCATAGAATTCTGTCAAATGTCCTTCTAACTCTGCTTGATTATTAGGTTGTTACAATAATCAAGAGTTAGCTCTCCATACAGGCGTGGTAGTGAATGCTAGTGAGTCTGGAATCGTTAACAAAATTGAAGTGTGGTCTGACCACGTGATGGTGTTGATAGAGGTGGATATTGCCTTTGATAGCAGCAGCCATTTATCCAGCAGGAATAAGTCTATTCCTCACTGTTCCGGCTGTAAGAACAGTGAGGATTATAAAAGAAGGTGTAATCCTTCTCACTAGCATGAAAGCAGCGCCAGGTAATGAAAAGGTAATGTGATTGTATGGTGCTTTGAAGAAAAGCAGTATATTTACCATGGTAGGAGAGGAGGAGTCGATAGCTGGGTCTGGAGTAATGTTAAAATCACCACATAGGAGTAGACTCCCTTGATGTTTTTGAATAACCTTCAGTAATTTGTAAAGGAAGTGCATTTGGTGTACGTTGCGGGCATACACATTTACTAATGTAAGGGTCGTAGAGTTGATGTCACATACCAGTATAAGGTATCTGCTGTGCAATTAGTTTCGTCCTAAATTCGTTTTTTAACCCGTCCAAATCCGCACTATAGCCAAAGTATGGCTCCAGCGCGGATCTAAAATGCTGGGTGGACGTCCATGGACATCCTGGCCATGTGCGCGCTCCTGGCGCGCACTCACAGGCACGCTGCGTGGCCCTGCCCGCGGGTCGGGTGGACTCGATGTCCGCCCGAGACCCGGGATCCCCTGTCAGACCTGCAGAACGGGGAACCGCCGTTCTAAACACAGTGGTTCTCTGTTCTGTTGAAGGGGACATACCAGATCTACTGATCCCTGTCACTGGGATCAGTTAGATCTGTTATGTCCCAACCAGCCCCGCCCCCCCACAGTTAGAACACACCCAGGGATCATAGTTAACCCCTTCACTGCCCCCTGCAGGTTAACCCCTTCACTGCCAATGACATTTATACAGTAATCAGTGGATATTTAAATTTCTGATCGCTGTATAAATGTCATTGGTCCCAAAATAGTGTCAAAAAAGTCCGACATAACCGCCCCAATATCGCAGTCCCGATAAAAATCGCAGATTGCTAGTTACTAGTAAAAAAAATAAATAAATAAAAACGCCATAAATCAATTCCCATAGTTTGTAGACGCGATAACTTTTGCGCAAACCAATCAATATACGCCGTTTGCGATTTTTTTTTTTTTTTTTACCAAAAATATGTAGAAGAATATATATCGGCCAAAACTGTTGAATCATTTTTATTTTTTAATTTTTTTTTTGGATATTTATTATAGCAAAAAGGAAAAAATATTGGGTTTTTTTCAAAATCATCGCTCTTTGTTTGTTTATAGCGGCGATCAGAAATGACGCAGAGGGGATCAAATACCACCAAAAAAAACCTCTATTTGTGGGAAAAAAAGTGATATAAATTTAGTTTGGGTAGAACGTCGCATAAACGCGCAATTCTCATTCAAAATGCGACAGCGCTGAAAGCCAAAAATTGGTCTGGGAAGGAGGGGGGTTTAAGTGCCCAGTAAGGAAGTGGTTAACAAACTTCGACAAATTTGTTAATTTGGAAATATCTGAAGAAAAAATTGAAATTGCGGAAATTCAAAATTCAGAAATCTGAAAATCCCAAAATAAGAATGAAAATCCAGAAATTCAAAAGAACAAAAATCCGAAAATTTGAAAGCCTGAAAATTTGAATATCTGAAATAATAACTAATAATTAAACTATTACTAACTATTAAATTATATTATTGGAATTTCCTTTCAAATTTGGCTGTTAGTGAACGTAACGAATACAAATTTATCCGAAGTTGCGAATTATCCGAAATAACGAATGCCGTATCTAAACGAATGGAACGTAATGAAATGATAATAATAATAAAAACGTTTTATTATTATTATTTTTTATTCATTTGTTCTATACCATTTGTTTAGATGTGGCATTCGTTATTTTGGATAATTCGTAACTTTGGATAAATTCGTATCCCTTACTAGAGTTGAGCCGGCACCTGGATGTTCAGGTTTGGCGGGTTCAGCCGAACTTCGCGAAAAAGTTAGAGTTCGGCCCCGAACCTGACCTGAATTTGCTCTGGACCCCGAACCCCATTGAAGTCAATGGTGACCTGAACTTTTGGGCACAAAAATGGCTCTAAAAAAATCCTGGTAAGGGCTAGAGGGCTGCAAAAGGAAGCAAAATGGGGGTAATAGTGGGACAAGTGCTCTGCGAACATATCTGGATAAGGAAATAACATATGCTCTGCGAACATATGTGGATAGGGAAATAACTTAAAATCACATAAATAAAATAAAAAATGGAGGAGGAGGTGGATGTGGAGTGGGAGGTTGAGGAGGCCGGGACCATGGCAGTGTAGGTGGTGGAAGTGGCGGTGGAGGAGGAGGTAGCCAACACTGTTTGTTTGTTTGTTTGTTTGTTTGTTTGTTTGTTTTTTCTAATTGGGGTAGCCCCCAAAATATTGAGACATATTAAATAAAAAAAAAAGTATACCAATGGCTGTGTGTGGCCGGTATAAATGGCTATTCTGCACAAGGTACAGACAAGTCTTGTGGGATCCATGCCTGGTTCATTTTAATAAATGTTAGTTTGTCCACATTGGCTGCGGACAGGCGGCTCTGCTTGTCTGTGATAACGCCCCCTGCCGTGCTAAACACACATTCAGACAATACACTGGTTGCATGGCAGGCCAGCACCTCCAAGGCATAAAGGGCAAGCTCAGGCCATGTGCCCAATTTGGAGACCCAGAAGTTGAATGGGGCAGACCCCTCAGTCAGTACGTGTAGGCGTGTGCACACATACTGTTCCACCATGTTGCTGAAATGCTGCCTCCTGCTAAGACGTTGCCTATCAGCTGGTGGTGCTGTTTGTTGTGGCATGCTGCTGACAAAGCTTTTCCACATTTTGGCCATGCTAACCCTGCCTAATCAGGAGCTGGCGGTGCCACAGCTGCATTGGCGACCTCTTCATCCTCCTCTGCCTTCGCCTTGTGCTTCCACTGAGCCCCCGGTGTCATTTGGGAAAGCCCTCAGCAGCGTGTCTACCAGAGCGTGCTTGTAGTCGTGCATCTTCCGATCATGCTCCAGTGAGGGAATTAAGGACGGCACATTGTCCTTGTAACGGGGATCCAGCAGGGTGGCCACCCAGTAATCAGCACAAGTTAAAATGTGGGCAACTCGGCTGTCATTAAGCAGGCACTGCAGTATGTAGTCGCTCATGTGTGCCAGGCTGCCCAGAGGCAAAGACAAGCTGTCCTCTGTGGGAGGTGTTTCATCTGTGTCCTCTGTATCCCCCCAGCCACGCTCCAGTGATGCCCACGAGCTGTGTTGCGTGCCACCCTGCTGTGAACATGGTTCCTCCTCCTCATCATCCTCGTCCTCCTCATCCTCCAGAACTGTGCCCTGGCTTGAACATTTTTTACCTGGCCTATGCTGGTGCAGGAACCCACCCTCCGGGCCACTTGTGAATGACTGGCCTGATAACCATGGAAATGACCCCTCTTCCTGCTCCTCCTGTGCCACATCCTCTTCCATCATCACCCAAAGCGTTTTTTTCAGAGACATAGAAATGGCATAGTAATGCTGAGAACAGCGTCATCGGCACTGGCCATGTTGCTGGAGTACTCGAAACACCGCAATATGGTACACATGTCTCGTATGGAGGCCCACTTGGTGGTGAAATGGTGCTTTTCCGCAGAGCGACTGACTCATACGTGCTGCAGCTGAAACTCCACTATTGCCTGCTGCTGCTCGCACAGTCTCTCCAGCATGTGCAAGGTGGAGTTCCACCTTGTGGGCACGTTGCATAGGAGGCGGTGAGCGGGAAGGCCGTAGTTCCGCTGCAGCACAGACAGGTGAGCAGCAGCAGGGTGAGAACACCGAAAGTGCGCACAGACGGCCCGCACTTTCTGCAGCAGCTCTGACATATCGTAGTTTTTTAGAAATTTCTGCACCACCAAATTCAAAACCACTCATCGCTCTGTTGTTCAATGCCCATCCACAGCTGCTGCGCAGTGTTGGGTTTATCCCCCAAACATATCAGTTTTAAAACAGCCTGCTGTCCTTTCCCCCTGGATGTGCTGAAGTTGGTGGTGAAGGTGTTACGCTGACCGGATGAGGAGTAGGAGGAGGAGGCAACAGGAGGCAAAGAGAAACGCCTTGCAATCCTCGGTGGCGGAAGGACATGCGCCAAACTGCTATCCGCCTCAGGCCCACCCGCCACTACATTTACCCAGTGTGCAGTTAGAGAGATATAGCATCCCTGCTTACTGGTCCACGAATCAGTGGTTATGTGGACCTTGCCACAGATGGCATTGTGCAGTGCACACTTGATCTTGTCCCTGACTTGTTTGTGCAGGGAAGGGATGGCTTGCCTGGAAAAGTAGGGGCGGCTGGGAACCACGTACTGTGGGACAGCCACCACCATCAGGTTTTTAAAACTGTCCGTGTCCACCAGACCAGGAATTTTGAAATGTTGGCATTAAGGTACAGGGATCGTGGGTGGGTAGGGGGGTACTTCCTCTTCCTCTTCAGTGTTTGGGTGATGGACAGCTGTAAGCTTCCATGGGACCATAGTGTGGAAATGCTTGGGGACAGTGGCGGACATGGTGGCATTGCTGTCACATCGTCTGTTTGCTGGGTGACAGGTGACACTGGCACTGTAAGTGTAGAGGAAGAGGCAGAGGCAGCAGCAGAAGAGGTAGCAGGAGGAGGCGGAGACCTTTCTTGGATTTTGAGGTGCTTATTCCACTGCTCTCTGGGTAGTGTATGGAGAGGATGCTGCCCGTGCTGTGAGGGACAGATTGCAGATAGATAGATAGGTAGAGATTACTACTACTACTGCTTTTAGGGACAGATTGCAGATCTCATCCTGCATTACAGAACGATCTGACTGGACTAGGTAGAGTCTACTGCTTAGAGGGACAGATTATTGTTCTAAAATCATCTTCTAGTTCTATAGGGTCAGGTTCCTGCTGTTGCTATAAGGGACAGATTATTGTTCTAAAATCATTTTGCAGCCCTCTAGCACTTTCCAGGACTTTTTTGCAGTCATTTTTGTGGCGAAAAGTTTGGGTCCCCATTGAATTCAATGGGGTTCGGGGTTCGGGTAAAGTTCGGGAAAAAGTCTGGGTTCGGTACCGAACTTGACACGAAGTTCGCCCGAACCCACCGAACCCGAACATCCAGGGGTTCGATCAACTCTATTAATAATTTAAAAAAAAGAATAATAAATTATTATTCTTTTTTTTTTAAACCAGCAATGTAAATGCACGTTTTAATTATTTTTGTGCAAGAAATGCACCGCTCACACCAGCAGCAGGAACCTCTCCCTACACCAGTATGAGATGCTTTTAGAATGCTAATCTGTCCCTCACAGCAACACCAGGAACCTCTCCCTACTACAGTATGAGATGATTTTAGACCAATAATCTGTCCCTCACAGCACGGCCAGGAACCTCTCCCTACTCCAGTATGAGATTATTTTAAAACGATAATCTGCCCCTCACAGCACCGCCAGGAACCTCTCCCTACTCCAGTATGAGATGATTTTAGAACACTAATCTGTCCCTCACACCAGCAGCAGGAGCCTCTCCCTATACCAGTATGAGATGATTTTATAATGCTAATCTGTCCCTCACACCAGCAGCAGGAACCTCTCCCTATACCAGTATGAGATGATTTTATAACGCTAATCTGTCCCTCACACCAGCAGCAGGAACCTCTCTCTATACTAGTATGAGATGATTTTATAATGGTAATCTGCCCTCACACCAGCAGCAGGAACCTCTCCCTATACCAGTAAGAGATGATTTTAGAACGGTAATCTGTCCCTCACAGCAGCACCAGGAACCTCTCCCTACAACAGTATGAGATGATTTTATAACGCTAATCTGTCCCTCACAGCAGCAGCAGGAACCTCTCCCTATACCAGTATGAGATGATTTTATAATGCTAATCTGTACTTCACAGCAGCAGCAGCAACCTCTCCCTATACCAATATGAGATGATTTTATAACGTCCACCAGATCATACATGGTGGATGCAACCTCCCCAATTTCGTGTTCCATGTGGTCCACTCTAGCCTCTACCTCCCCTTATTCCTTATTGAATTTGTGCATACATGACACCATATCAGCCTGTAAAAAGCTTCTTAATGATATCAGCATGTCCTTCATTACTGAGTCTAATAATGGCTGATTTGTTGTTGGAAATAGAATCAGGCAGTTCACGTGTATCCTCACTAGACTCTGCAGTATAACTCACTGCATGGTGTCGATTGTGCGTGTCCTTTTTAAATCGGGACTTCTCTCTGGGCTGCCAGATAAGGGAGTGGAGGAGTTTGAGTTAGGGCTATTGGGTGATTTGCTGGCTGTAGCCTGTGAGCTCTGCTGATATGATTGTGATGGCGCTCTGTGAGCTGGAGTGAGAGGGCCGCTGGCGCCATTATGCTTACTGTTGCGCTGCTGCTGGGGAAGAATGCAGTCAGTTTCTGAGGTTTCCTCTGCTCCTTTCTCTTGAGTGACATAATTTGCGGGTGGCTGAGGGCAGGCTCTGGAAGGTCGTTGTGTGTCATTATTTCCCCTGTGTGATCCGAGCTGCTCTCTCAAGCTTTCATTCCAGTCCACGGCTAGCTCCACCCCCCAAAAACATATTTTTAACACTTGAGTTTTAATCGTGAGAGTGCAAGAATTTTAAACTATTTTAATAAGGTTTAGATGGTATTTCATTATTGCAAGTTTTTTCCTGGATGTGATTTATATGGATCCTGGTCTATGAGATCTGATTGCTTTATCCCTAGTCTGCTGAAGGTAGCCATTTGTCCTAAGGAATTGTCTTGAAGTGCTGTCAGACCTTCCATTATGGGGGTCAAAAATAAGGGTAAGCTGCTATCTTTGGGGTGGGTGCATAAGGTGTTTATTAAGATATAAAATTGTGGATGTATTTCTTGGGTGATGGATGAAGAGCATATTCATTTTGATTTCTTCACATTGAATTAACTTTAGTTGTTTGTAATTTTCCACATGGATTGTTTAGTTTGTTTATTTATATAGATAAGGTAGCAGCTCTTGATTTATTAATATCTTTTTCGGAGTATGCATTGGACACTGTGTTTTTTTTCTATTCTTTTTTGTACTAGTAGTACAGTCACCTTTTCTTTCCTAGAAATCCCCCCCTAAAGTCTAACACTTACCTGTCCATGTTCCACTGGGAGCTGCCCAGCCTGTCCATGAATGACTCCTGGTGGAGCACTTCTTCTGTTCAGGTACAGACAAATCTCTGTTCATTCCTATAGGACCTATGGAATAAACTTCTCTCTGCATATCAAACAAACAAAGTTGTGGGACACCCCACGTAATTCGGACGTTTCAAATGGGCACACCACGAGATAGCAGAGATTTGATATTTTATTTATACATAAGAAAATACATATCCAACACAATATATATACATAAAGAAAAAATGAAATAAGAGAAAAAAAAAAAAAGAAGCAACAGGCGGGGGGTCCTCGAAGTGCCATGTGGTGCAGACCTCACGTAGGGTCGCCTCCGGTGACACGTCAAGGAGCCCCAACCAAGACACACAAGCCACTTCAATACTGATTTGGAAACATCAGACCTGAGAGGAACATGGAAGTGTGGCTCATGTAACTTCTGCTCTTACATTTATGAGAATCAGACTTTTTACCTGCCGGGGGGAGGGCTCCACACCATAGGACATCATGTGGACTGCCAAACCGTGGGGGTGGTCTACGTGATGTTCTGTGAGTGTGGGGCCTTCTACGTTGGCAAGACTAAACGCCAGTTCTGGCGTTGAATAAAGGACCATGTTTATTATGGCCATAAAAATATTCTGTCCACGCCCATCGGGAGACACCTCAGCCTGTACCATAATAGTAATCCCTCAGTGGTCAAATTCGCAGCCCTTTAAAGGATTTATCCTAATCCCAGGGGAGGCGAGTTTGACAAAATAATTTTACAGCGCGAATCTCGCTGGATATATTCACTCAGGGCCACAGAAGCACCTGGCTTAAACGAAGCATTTAGTTTTAAGCCCTTCCTATAAGGTTTTGATACGCAATCTTTGCTGTGGATAAACAGTTTGACACAAAAAAATTTTTTTTTTTTTTTTTCCTCTCATATATGTCCGATATCCAATACTGGCCAACCTCCTGTCGTATTATTTACTTTGTTTATTATTGTTTCGCTAGTTATTTACTTATCTATTATTTTGCTCATTTATTATGCTGTCCTCCAACCGGTCATAACCTATAGCCTGTATATACTCTCCTTTTTTTTTTTTTT